>CAHIKZ030004795.1:495000-630000 GCA_903632075.3 Acanthosepion pharaonis | reverse complement strand
CACGTTTGCGGCAAATGTTTGTGTTGCTTCATGTTGGACTGCACATGTCAGTAGACGTATGAATCTATGCGATCTTTTTAATGAGTTTCATATGCATATCTACCTGGGAACCTTTTCGGCAACTATACATTTTAGATACCAAGTTTCTAGTGTTATTACTGTACTGAAAATAAGTAGATGATGGATCGTTTGTGTTACCTCCAACTATCGTCTATATTATATATCTGTATATAGTGTCGATGACATGTTTTTGTGCATATCTCGATGTGTCTATGTGCGTATGTGTCTGCTTATATCAACTTTTTTTCTTTTTATCTGAATGCCCATTGGTCTGTAGGCCTGATTCATTTGTTTCACTCTCTGATTTTCTATCCCTTTCAAATTAACAAGAATCTCTATTAAATGTTACAAAATTAGAAGATTGCATGAAGATTCGTATTTATTAAAAGTCTTTTTAGATTATCTCTCTATTTCTGATGTGAGGTTATAGTTTACATTATTTACATTGTTCGGACTGTTGTCCTCAACTTTAATCAAAGGTATGTGACCTTTGAGTAAAGTTGAGGTCAGTGGATAAAAGCGTTGGTTGGATCCAGTGACTTGACCCAAAAAGTTGTAAGTTCAATACCTGGATAC
The DNA here is from genome assembly GCA_903632075.3 of Acanthosepion pharaonis. NCBI lineage: Eukaryota > Metazoa > Mollusca > Cephalopoda > Sepiida > Sepiidae > Acanthosepion > Acanthosepion pharaonis. Next base: position 629,364 of record CAHIKZ030004795.1, on the reverse strand, counting down.
TGTAGCGGTGAGCAAAAACCTGAAGAGTTGAGTTAAATGGAGATAACTGAGACATCATGAAGATGCATGGCACGTGGAACTAGAACAATCCCACCAGGTGGACGAAATAAAGGATTCAGTTCGAAATTCCAATCACTTGAAGAAGGCCGGGGCGTACAACGGTCAATATGTCGTGAATATGGCAATAAAGATGAGGATAACAGTCCGAATAATGTAAATAATGTAAATACCTTTTAGATTAATATTTAAACCGCCTTTCAATCAGAACTACATGCACAAAGTAAATAATATACACACATTTAAAGAGGTATAGTGATAAATAGATATATACGCATTTATTGCTGCATGGACTAATTTGTCACAAAGCCTATGTTTTATTTAGTATTAAATATTTAAACGGTTGTTTAACACTCATATATGATAATTTTCGAGTTAACATTTCTTAAATACGTCACGCTGAATATATACTAAGATGCTCATCCATATATATCTACGTACATATATATGAAGGGATGATGGAAAGTTATCGACTCGACTAAAAAGTGATTCCAAGAAGGAATTTTTATATTTGGTGATTTGGTCAGATTTTGATAACTGAATCGAACCGTTAGATTTTCAGCACACCTTTGTAAATACTTAAATACATATTTGGCTTTCAACAAGTTAAAACCATAATCCAAACTGCCTGACTATTTCGGTTTCAATAAATAGTTTTGTTTTATTGAATGATATCCAGATTAAAAACTTTTCCATATTTCGAAATTACTGGAAAGCAGCGATGCTGCAAACCCTTTTCCTTGCATCTGCTATTTTGACACGCATGGGGCCTGCCAAACGCGAGTACCGCTGCCATCAGATATTCAGCCCACTTTGTTTCTTTGTTCATAACAATGCGATGTAATGACAAACAAAAAAGAAATGTAAAACTGTATATATATATATATATATATATATATATATATATATATATAGTGAAATATAAAAAAAAATTCTATAGAGAAGTTATGGGTCAAGCTGTATTACTTTCGCAGCGCTCCTGCCAAGTTGTAGCAGATTCTCTTGATAACGTGGTTATCTGCCTCGGAGAATGATACTCCAAGATAAAACCTTCCATAGCCGGGCCTTATTCCCTTTTTTGTTACACCTTTCTGAATTGTAAAGCCTTCATTTCAATATTGATTTGGTCACTGGTACACCGGAATTTACCTGAAAAACCCAATAGTGTAGGTATGAAGTCTATCTCCCACTCCTGTAACAGACATAGATTACCTCCCAAAATGGTTATGTATGAATCTAAGTCTTGATTCAGTTGATAGTATGAGAGCGTATTACTTTATTATAACTTTTAACATACTCTTTTTTTTTTTTTGGCGGGGGATTGTTGCATATTTGAAGATTGTGAAGTGAGACAGAATGATAATGTCTCTAACCAATTCTTTATACGAAAGTCAATTGTTTCTACATTCACAACTAATATTTAAAGAAAGAACACCTAGAACCAATAATTTGAAAAGGAATAAATAACTTCTAATTATATGATTACTAATATACCGTCAAAATTGACGGCCAGAAGGAATGTATTATATTGTAAGTAATTTTCGTTTAAGCCAAATACATTTTTGTAATTTAGAATAGTTCGTTGTTAACGATAATAAGTGAACAATGCACAATTTATAAACACCAAAGGAAAGATATCTGTATTGTCCTCATAAATGTTATATATTTACAATCAAAGTTATGTTTACTGCAAAAGTTTCCAAAGCACAATATTTTTTGTGTATACTTTGGAAGGTCTGAGTAATCCTTTACAGTCTGTAGATTCAATCTGAAATTTCAGAGGCTGCTTATTTCTCGTCCAACTAAGAGCAACGTATCATCATATATATTTTGTTTCATTTTTTTCAAGCTATTATAAATCTCTACAAGATATGCTCCGAATCGTAACATAAAAACTGCATTAAAACTATCTATTTATTCAAACTTTTAATTGCTATCATAAATAATATAAATGAAGGATGTAGTGTGAATAAAAGAAACTCTTTCGATGATTAATGAGTTATTACAATAATTGTTCCCCGCTCCTTTTTTTTTAATTATAATTGTTAAAGTTTAAAATGAATTTCTAAAATGAACAAAGCATTCTTGAAGATATATGTGGCGTATTATATAAATGAAGACTCTTCGACAGCGACATCAGTACGCGTCAATGGGACCAAATTATCACAGCCCCAAGTGGGTCATCGTTATTTTCCACCCTGTCCTCAATTGTTAGACATGCACACACACTCAAAAACGTATATATATATATATATATATATATATATATATATATATATATATATATATATATATATATATATATATGTATGTGTGTGTGTGTGTGCGTGCGTGTCGTGTTATATATATATATATATAGATTATATAGAAAGAGATTACTACTCTCCATATCTAGAATATTGTATGTGCGTAAAAAGATTCATATTCTGTGTGCTTGTAGATTTAGGCATTTTTCAAGATATATATTAGACACTATCAAAACTAAAGAAAAGAAAGAGGAGTATATAACGGAGGAAGAAAAAAATAAAGATCTGATTGAGAAATCGGATGAGAGGAGAAGTAAGAGTAGGAAGCGGAGAGATCGTTTTACCTGTCATGAAATTCTACCTTTGAAACTTGAACCTTTAACATTGACTGAGATGCCAAAATGTGTTACTTGCTGAAGCATACAATTCTGTAAACATTAAGGGTTTACTGCAACTAATGCAGAAAGAATTTTTGGAGGCCGACTTTTGTTATACAAAAGAGTATAACCAATGCGGTATAAGCTGGTATTTTTTATAGATATAAAATTAAGTATCCGGTTTGTTGATTGTCAGTTTACACTGGTAGCATTTTGCTTGATGTTCGTTTTAATCATCCCGTGTTTGCCTATTTTATTCATTCAGGCAAATTTAAGACGCACACAAAAATGTGTATTTGCATTTGGATGTACAGAAATGGTTACTCAAGTGGTACTTTGGGGATTATACCTTTTTTATGAAAGAAAATAGAACTGCGAAAACTGGAGCCAGTTGATCTATTTCATTTTTACATAGCTTGAAAGAAATCATAGCATTCAAGTTATCCTTTTCTTCATGTTAAGTTACGTTTGTTAGTGAAGAGAATGATGACAGCTAAAGTAAAAAGATAATCACATACATATATAGACACGGGCAGGCACATGTGCACATATGTACACATTGGTACACATAAATACACATATATCTATATTTAGGCAGCAGCTTTTCATTTAAGGTATTATTAAAGCCCACCTACATAGTTTGAATCCTTTTTAGTTATTTTCTTGTTTTCGCACAAAGTAACTGGTTTTAGTTCTAGTTAGGCAAAACAATGTTTGTACGTAGATGTTTGAGCGCTTTCGACAATCACTGTTTATTTTCAAGAACAAAATATGTGGATTTTAAAATTCAACATTTTTGTGCTCGATATTTTCGAATTTATGTTTATAGCGTTGAGGAAATACCAAATCAGCTTTACTACCGAATTTCTAAAAAGATAGCATATTAGCATCTCCAGATACTACAATCTTTTTCAGGAATATTCCTTAAAAATCGATATATATATATATATATATATATATATATATATATATATATATATATATATATATATATTATATCATAATATTTATTTAAGCATTTCTTTCCTCCTTCATCCCTAATTATCAAGCCATGTACTGTTCGTAAAACACTTTTTAAACAGTAGTCGCAAAGGAATATCATTCCCCTTCGACCTTTTTTCCACCGAAAATTAAAAAGGTTTAACTAAAACCACGATGTAGGTGGATGATATATTCCTATAATCTAAAAACACAGATGAAATAAAAATAAATATAAAGAAACTTTTGAAACTTTAACTATGAACTAAATAACAATAATGGATTTCCATACCTTGATTGTTTAGTAGACTGATAGAAAAAAATCACAAGAAGCTTATATTAAAAAGTTCAAAGTCTTACCTTTTTAATTATAACAAAAAATACCAGGATACTAATAAGATCGATATCGTAAAAATTGATCATTATGGACCACTTACGTTTTTCTTCACACACACTATTTATAATGATTTCGACAATATTAAATATACACTAAGTATAGCAGTCCGAGTTCTGTAGTTGAAAAACATAAAATTAAGCTGAATGAAAATGACTATAGGAGAATTAATTATAAACTCATTTTTATAAAACCAAATTCACAAGACGGACAATCTATGAAGAAAATGTAGTTTTTGTGAAGGAAAACATTTAAAAATCTCTATAAATTAAGATTTGGTGAAACGAATAAATTAAACAGATTCAAATTAAAGTACACACATTTGGAGAACATATTATATTAATTAATCAGTTCCAGACAAAATAAGACATTTTTAAAGAAAAATTATTACAATATTATATCCCTACTGAGTGGATAACAACTTAAAATTTTATTATAATTTACAGAGAAAGATAAAAGATACACAAGATTTAAATATATCAAAATATTCATTTGAAAATTCCAGTTTTTAAGTATGTATAGTTATTAAGTTATTAGAAATATTAGAGTCTTCAAATAACACACATTAGAGCAAAATTTTGTGTCTACTACTGCGTTCGCTCATCAGGTATGAATGCATTCTGCGTGATAAAATAGAAGTCGGATGCAACTCTCTGAGTTGAATTTGCAAGAAGAGCCAGTAAGAAATCTTCCTGTCTAGTCTATTTCCTGTTGTACGAAAATTTACTTCATAAGAAGAAAATGAACTACAAAAACAAACAAAAAACAAAAACAACAAACAAAATAAATTTGTATGAATTTCTAGGTATTATAAACCTAATGTCTTCAGCAATCTTTTTACCAGTGCTGATATTGCAATTTTTGCTATTATCATGCTTTTCTTTTTACCAGAGCTTATATTGCAATTTTCGTTGTTATTATTGTTTTTCTCTGGCACTTCTTATTACTGGTTCCCATATTGTATTCATTTCTATGCTTGATCGGCTCAGGAGATTTTTGTGGCCTAGCATATGTGTTAATTCCTTAAGTTTACGAATTTTTCCAATGTTCTATGACTATGATTTCAACTTGATCCCACAGTGGGTAGTGTTCTCCCTTTTCTCTCCATATGTGATCAGCCACGCCTGATTTTTCCACATCCCCTCGTGTTACAGATTTTGGTGTTCTTGTAGCCTTATCTGAATGGGCGGCCTGTCTCCCCTTTATATTTCTTTCCTTTCACAGTCTTTAGTCATGTTCTCCTCTATGGGATGATCTTGCTCGGGAGAGTGCCGTCCAGCTTTTGAAGGTTGTCCTGATGTTATATGAACCGCAGATCCTTTGTACTTTCCCTGATAACCCCTTCACATAAGACAGGCAGACTGTTTTCTGAGTGTTGTCGTCCTCCTCTTGTGCTCGCCTATCCCAGTTTATTGGGGCTGCTGCCATGTACCCAGGGTAGTTGTTACGTTGTAGGGTACCGCTTATACTGACCAGTTCTTTATATAATGTCTCTGGGTCGCCACTTATGACTTTTGCTCGGTGTTTTAAGCAGCGGACGATCCCTTTCTTTACGCTGTATGGATGGTGGGAGTTGAAATTGAGGTACTGACCGGTGAATATTAGTTTGCGGTATACGGATGTCTTGCACCTATGCTCTGTTCAAGATATTAGAACATCCAGGAATGGGAGTATCTTGTTACTCACTTTCTCCATCGTGAACTGTATCGAAGGTCTTATTGAATTCACATGGTCCAGTAGAACCTGCACATCTTCCTGATGTGGCCAGAGTATGAAGGTGTCATCTACGTATCTTAACCTTAGAGTTGGCCTTAGATATATAGATTCTAATCCTATTTTCTCAATGTATTCCATGTATATATTCGCCATTGCTGGTGATAATGGAGAGCCAATTGCTAAATCCTCATCCTGTCGATATATGTGTGATCCTATTCCGAAGTGTGTTGTTTGTGTACAGAAATTAAACATCTCCATCAGATTATCTATTGGAATGTTGGTCCGTTCTCCTAGGGATGAGTCAGAAGCCAATTTGTCTCTGACTACTGAGAGTGCCTCCTCCTTGGGCACCTTGGTGAACAAACTCACCGAGTCCAAGCTCACCATCTGGTTGGATAGGATGGGGGCATCTTGGATCACTTCCACGAAGTGAGCGGAGTTTCGGACATATGAAGGTGACCTTCCGATCATTGGGTCAATTATATCTGCAAGGAAGCGACTCAGAGGGTGGCACATAGAGCCTTGGCAACTAACAATCGACCTGAGCGGAATACCGTCTTTGTGAATCTTAGGGAGACTCTACATGTGAGGTAGCTTGGTGTAATGCTGTGACAACTGCCTATATATCTCAGCTGCGTAGTGATCCTTGTTCTTGATTAGGATCTGTGACAGTTTGTGTTCTGTTTTCATTGTAGGATCCTTTTTTACTTTTCTGTAGCTACCATTTCTAATGAGGTCTTCCAGCTTTCCTGTATAATCTGATTTGTCCATCCCTACAGTAGCATTGTCTTTGTCAGCCGGTAGTATGATTATGTTTTCGTTTCTCTGTAGGGACCCGATTCTAACCTCTCCAGTTTCGTGATGTTTCACTTGGGGGGGGGGCTTGGCTTTCGCCAAGGATTGTCTCATCCTCCATCTTAGTTCATCCGCCTATGCAATATGAGCTCTGGTAAAAATCATGCAATGATAACAGCAAAAATTGCTGTTATCATGAAAACATGATAAAAATATGAGCACTGGTAAAAAATGTTGCTGAAAACATTAGGTTTATAATACCCAGAAATTCGTACACAGATGTCCTCAAGGACACATGACACAGTGGATAAAGGCGTTGTTAGATCCAGTGACAGGACCCAAAGAGTTCAATACCTGGTTAAGACGGTGGAGAGGGGAATTAACAGGAGATAACTGATAACTGACATCCATTAGACATGGTACGAGAGAAATAAAAGGTTCGGTTCGACATTTCAACCTGACAACGGCCGAAACGTTGCCATATTTATGGCAACAAAGATGAGGATGATAGTTCGAGCTATGTAAATAATATACATAATACCTCATCTCAGAAATACAGACAGATATCATGAATTCTATTAAAACAGTTTAGAAGACTGAGGACATTATTAGTGTGTTGAGAGAAGTTTATGGAGATAATTCCGAGAAAGATCAGCAATTTACAAATGGATAACCAGTTTCAAAGAAGAACGAATTGGCAGACTATCAACAACAGTTCATGATGAAAAAATCGATGCTGTTCGAGATTTAATTGAGGTCGACCGACTATTAATAGCGGGGATAATAGCCAACATCCTAGATATCTCAGTTGATTCAGCCTGCAGAATATTATCTGAAAAACCAAGTTTGAATAAACATTTTACCCGTGGGGTACTAAAACGTTCGTGCCCAGATCAGCAAGAGACAAGAGCAGATCAAAACCCCAGTGGCTTTCTGAGGCAAATTGGTAAATCGGTAGGATCCTGAAGCCAAAACCCAATCAAAGATATGATTACCAAAAGGTGTGAAAGGATCCAGTCGAAGCAAAATTTAACCGGTTAGGAAGAAACGTAATGAAAATTTTCTGGGATTGTGAGGGTAGTTTGCTAAATGAACGTTTTGAGGGAAACATCAGTAACAGCTGCTTATTACGAAAGAGTTTTGAGGTAAAAAATTTAGCCAAAAAACAAACAGCAAATAAAAGAAACAGAAAAGCGCAGTGGAAAGCTTTATTAGTTTGGTATCATCGCTTGCAAAAATGGTCTTGATTTTGAAGGAATTTATATGGAGATATAAAGCTTACCATTAAAATTTGCTTTTATTTCCATTTTTCCATGAAGATTTTATGCGACTCAGAAGAATACATCTAAAATATAGATTTGTCATTGAAATTTGTGACTGAAATGTTTTCATGCCAACTAACATACTATTCATCATAAAAGTACACATTGAATACACGGCACTTACGAACATTAGAATAATATGACAAATTTTTGTAGAAAAACAATTACAATACACAACATAAAATGTAAAACAAGAATACAAATAACTGAAGCCGTGATCATAAAATTTTCATTGAATTTCAAAACCATATATCTCGGTCTTGAACCTGACCAATGATATCAAAGGCACACGATCATATAAGTATGGACACACTGGAACCAAACATACATTACCTTGTATGAAAGCAAGATAAAATCGATTAAAAAAAGTTATCAAAAGAAGCCAAACACACCTCGTACGTAATATTTAATGAAACTTGATATAATGTGTGTGTGTGTGTGTGTGTCTGTGTGTGTGTGTGTGTGTGTGTGTAAAGTCCGGAGCGACAAAATACCCGCCAGCTATTTATTCGCGAAGACCGATCTTTTAACTGCAATTGACAGTTTATTGTTTCAGTAAAAGAAACAAAAACATATGTTTTTATCTTTTTACATAATTCTCTTATTCTTTGTCTTATACTACAAATAACTTTTTAAACAATCAAGGTTTACTTCCGGCTGTTATATGCTACCTATTCTTATTGAAAATGAAAAGTTAATATTTCCTATTGTAGGCTTTTTATTATTGTTCCTGATTCTCAGTTAATTATCCTGTCATGTCTTTGCAATATGTTTATATTTCTTGTTGATTTGAAATTAGGAAGTTGGCATAACTTTATACATTTAATTATTTTCCTTTCTTATTTCGAATAAAAAATGAAAAATCTATAATTTTTGCCTGACTTTTAAAATAAATATTTGTAATATAATGTTTTGAGTTTTAGAAAGTTAGAATAGATTAAGTTTTCTTTATTTGTACGATAAAGCTACAATAAAAGAAATGACGAACATCATGAAAACAATGAAGAGTTAGAAAGTTGATACTAGATAAGTGAGTTAATAAGTAAGGGCGAACAGAAGAGAGGAAGGGAAAATTAACAAAGTGAATAAATGAGAATGAAGACAAAAAGAACAAACTAGGATGGAAAAAGGAAATGGAAAAATAAGTGTAACGCATGAAGTAAAGGAAGAATAAAAGGAAAATAAATAATGAAAAAGAATAGAAAATAGGAAGATTAAACGGTCGTAGAATAACGGAGAAACACAGAAGAAAAAACTGAAGCAAAGAATACATTACTTGGCATTTAACGGCAATTTTTTTTCATCTTTATATAAGCAAGGAAATTATGTGTCATAATAATACTGCATGCTATCACTAAAGTGACGTCGTAAATTTTAATTTTCTGAAACAGTGCAGGCATTATACCCTGAAACCTAAGATGTGCTCGCGATACGCAGAAGACAGAAACAGTTATTATCTCATCTTAGACATTGCAGATGCTTTTTCAGTATGAGAAGAGATTGACAAATTTTCATTAGAAAATCTTGTTAAGAATTATTTGTTGATTGTTGATTTTGTTTAGCGGCATATCAACGTCTATGGGTTATTTAATGTCGAAATCTAAATGTTTTGAATGCAATTAAATTGAATATATTTTTTCCGTATATATTTTCAGCACCATCTTCTGCAAATAGTCTCTTGTTGGTTAGTTCACTATTAATTCTAAATTTAACTGTTCGAACTGCTAGCTAATCTTTATTTGTTTGGGAAAAGATATTAGAATAATCGAGAACTTATACTGGGAGCAAACCGTCTGCGGATACGGATAGAAAAAGAAGTCAGTAAATATACAAAAAAAAATCGAAAGGGACGTAAGGCAAGGATGTTTCTTCTCGTCAGGCTTATTCAGCCTTTACAGTTGGATGATCCTGAGAGGATTAGAATTCCTACCATTATTCATCATTGGTGGACACAATCTTAACAATATTAGGTATACAGATGACACAGTCGCAGAAAGGAAACTGCCGGAATTCCTTCATACGGTATTAAAGGAAAGAGAGAAGTCAACATCAATTATTAGAAGACAGAATGTATGGTTGTCAACAAGAGGAATAGTAGAAGATTGGAAACAGAAAAATCAAATGGAAATGTTTTAATGAGAGACGACTCTGAAAACCGAAGGCGCATTGGAATAGCGAATGTTTCCTTCTCAAAGCTAAACAAGTATTAAGAAACAGGAAAATAACGTTAGAAAAAAAAATGAAAAGAATATTGAACTTACGTTTTACAATGAAGTTCATCTTGTACAAGGCCTAGAACCCACTCAAGGTCGAGTGTTACAGAGTAAGAGGTACATTTTATGAGGATATGTGGGGAAGATAACGGTTAACCCAAAATTTGTACAGGTCAAGATTGTAGTGATCTTGGGAGTCGGTTCCAACAGCGGTTTGTGGGAAGAAACTGCTCGAGTGAAACTTGCATCTTACTAGTGAAATACGAAGGGAATGTAGGTTGTTTGCTACCATGTATGTAGAATGGCGGGTCTGAGCCGTGAAGCTTACAACTGGTGGAACTAAGTCATATAGTTCGTCTGAACACACTGAGAAGAATTACAGGGTAGAAAATAATTTGTCAGCGACAAAGACGTGGAGATGCTTTTGAACTCTGTCAAGATTGGATAGTGAAGACTGGGCCGCTCATGCCCATATATGGCAACAGTACTAATTTTTGGCCTCAACTGGCACTTGTGTAGATACTGTTATGTAATATCAGTCCTTCAATACAGAAGTGAATACTTAACAATCATTTCATAGATGATGAGCAAACATGAAGCAACAGAAATGTATTTCTAAAGAAGGATATTGATATATTATTGTCTGAACATATGAACCGCGTTGAAGGGGAAATGGAAACAAAAAGGACACTTACTTGAAATCGAAAAAGAAACTCTTGAAATCTTCCGGGCATATGATGAAAAAAGAGAACTTGGAAAACATGACACTCACAGGGCATACTGAAGGTAAAATAGACAGAGAAAAGCAGAGAATAATCGACCTAACAATCTTGTGTGAATGAATGGCACAACAGGGTTTATGATAGAAAACCTCACCTCAAACCTCACTTAGAGTTAAAACGGACAGGAATTTTTGGAGAGGCATGATTGCCCACATTCTGAAGGGACACAACACATAGAAGAATATTAAAACTACTTCTTGTTCTTATGTTGCCTACGTTTTCAATTTTTATTGTTCTGTGATCTGTGTAGTCTATTCGTAATTCCAAAATTGTACTTTAATCACTCAATAAAATTTTGTTACTCTTTAATCGCTAATATCGTCCTCATATATATATATATATATATATATATATATATATATATATATATATATATATATATATATAAATATTAGTTATATATGTTTATTTACAATATGGTTTATTAACTCCACTTGGCATAATAAAATTTCATTATTATAAATAGTTCTAATAAAAACAGATACGTTGAATTTTACATTGTATATTTATCATCGTAATCTAAATATATGTCCTGAAGATTAAATATCATACCTTGACAACGAATATTTCCGTCAATTTTATTGTGAAAAAAAATTACTTGCATAGAGAATAAGACATGTAAATGCAGTATAACTGCATATGGATGTTCGCGAATGTTTAGTGTATAATAATCGAAAGTTTATTATTAACTAGTTTCAAACAAATCCAACTCAGTTTTGGTTTCCAAATGATCAACTCCCGCTAAATGTTTGTAATGCCCATTGCTATTCCACGTTCACTAACCTTTCTTCTTTACTCAGATGGAAGAAACGTCGTTATCATTATTTCGACAATCTGCTAACTCCAACAGATTATATCAATTTACGTTCTAAGAGGCAGCTTGCTTGATGTATTTGTTGTATTTGTGTGCATGTAACGAATACATCTTTTTTAATGGTTTCCAGCATTTTCATCAAGATGAAAAATACTACTCTTCTAATTAGATATGAAACTCATTTCAGAAGGACATGATTCTTCAACTGACAACATCAGCCAAATCTCTTCAAAGTTTATCACCAGGTAGATAGATAAGCAACAGTTTATATATATATATATATATATATATGTGTGTGTGTGTGTGTGTGTGTGTGTGTGTGTGTGTGTGTGTGTGGCTGTGGATTTAAATACAAATATCCAGCACCTGAACTGTTCGTAGACTTACATGACTAATTGGTAAAAATGAGGGAATTGTTTTCCTGGTACCTGCACCAAATACAGTTTTAATCACGTAAGTGGGTCGATACTATGTATTTTAGCAAAGGATACAAGTTGAATTTCTCAACAGTTTTATGTGCACACAAATGTACCCATATTAATGCACCTCACTCACAGATGCACATTTACGTACAGAATAAAGCACATTCGCAATGCACTGCAACGTGCCAAAATGCATTTAAATATTTAGTGTAATCGCTTGAGTCAAGAATTAAAAGATGCATATAAGTTTACTTGGCTGTCATGACCCTATTGTAGTTTACAGTGAAAATAAGACATTTAAATTTAAACGTCTAACTACTTTTCCAATGCCAAAACAAATCTTATTTAGCGATCTGTCAGTGACAATAGAAAAGAGATAACTAGAAAAAGAGATAACTAGAAAAAACAAAACAAAAACTTTTGCAGACAAAATAATCAAAAACTTAACTAATTCGAAGAAATTCATCTGGGATGTCTCTAATATGTACTAGGCTCACCCTAATTGATTTCAAAGAAGGCCTTGCACTTAGTCTCACACGAGAGAGTCAAATGAGCCAAGTACATAAAATGTTTGCTCATAGCCACCAGTTCCTTACAGGTTAACATTAGCTGAGTTTTGGATGTGCGCATGTAAGATAACCGGAAGACAAGAAAATATACAGTCAAGCCACCCAAGAGGGAAAAGGGTATATCTTACATCTTCGCGAGAATATCCACTTTCCAGAAAAAAGTCCCAAAGTCGCACACACTTATGACAGGTGTAAATAAACAATAATCTTACCTATAAGAGATTTAGTATCTTGTTTTTATTACTTTTATAATATTACAGATGCAACTGATACAGTAAATACTGTATGAAAGTTAATTTAAACAAATATCCCGATAGTAGTTTGGTTAAGCTAACCTATTGGGCATGTTTTGGTAAAAGAAACATTTTTCGCACAGAGGTAGACTAATATATTATGAACAAGTTTGGATGTAGAGCCATCGCCCAACTTCCATCTGGTTGCCATGGCGGTGATTCTCCAAAATGAACACAGAATTTACATAAAGTTGCTGCTGAAGGTTTTAAGGAATGCTTATTGAATGTTTTTAATCAATATTCGCTAGATAGCTCTTAGTCACATTATGGTAGATGCTGTTGATATTAATTAACATAATTAGACGAAATGCAAATGAAATAGCGACAAGGCATCTAATGTTGACATTTTTTGTGAATAGCCTAGATTCATTTAATTTCCTCTGTCTGTCAAGAGCTATTCATGGACAATGACCACATCAATTAAGATTCCAATTAACAAAATTAATAATACAATTATGCTAATTACATCCATAATACAACAACAATAACAGAACCAGATAGTGATAATGATGGTGGCTTTCTCTAATCAGATTAATCCTGGGCAAGTCAAATGTTATACTTCTGTAGTGAAGGGAGACTACTACATTTAATTATCATGTTAATTAACACATAATCCGCTAAATGCAATATACAGATAAGTTCAGTTTTACAATACCTGTGTACTGTTTAGAAAGGTTTAGAATCTTCATCTTAATTTTGCGAGTTCAGTTCTGAGAGCACTCCCCCATCGCATGCACACAGTGGTGCGCATTCCAGGCTGGTCTTGTTGCACTTACATTTCTTGATGCAACCCTACTGGCATTTACATGAAACAAGTTCCTGGCATACGTTGGATGTCTCGATGATCGTTTTCCAGAGAGTCTCGTCGCTAGTCTTGATCCAACCCAAGTCGGTTGGTGATGGTAATGTTGGGCCAGGAACCAGGGCCTGATCCCGGACATGTCTGCTCTGGTATATTGCTCGCCGGACGTACTGCTTCAGGGTTACACTTGTGTCTGGGATCAATTGAACAATGCTCTTCATTGCAAACAGTTTGTGGTGTGCCTTGTCAATATCGGTTGCGGTGCTTGTTCTGTCGTAAAGCAGGATGACGAACCTCTTGATGGTGTGCGTGGCATCTTCATCAATATGATCTGCTGCAGTGAAGAGTCAGTGAGAGTCTTGGTCAGCTGAGGCAGAGTTGTCCCCACTGTCCACGCTGTCTTCATGCCATGTTCAGCAAAGCAGGAGACTATGTCGTAACCGGTCAAAGCATGAAATCGGTAATGCCTGTGCATACTCAGGGCCCAGAGCCTGTGCCTTCTCATGGGCTGCCGAAAAGACACCCACACTTTGGCTTCCTCATCCAGGGTGCGTACCAAAGTCACTGCTAGGACAACAACATCAATGTCAACTGCGCGGATGATGATCTTCGTGTGTCTACTGTGAGCAGCGTGGGAGGAATGCGACATTATGCAGCTCTCGGCTTCTTCGTGGTTGCAAAAAGCCATAGCTGTAGTATATAAGTGCGGCGGGTTGCTCAAGACTTCATCTCCTTCAGTAATGACCAACTCTTGCAGGATGGAATGAGTCATGGAGGACTCCAGAGATGAAACTAAACTTCTCTGTCGTCTTGTTCTTGTCAACTCTGAGTAAGCTAGCTGAATTCCCGAGGATCGTTGCACCACCCACCAGTCGTCTTCAAATTCCTGTTCTGCGCTTGTCTCTTGCTGTATCCTTCAAGAAGTTGTATTGTAGCGGTCCCACACCAGGTTCAGTCGCGTGGCTTGATGGAGTTTTGAGAGTATTAGGGCTCAAGACCTGCTGTGCATACTCGTTGAAGCTTTTTGCTGTAGCTGACTTCAGCCTCTGGACCGCTCCATCTAGCACAAAGCAGCTGGCTAGAGGAACCCAAGAATTGGGCTTATTGAGGTCTTCTAGACAAACGAGATCACTCTTGACACCCAACCAAATGCCTCCGAATTTTCGAATTAGAAGTATTCATCTGTATTCCCATCTCGGTTCTGGCACCCGATAGACAGAAGACAGAAATGGTCCACGCCATTTCATCAACTGATTGCCTTTTCTCGAAGGTTTCAGAGCAAGTTGGCCGAAGATTTTCAGTTTGTTTCTGTGAATGGCATCCCCTATGGGTTTCGTCCTCTCCATGAAGTTGTTAAATTGCAGATGGCTCACTTCGTGTGCATGACAGAGGGCGTCTACAGCTCCAGGTAAGGTTATCCCCTTGGTGTCGAGTACCAGCGGATCTTGACTCTCTTCTTCCAATTGATTCCCGAAGTGTTCTATCATGTTGACAATCGAGTGTACATTTTTCAGGAAACCAATATGTTCACTTGCTGACTGGTTATGGTGCTTCGTGTCTTGTGGTCTGTTTCCCAGGTCAGTTTCATCATGGAACTGTTAGATGAGCCTGGCAAGCTCTGGTTCTGTCGTGGAGCCCTGATGTTGTCAGTAAGTCCCACTGGACCTCTGTCTCCTTTGATGGCAGCATTGTACTGTTCGTGGGCCTGAGCAACAGGGATGGCGGAAGATGTCCTTTTCGTCTTTTGGACAGTAAAATTCTCAGCTCTGAATTCCTGGGCTATTTCAGAGTGTGTCGTCGACAGTTCCACAATCTCTCGCAGATGCACAGGAATCCAGCACCCATAGTTGGTGTATTCCGGGACATGGAACCACACTCCTAGTTTTCTCAGGGCATCTATGTACATCACAAAGAGCGAACATACACCAGGTCCGTTACCTCTAGTTGCTGGACAGTTGCCCATTATTCATATTCGAGGCAAGTCTCGGCTTTTGGCTGGCACCAATCGTCAATCTCCAGCTGCTCGATGGGTGCGTCGCCCAGCTGGTCAATGTAGTGGTTGTAGGCGTGTTGCTGCAGGCTGTTTTCCCTTGAGAAGCCCTCCTGTTTTGACTGACATCGGATGTCCACTGGAAGGAATCCGCTGTCCAGGCATTAGTGATCTCTGCCTGAACCAGTGCTTGCACCCATCCGATCTCACCAAGTCGACAGTCACCAAGGGTCTTCGGTGCTTCCATCTCTATATGAAGACCGCCAAAGGCAAACTTCCCTTCACCATACTCTTGTGGCCACTTCCATCGAATTTCCTTTTTCAAAGAAAAAAGTGGCTGGTTGAATGTAACCACTGGTTTCTGGCTCGGGTTGAGATGTTCCACTGAAATCCTGGCCACATCCATAGAGTGCTTGATCATAGCCACGGTGTGGGCGCTATCTTGGAAGAGTGGAAGTAATTCGGTGGGACAGATGTCCAGACACGTTGGACATCTGTCCCACCGAATTACTTCCACTCTTAACTTTCCTGGTATGCAACTAATGAAGTGTTCTCCAGTGGAGAAGTTTCTTGTAGGGAGACTAGTATTGTATTGTTACCAGAGATGCTCTCTTTCAGCATGTTGCTTGAAGCCGCTGTTGCTGCTCAGGGATGTCACGCTGCTAGCCGACACGGGGATGTACATGATACTGTCGATGAAGGATGGGTCATCTGTATATTAGTGAGGCAAATGTTTAACTGTTTTGAGGCCTCTTTCGTTCGGCCTTCCGAGGATAATGATGCTGCAGTCAATGCTGGCCCCAGGAAATGTAGTGTGTTGCATGAGAGAAATAGCAGTCCCATGGAATGACTGTTTTGCTGTGGTAGATTTTGGGTTGTAGTTGATATTGTTTACCGCGGAGGTCATGAAGACTCTGGCTCGCACTTACTTGCTCCTGGTGGTAGAGGTGGCAGACACTGTTCCACACCTGTGTGAAAAGGGACAAGACCCAATCATAGTAGATAGAATCCCCATGTGAGTCAGCCTGTCAACGAGCTCCGTGCGCGTGTGTGCATGTAGCATTAAGCCGATATAGGTTGGAACTGGCGTCTCCTGTATGGTGGCGTTCTGGGTGAGGCATAATGTCTGTGGCGGTCCGTCGGTGCATAAGGCTGATGTACTTGGGAAGCTGGCCGGTGCTGTTGTGCTTTCACTCTCGTGCTTGATACTGGTACCTTCCAAGATCATAAACAAGTAGCATGGGTGGCAGGGAATTCTGTTGGCAACTTGTAGGAAACCCGTTGTACAACTTGGCATCTCTGATGTAGCATCTCGCAATTTGGGCAGCAGGCGCCAGGGAAACAAGGTTTCTGTCAAGTTCACAAGACCCTGGTGTTCTTCACACATGTTAGGAAAGTGAGCAAGCAGTATCTGCTTACTACGGGGCGTGTGCACTCTGCCGTCATGCTTGATTACCAGCTGTTCAATCCTTGACTTGTATAACTGCACCAGCTCAGCAAGATTGGAGACGTCTCGGTATGCATGTAAGCTTTTTCAATAAACAACACCAGCTCAGCGAAAGCAAGCCCCTCTACTTGGCCTCGTGTGCAACCCTGTTCCCCAGCGTACAATTGCGTCAGGAGGTCCATACAGCCAGACACGTGAGTTCAGTTGCAGCTTCATGAAGACCAGCACTGCAGGTATTGTGGTATCGTGCATTGTTGGCACTCAATGTTGCTTCAACGCCACTGTCTTCATATAATCTGCTCAAGAGAAAAGAGTTGGGGAGCCATCCAAGCTCATTGAACCTTCTCAGATGTATAGCGAGAATGCTGTAGCTGCTCCAAATTGTAGCTGCTTCAAATTGTCGATATGTATTCTGGTATGGTCTTGTCAGCGACTGGCGTTATTTCTTGATATATGAAGCATAATGACCAGCCTGTCTCTGGCTGGGAAAAGATAAACTCAGCTGCTTCTGCACCACAAGACTCAACAAGTTCTTCTGGAAATGGAAAATGACAAAGTTGTATGAAAAGACTACTCAGAATTCAAGTGAATTAGGACATGTGCAATTGAGCGATGTTTATCATGGTTGTTATGCTAATCTATAAATAATTCAATAAATTGATAAGATAAGATTCTGAAAATACATGGGCACCTTTCTTTGTTATTAAACGCTACATTACATTAGAAACAACACACAGCATAATGCTTGCACAACAGAGCAAATTACAAAACAATCATTGTTCTTGCCCTTTTACTCAGTACCTCTCATTCAACCTAGGACTAAGTCTTCCTCGGCAGCCGCATGACGGCCGTGGCGACCATTTTAGAAAATGGTGGTCAGTTTTCAGTTGGGTAATGGTTCCACATCCAGATTTGTTCATAATATATTGGCCTACCTCTGTGCCAAAATTGGCGTTTTTGTAAAAAAAAAAATGCACTATAAGTTTAAATAACCTAAGCAAAATTCCTTACTTTCATATTACTTTCTATATGAGTCTATTTTTGAGTTTATATTTTAATTTCATCAACTTCTATCTTTCCGTTTTTATTTTTATTTTTTATGGATCGATATCCAAAAATAGCCATTACATTAGCTTGATCTAACTCCGCCAATTTTGAGAGAGTATAATAATATTTAGTATTTAATGATCACCAAGTTTTTAGATAAACAAAGATCAGAATAAACAATAATTCAAGCAATATCATTTGATCAATTACGTAATGTATTACTGAATTTCGAAAACCGACTCGGAAATGTATCATCAATGGTAGCAGAAACGTTCACTAATTATCTAAAGTTCGATAATTAAAAACATATTAAGAATAAAACTTTGTTACATTTTTAAATTCAATTACTGTCTTTATATAATAAAACTAACTCAAGGTTATATAAACAGTTTTAAATATGAAAATAAACACTTCTATTTACGACGCTTATTCCAAGCACTTTACCGAGTGTTGGTATCAAAAAGTGCAAAATCCTGAACGAGAATAATCGTCAACTGATTGAAAACAGTCTCTATAGACGATTGAGCCACATAAGCCGTTCATTACGTAATAGGTATGTGTCATATGTTAATATTCAGTATTAAGTGAATACATAGAAGATCCAAAGTTCGAGGTTTAGGGTTGGTTTGTCAAATGCGTTCTGATTCTGTTAATTTTGCTTGACGCGTGCTTGTGCTTTTCCTGCTCTGTTGGGCAACTGATTATGTGAGCCGTGTGTCAGCGAGAAACGGCCATATTGCTTTACTCATGCAGAAAAATAGGTGTATGAAGATGGAGGTAAAGAGGTATAATCGCTTCAAGCTTGGAATCATGAAGCAGAAAAGTAAGCTAAAGCTGATGATAATGATGATATAAATAAAAGGAGGGGAAAGGAAAGTCGAAGGCGCACAATATAAGGACAATTAAATTTTGGTAATTGAAAAAAAAATGTTGCACATTAGCAAGCAGAAAAAATAATCTCTGATCTCCTTCCAAGAATTACAAGTAATGTTATAATAAAAAAAACGTTTATTATATAAACTTTTATCCTTTTAAAGGTAATAAAATTGAGACTAGAATGAAAGTTATTTCGAAACCTAAAAATATTACTCAAACTCTGTTACAATGGTTCGTCTTCAATATTTCAGATATATTAACTCTTTTGAGATTGTCGAAAACAGCACGCAGCTAGCTAGTTGATTCTTTATGCTATAACCCCTCAGGACACAGGCGATCATGTCTCTCTAAACGTTTCTGTTTTTTTTTTAGTATATATGAATTGGTATAATTTCTTGCGATAGTGTGGTGGTTTTCTTTTGCTGTTCTAGTTTTGAAATAGTTCTATTTCTCGATAGGCTCCAAACATCCAAAGCTAAAAAGTCCAGTCTATCCTGTTATTTAACCCATGGTTATTTGGCACGGTGAAAGGATGGATCGCAAGACCATCTGTGCAAAAATGGACGCAACAGACTGAGTAATGCATTTAAAAACATCTAATAGATGTAAAATACGCAATTATTAGCATTATTATTTAATAAATATTTCGAAAATTAATTAATCAGATCACACACACAAACACACACACATATATATATTATAAAAAATTAAAATTAATTTATCAATCATATATATATATATATTAAATAATTAAGAAAAAGAAACCTTAATGTTATATGACTATAATTTATTTCCCCAGAAAAAATATTTTTCCTGGTTCATCAGCTCACATCTCTAGTTACCTAGTATCTAGTAACTCGTTATCTAGTAACTAGAGATGTGACCTAATGAACTAGGAAAAATATATTTTCTGGGGAAATAAATTATACTCATACAATACAATTATTCAAGGAAGATTCACCCTTTGGATACTACTACTGATACTACTACATCCCCCATAACAAAAGAAGTAGATGCAACTCTCTATGCCCTTAAGGAAGGCGTTGAAAATTTAGTAGTTCGGGTGTTTGA
Source organism: Acanthosepion pharaonis (assembly GCA_903632075.3). Classification (NCBI taxonomy): domain Eukaryota; kingdom Metazoa; phylum Mollusca; class Cephalopoda; order Sepiida; family Sepiidae; genus Acanthosepion; species Acanthosepion pharaonis. The sequence goes on along the minus strand of CAHIKZ030004795.1, from coordinate 609,153 downwards.
TGAGTCCCTATGATTTGAAGTGGAAACTCAGGGATCTGAAGTTACTATAATGGCGGTTCTAGACGTCCAGTAGCATTTTACTCACGAGCTTTGTTTCTGTCAAGAAGGAATCTCCGGCAGTCAATAAGGCTGTTCGTCACTGGAGGTATTACTTGACTGGAATACATTTTACAGTGAAAACTGACCAGCAATCCGTGTGGGGCATGGTCGATAAAAGACAAACGATAAAGGATGGGGGGGTCTTGACATTCAATACCGACCAAACGGCAGAACATTTCTACTGACATATTCTTTGGTCTTATTGTGGAGCGGTAGGTCGTGATCGACAATCTTTAGTAAATCTCCATCAGGTTTTGTGTCACGCTGGAGTTAGACGATTGCATCATTTTGTGAAAGTAGAGAATATTCTCTATTCAGAAGTGGTTGTGCGACATGTAATTAAATACTGTACAGTGTGTGTGCAGAGTGCAAGCCAAACTTTCATCAACCTGAAGATACTCATGTGATAAAAGCTAATCAGCCTTTCGAATGACTGCATATGTTTTTAAGGGACCTTTTCCTAACGCAAATAAGAAACGTTATTTTCTTAGCATTATAGATTAATATCCGAGGTTCCCTTTCTAACAGTAGTCGAAGCAGTCATATCTGCACATTTATTCTCTATTTTTGGTATGCCTTCCTATTTTCCCTAGGACTAGAGCCAATCCTTTATTAGTAAAGAATTGCAGGTGTTCTTAATTGGTAAAGGAATTGCCTGTAGTAGGATCATAAGTTATAATCCTCAAGGCAATGGCCATGTGGAGCGGTTCAGTGGAATAATATGGAGGACAATTACCATGGCTCTAAAATCATGTGGTCTATCTGCTCAACATTGGCAAAGCTGCAAGCTAAGTAACGTAGGAGTAATGGAACTGATTAATTAAATGGCCCATTTTACTCGGGAACTAATTTTGTCTAAATGCTGATAAATATTTTGTTTGTATAGATTATTACAATGACTAAGGGAGGTACTTACTCATGAATTTAACAACTTGAGTTGAGTTACCTCTCTTCCCACTACAAATGTCACACGAATTATATAAATAAATACTTGGGAAATATATAAATTAATGCACATTGATAATTATTATATGATTTGATTGTTTATTTAAATATTTTACAAGTGTTGAGCACGGTGCCACTTTTATATTTGCATACGCTCTGTCGCTGGTATTGAGCACCTTTACCCATAAATGTAGTATAACCTACCCACTGATGAACGGACGAAACTATGGAGTCGAGATGCTAAAGGTAAGATCAATCAGCTGACAAAGCTTTTACTGATATATATATATATATATATATATAATTATTTATTTAAAAATATGATTCCAAATCGCTACATAAGAGGTCTCATGTTTCAAAACAAGAGCCGAAAACTTCAATATAATCCTTTAAATTAAATTGAGTTGAAATTAAAAAGGGCTCCGTTCCATCTTCAAGCGAAATTTTTGTTGGAATAACGTATATCTGAAATTTACTTGTTTTAAAAATTGAACTCAAAATCACCATGGTAACAGCTAGGGCGAATTGTCTAAAATGGGTAGGCGAGTGTAGGGTGTTAATGATGAGTAGCGGTTTAGAGATACTTTCAAGGTGTCAAGTCGGGGGAAGGTGAGGGTGTCAAAAATGAAACGAAGATGTATTAAGCTTTCGTCAAGTTGGCTTGTCTATGGAGATTTATTTATTTTATTTTATTTTATTATGAAAGGGAATTGTGCATATAAAAAGAAAAACTTTCGTAACGTTTGTTTTTTGACGACTTCATAAAGGGTTATCTTTTATGTAAGGTATTTAAACTACTAATTTGGGCTATGGATTATGAAGGGTGCAAGTTTGTAGTTAATAATTTCTACTATGAATCTGATGATTGGGTTATTTGTTAAACAAGTTATATAATTTTTTTTAATTCAAACCAAAAATCTGATGATGCCTACAAAAAACCGTTATCTCGTGTCTATTATTTAATAGATTATTATTATTTAGAAGTTTAATAATGTGCAATTTTTCATGGAGGCACAAAGGGCATGGGTCATCCCAAGCTTTACATATTCTAGCCTTGTCAATAATTTTCCATTTAACTTTTGGTGTCTTATTTGTTTCCTTCAAGTGCCAAAAATATTTTGATAGTGAAGTCTGGTTTCTTTTGTTTATATTATTAAAGGAGCACTTATGCTGCCTCCATCTATCTTTAAAATTATTCTTCGTGGACCCAATGTATATCATATTAGTGCTAGGGCTCTCTGTGGATGAAATAGTGCATTGGTATACCACAGAATTAATACATTTATTTTCTAATGGGCAGTCTTCTGGGTTTCTACAGTTACATAATTTTTCCCTATTATCATCTGGTTTAAGTGTAGAGTTTTTATTAATACTGTTTTGGCATGTGGGTTTGTTCAAGATCTTATTATTGTGTTTTTTTATTATGCGTTCAAGATTATCAGAGCAGCTGTAGCTCAATTTTAGGGTGTTCTTATTGAATATATTACTAAGCTTACTATTGGTGGGGAAGTATTTATTAATTAGAGCTAAGAATTTCTGTCCTAGTTTAATACTAACCCTTTGGTGTACCATATGATATTTCTTTTCCTGTTTTTTTTCCCATGTCCAGTGCAATTTTCTCAATTTTCTCTTAAAATTTTATTTTTATCATATATATATATATATATATATGATAAAAATAAAATTTTAAGCTATGCTATATTTATAGGTAATAGTGCTCAATATCAGGGATAGAGCGTATGTAAATATAAGAGTGGACATTGAAAATGCAATCTTGAGGCCATGAAGATTGCGTTTAAGCATGAAACAAACTGTTACTGTTGGCCCCAATGTTCACTTGTATTTCGTTCTTCGAAAAAAATGTGGATAGTTCTGTACAAGCCTACTCGCTACACACACAGACACAAACACACACAATCATACACACCCACATTTCGATATATGCAAAAACGTAAAAACAAATTCGTGGAATCATGCTCTTTACTCCTCTTTCATTGTCCTAGTGATAATGTCGTCAACATAAGACGCAGCTGATAAAATAGCAAGCGGTTGGTAAGGAGATATCAAAAATTCTTTCTTTTTATCAGATGCATGCTGTGTTCGAAGCACGGTTTGAAAGAATCCTTGTTGGTACATACTTAAGATTATATGTATCGGAAATGTGAAAAAATACGCATGCCTTTAGTCCCAATTCGACATATATAAATAAGGACCATCTGTTGAAGTTATCCTTATCAGATATACAAAGCCAAAAAACGAGATGTGCATACGTAGTGGCCTATACTTAATATATGTTACCAAACTTTCAGGTGTGCAAATCGCCGGTTATACTCCGGGCGTGAACAAAAGGTAGAAAGAAATATTCACATTTGTAACTTATTCTGGGAGATGAAAATCATTCTTTACTGCAGACATCTCTTTTTGTCTGACGAGAAACTGTGTTTAGATTCTTCATTTGCCCAAGTACGCTCTATCATAACAGATAAGACGCTTGTTTACAACACGTGCACATATGTTCCAAATCGTTCACAGATAAAAGCAATTAATTAGAGAAGATTGCTTAAGCACAGAAGAATATGTTCAGCATTCTCTACTCGGGGACGAAGAAACATTTTATAGTACATCGCACAGTTGTAGTCATCAAAGGTCTTTCCTTTTTTATTTTTAGTACTTCAGAGATCAGACGAATAAAACCATAACATTGTAGAATATTTTTGAAAAGAGAAATGGAAACACTTGCGCAGCATTAAAACAAATCAAGAGGTATTTACATCTGTTCAAATCACTTATCATGCACAAACAGCAACACAAACGAAATAATCTTAATAAACATTCCTGAAATATTGTCACTCTATATACAAAAATGTAAATAGAAACTTTACATTACAAAGACATCAGTATCACAACGGATGAACATAATTAACCCAAAATGGAGTATCGTTGCCATATGTAGGCTGGAGGTGCTTAATCTTTATTGTCTGGTCTTGATAGGAGATTAAAATCGTTTATGCCCTTTTTTTAATTATTAATCTTGTTGGGGCAGACTTATTTCTGACGTTGCAAACTTTTTTCCCTATAGACACAAAGCTTGTCGATACTGTACCGCTATTTCCATGGCAAAGTAAGTCAGTTCAGATAATTTCCATTCTTTAGTTCCCCCAGTTTAGACCTTTATATCTAGGACACGCAATGCTACTTCGACGGAATCAAAACACCTTAATTTCCTCCGTGTTCCAGTGGTAAGAACAAAGTTCCACCCAGACAACATTTTCCCAAGAACTGCCATTTTGTGAGCAATATCTCCGCGTGGGTGGTTCCCTAACGCAACAATGTCAACCTTTTCAGATCAAAGGTCAATCATTATCTATCCTCCTTATCCTAATAATCTTCACTTTTCACCTCCTCTTTCATTCATACCGCACACCTCATTCATTATTACTATTTTAACAGTAACTCTTTACCATGAGAGGCCCTCGTGCTTTGTATTGGGTAAATTCTAGTATTTAAAATTTGCATACCATCAAATACATATATTACGATAAATAAAAAACCACTATTTACATTGTTCAGACTGTTGTACTCATCTTTATCGCCATATTCGCGACGTTTCGGTCGTTGTACGCTCCGGCCTTCTTCAGGTGATTGTAATTTCGAACTGAACCATTTATTTCATCTACTGGGATAGATTGTTCAAGTTCCACATGCAATGCATCTTCCAGATGTCTCAGTTATCTCCCTTTAACTCAACTCTACAATGTTTTTTTTTGCTTTACCACTACATTGATAGCCCCAATGTTAAAATAGATAAAATTCAACGAAGTAAATCATTTACGGATAGATACTAAAAAGAAACAGTGAGAAAATAAATGTTTATTTGGTGCAAGGCGTCAATACATAAACATATACACGGAAATATATGTAAAGATTTTCAAATAGGTTTATCAGCTATATGTGTACAAATGTTAAAGAAAACTTGAAATACAGTATTTACATTAGTCGGACTATTGTCCTCATCTTTGTCGCTATATTTGTCACAACGTTTCGGCCGTTGTACGCTCTGGCCTTCTTCAGGTGGTTGGAATTTCGAACTGAACCCTTTATTTCGATCACTGGTGTAGACTGTTCTTGTTCCACGTGCCATGTTTGATGGATGTCAGTTATCAGTTATCTCCTGCTAATTTTCCCTCTGGAAACAAGGATCATTTCGCACCCAAGACGTATAGGCAGTTATCGCAGCGTTACACTAAGTTTCCTCACATATACGGTCTCCCTAAGATTCACAAAGACGGTATTCTACTCCGGCCGATTGTTAGTTGCCAAGGCTCTGTGTGCCATCCTCTGAGTCGCTTCCTTGTAGATATAATTGACCCATTGATCGGAAAGTCTCCTTCATATGTCCGAAACTCCGCCCACTTCGTGGAAATAATCAAAGATGCTCCCATCCTATCCAACCAGATGGTGAGCTTGGACGTGGTGAGTCTGTTCACCAAGGTACCCACGGAGGAGGCACTCTTAGTAGTCAGAGATAGATTGACCTCTGACTCTTCCCTAGAGGAGCGCACCAGCATTCCAATAGATAATCTGATGGAGATGTTGACTTTCTGTACACAAACAACATACTTCGGAATGGGATCTCACATATATCGACAGGATGAGGGCTTAGCAATGGGCTCGCCATTATCACCAGCAATGGCGAATATATACATGGAATACTTTGAAGAAATGGCATTAGAGTCTACATCGCTAAAGCCAACTATAAGACCTTCGATACAGTTCACAATGGAGAAAGAAAGTAACAACACACTCCCATTCCTGGATGTACTAATATCTCGAACAGAGCATGGGTTCAAGACATCCGTATACCGTAAACCAACATTCACCGGACAGTACCTCAATTTCGACTCCCACCATCCATACAGCGTAAAGAAAGGGATCGTCCGATGCTTACAACACCGAGCAAAAGTCATGTGGCGATCCAGAGACGTTAGATAAGGAATTGGTCAGTATAAGTAGTAGCCTACAACGTAACAACTACCCTGGGTACATGGCAGCAGCCCCCCAAAACTGGGATAGGCGGGTACAAGAGGAGGAGGAGGAGGACAACAACACTCAGAAAACAGTCTGCCTGCCTTACGTGAAGGGGTTATCAGAGAAAATACAAAGGATCTGCGGTCCATATAACACCAGGACAATCTTCAAAAGCGTGACAACACTTCGCAGGTATCTCTCACGAGTGAGACCCCCCACAGAGAGGAACATGACTAAAGACTGTGTGTACGCTATCCCGTGCAGCTGCGGAAAGGAATATAAAGGAGAGACAGGCCGCCCCCTCAAGGTAAGGCTTCAAGAACACCAGAAAGCTGTAACGAGAGGGGAAGTAGAAAAATCAGGCGTGGCTGACCACCTATGGAGAGAGAAGGGAGATCACCGCCCCCTGTGGGATCATGTTGAAATCATAGACAGGGAACACCAATGGAAAATTCGTAAACTTAAGGAATCAGCACATATTCTAGGCCACAAAAATCTCCTGAGCCGACCAAGCATAGAAATAAATACAATATGGGAACCAGTAATAAGGAGTGCCAGAGAAAAGCAATGATAACAAAGTTGCAATATGAACTCTGGTAAAGACATGCAATGATAACAACAAAAATTGCAATATGAGCACTGGTAAAAATGATGCTGAAAACATTAGGTTTATAATACTCATGGCACAGTGGATAAAGGCGTTGGTTAGATCCAGTGACAGACCCAAAGAAGTTGAGTTCAATTCCTGGTTAAGGCAGTGGAGAACTTTCAGAGGGAAAATTAGCAGGAGATAACTGATAACTGACATCCATCAAACATGGCACGTGGAACAAGAACAGTCTACACCAGTGATCGAAATAAAGGGTTCAGTTCGAAATTCCAACCACCGGAGCGTACAACGGCCGAAACGTTGTGACAAATATGGCGACAAAGATGAGGACAATAGTAATATAAATACTGTACATAATACCTCATCTCAGAAATATAGACAGACTCCAAAACTTGAAATGATGATTTAAAATTCAACTTACCTCATACTAATTCCAGCTAAATTAGCACAGTGGTATATAATTACTGCCTACCTCTAGGTAGTTAGTTTAGTCGCTGCATTATTGTGTGTTCAGTTTACTAAATACGGAATCACAGTTATAAAGGAGATAGGAAGTAAACGATAAAAGCGAATTAGTAAATATTAGTAACTATGCAGCACTACAAATGTTGTCATTTTTCTATGAATAAACAAATTTCCTTAAATCTTTTGGTCATATTATGTAGTCAACAGTCGTCATCTGACTTAAGAAGTATTATTTTGCATTTAAGCAACGACTTCAGGCACGAGTTAATATTACCTAATAAATGACCAAATGCCATCAAATACAGTGGGTCTTTTATTTATTCAAAAGACTGGATAACGTCATCAATAATCAAACAGATTATTATCTACACCCCAAAAGATCCATTGCGAGGTTAGCTGCTATATAAGTTGCTTCACTGTATCGTGTGACATAATTTTTCTCTCCAGAATCTATCTTCTATATCTATAAGTCTACCACCCGTCCATGCTTGGAATATTGCTGCTACATATGGTCCCGTGCCCTGTTATTTACCTGGAGCTCCTTAATAAAATTAAAAGAATCAGCAATATTATTGGTCTTGATCTGGTGGGTCGGCTTCAGTCACTTTTCCCACCGCCATAAGGTTGCCCGTCTGTGTCTTTTCTATAAATACTTTCATGGTAGTTGTTGGAATGAGCTCTTCGCTATGGTACCTAGACTTTTTGAATTTAAGTGTAGTACTAGATTAGCATCGAGATCTCATCAATTTACAGTTGAGCTGGCGAGATGTAACCGTAAATTCTATACTAAGTTTCGTACGGCCGTCCAGTGCTTTCTGCATTCTGTTGAGGTTTCTTTCAGACTCGATGAATTACTTAATTATAATTATCAAATCCTCCTAATAATTTCTTCAGATATATATATATATATATATATATATATATATATAGAGAGAGAGAGAGAGAGAGAGAGAGAGAGAGAAAGAGAGAGAGAGAGAGACTTTGAAACATAAGCAATGCATGCATTCAAAGGACATCTCAAAATACATACAATGATGTATTGGCAAATAATTTCATTGACACAGATCCAATGATGTAGCAGTCAGTGATGCTTGCTTCCACTCATTCTACGGCAGATAACTTTGTATCAAATACAATATATGCTACCTGAAGTTGTGGCCTTATGTATTGATGTCAGCCTGTTTACTACTAAAACATGTAAATATCACCATGAAGTTATGGAAAGAGCTAGTTTAAATGGTTCCAAAAACTGATTTTGTCAGTGTAAATGATATTTCCTGATTGACTTCCTAGTACGATTTTTAAAAGCAATATTGAGCGTTAGATCTTGTCTTACATTGATAAGTTTAAAGATGTTGACGAAGTAAAACATATTCCATTTACAAAAGGTAATCTTTAAAAGAGCTACATTTAAAACACAATAATGTATATATGTGTACAAAACAGACAATGTTATCTGATACTTTCGATACACTACAACGAAATTTGATAATGATATCGCATTTAATCCAGTTAGATTTGTTTGAATTTACTATTTACTAAATAAGATCTTACCTTTGTATGTTTTGAAAATAAAATATCATTACCTAAAGGAAAGTTGGTTGTTTTGAATTGTAGATATAAAATATTTTTTATATATGAGTTTTGTATACTTAGCTTACTCCAAATTTTCCACTATCAGGATTTGTGTTTGAGAAAATAAATGAACTGTATATATCTTTAAAAATAAGAATATGCATTTGGTTGTATGGATGTACTGTCGCATTTTTCAAAAAGTGGGTAAACACAATAAATTTAAATTTTATTAATCTGTGTCATAATCATCGTCATTAGCATTTACAGCAACCAGGCAGGAAGATAATTTTACCCATTATAAAATTTATAGGTTTCTTATGAAAAGAATATGGTGATATTTGAATGGGCAACTTTCTAACTGTGAAATATTAAGTCATTAAGAAAGTATTCTTCCGATCAAAACACGTGATAATAAAAACGTTCTTGGTTTGACAATATGGATAATGAAATAATATTTTCTTGGGACATGGTTTTATTTTCTCCTGAATTTCTTTTGCTGAGTAATGCTTGGCAATGTCTTGCTTAAGGATGAAACCTTTCTTTTCAACAAAGTTGACAAATTTTACTTTAACTCACCAGTCCCGTTCGTATTGATGACAATTTATTTTTATAATAAAAAAATCACATTGTTTTTCTATGATCTACTCAACAGAAACAGTAAAAGTTTCTATTAATGGAGTTCTAGTCTGGCTGTTGACATCGTATTGACGTCAAGGGATAACTGCTGTTTTATTTTTTGTTTGTTTTTTAACACACAATAACTATCGTTTATCTTCTGATTGGCTTAACATTGTGCTTGATACTTTGATGAGATTCTTCGTGGTATTAAATATTTTTATATGTTCAGATGTTTTTATATAGATGGACATGATACAACAATTAAAACATGATGTTTTAATAAATGTTCATTATCCAAAATGGTAAATATTTTAAGATATACCTTATCAGAAAGGAGACAATGGCGATTTTTAAAGTTGCTAAACCAACTACTGCACCTAAGTGTGACATTCCCTTTTTAGTGTAATGGGAAAGCGTTTCCTAGGAGTTGGAATCTCTCGTACATGTCTCCCCTACTTCATCATTGACTTTCTCTAATCTAATCTTAACGACAGATATTAAATGAAATCACTATTTCACATTGATTTCGTAGGGATTGGTTGGTTCGGAAATTGCATATTTTAAGCAAGAAATAAACACATGATGTTACGAAAGTAGTCGTAAAAATAAATTGCAACAGTGATTCAGGCTTCAGTGGAGAAGTGAAAGTACAGAAGACTATCACTAAATTCAAAGCTTGACCAATATCAAACTACATCAGGATTTCAAATAATCATAATTCTTTACAAAAACAAGGGAGAAATGTCTTCTTCAACCACAAATCTATTTCCTATCAAATGAATGAGTCAAGTAAAAAAACATATTAATACACACCTGTGTATTGAATGTTGAGATACTAAGCGACATTTCTCGCCTTTCTTTACGTGACATGCACTACTATATAAGAAATGAGTGGGTAAAATAGTTTCTTTTCTTAAGGCAGACATCTTTATAGATTTCATTGAGACGGCAGCAATCAGAAACCCCCGCATTTCAAATATAAATTCGTGATTCATCCTTGAATATCAGTTTCATTCAATCACCCACACTATACGATTGCTTCTCTATAACCAACTGAATGAACAAGTGTAATAATTCCATAATTTTATGCAGGCGTTATATATATATATATATATATATATATGTGTGTGTGTGTGTGTGTGTGTGTGTGTGTGTGTGTAAGAGAGAGAGAGAGAGAGAGAGATTTTGTAGTAAAATGATATTGCTTAAAATTCAACACATTTACCTGTCTTTTAGATTTTGTTTTCCACTTGTTGATTTTTTGCGTATTATTTTCAGAAACTAACGAAAACCACTGCAAAAATCACTTCGAATATATTAAATATCAAGGCATGTAAAATTGCTTATTCGATATGATGAAAAATTCGAGTTTACTTCGACAAGCCAAAATTAACCAGAAAAAATATCACCATCAGAAAGAGCATCGACACTTTGCGCCAAATTCTTAATGAAAAAATATGCTTGAAAATATAAAGAAATAAAAAGGAGCTAATTAAATTAACAATCATTTTCTCCTCTAAATCTAATTCAATGCATTCTCAGAGGTTGTTCGAGAACTAAATATTTAAGATATTTTCTATTGACCATTGACAATGTTGACAATGTTCATCCCGATTTGAAGCATTTATGTTTTGATTATTTTTTCTTTTTGCATTTTTTTGTGCAAGCAGAAATATTTCTAATTAAATTTACGTGCTTTCTATGTTGCATGGATTTTGACAAAACATTCATTTCGTGAAATGATGCCGAAAGATAGAAGAAAATAAGGGACTCGAAATTTTCTACTGTGATCACAGTGATGACAACGAGAGTGATTATAAATTAGTGGATGATAATGAAAGTTTCTTTTACATTGCTTGCTAATAGCCATCATGCCATTCTTGTGGTTTTCATAATAAATATAATCATAATGTAATTGATACGTAATGTCTACATAATCATCATAAAATATCAGAAAATTACTAGACGAAAAATGTCATTGGACCTGTGATGAATATGCGAGAAAGGAGTAAATTTATCAATATATTTTGCAAAGATATTGTTCAATAAATGTTGAACAGGAAAACCTATATCAGCCGAGAAAGCACTTATAGCGCTAAGTAAAAACAAAAAATAGGTACATTCACTTTTTCGGCAAAATTTTCGATACCTAACGTTTAAAATGAATTCTTAAAAATGAAAAGGCATTCTTGAAGATTTCATTTTAGCTAAAGGATTAAATTTATTATTTCCAGTAAGTAAAATATTCTGGTTTATTTCAGGTAGAAATTATATAGATTGGAATGTCATATATTTGCTCGATTTCTTAAAATTTTCTTATACGCAACTATTTCCTTAATTTTAAGAAATTTGTAAACAAAATAAATTTATCGATTTTAAAATTCTTCCAAATATATATTTCAGGAAAATTAGAAAATTTAAAGTTAAATTAATCCGATTTGAAATAAATATTACTTACTTATAGCGTAAAAAATTAATATACAATCATTTCTTAACGTTGGACCCTATCTTTCTTTGATCTTTATTGACGTATCGGTAAGATGTCGAGTTGATGACAAGTCTTATGGATGGCCAGAATTTACTTAAATTTACGAAATGTAAGTGAACGCGGTTTTTTGGGTTTTTTTTTTTAACTACCTAGTAATTTTTACAAATGAACATATTTTCCGCAATTATCTAATATTTTATTGAGTTTTATTTACCTTTCGAATCTGTTTTATACAAAAATAAAAAAAATTAAAATACTATAAAATTTTCTTAAATTTCCCTGAAAAAGGAAAAGACACTTAGATCACGTGACCTTTTCATAATAATGTCACGTTTAGCCTTTCATAGATGAAAAAAGGAATGAATTAAGTGAAAAAAAAATAGAATAGTAAAACTACGTTTATTAATCTTTTTAATTTTGGATTCGTAAATTTCGTTTCCACTTAATTACTTTATCACAACCAGGAAATAGCCCAATACAGAATTTTACACGATTTTTAAACTATTTTAAAATATTATAATTAATTTTTTTTTAAATAAAAAATCTTGTAAAAATTCATTATTCATCGGAAAATTTTTATTTCTTCGGACAATATAAGTTATTTACAAAAGCAATTAAAAGCTTTTCTAATTAAATAATGTCATAGTTTTATTGCATTCACTATTTTTCAATTCAGAGCATATTTTCAGTTATAATAGTGAAAGTTTGAAAAAAATAGATGATTTACATTCTCCAAGGAGTCCTACGTTTAACGAATAAAAAAATTCAGGAAATAGAAAGTTATTTTGCGAAATTTCATGAAATTAAATAAGTAGGGGGTAACATGTGCAAAAAAAAAAAAAAAATTACCAAATTTTCTAAAAAAATTAAAAAATAATTGCATTCATTTGTGAATATGTTCTGAAAATTTCACTAAGATCGGACAATTAGTTTATTTTTACAAGAATTTCCAAATCAATGTGTTTTCAACGAAAAAAACGCAAAAAAGTCAATGTAATTATGATGCCAGCCCGATGACGTAAACAAAACAAGATTTCAACCAAAATTTCGAAAGGATTAAAACATTTAAAAAATAATCAAAAATACTTTGGTCTTTCATCTTAATAATAACATAAACATTTTGACGATAAAACTTTATTTTTATTAAATTTGTGGCCTTTGACATTACGCTATGCTCTTTTCTGTGAAAAAGTGGAGGTACCTAGTAAAAAATAAAACTATTGTCACTAGAAAATGAAATACTTTTCCTTTCGTCATTAGATACAATCTTTTATCAAACTTTTTACGTGAAACATGAGGTAAAGGAAGGGTTTTTCTTTAAAATTATTGAGCATATTAGATTGAGAGATTTTTTTTTATTCTGAGTTTGTGGGCGGCTCTCATGAGCTTCAGATAGTGTTAGTTTTTTGCGATTTTCTTAATGTGTGTATCAGTATTCTTTTTAATTATTCCTAGTGCTCTTATTATTATTGGAATTGTTGGTGTGCTATGCAGTTTCTATTTCCAAGTCTTTATATTTACTTTTGTTGATATATTTTTATCAGACCGGATGAAAATATCTGAGAACCACTTTTGAAATCTTTTATTATTCCATCTGATCTATTGAATTGTATAGTTCTGTCAATGTGTATGGTGAAATACCAAAACATTGTAACATTTTCACCTTCTAGAATGATTGTTGTTTGTGTTTGTATTTGCTTTTACATAAAGAAGTTTATAATGTTGACTTGTCTTCAAATGCGTATATTTCCCTATCATATCTATATATAAATTTTTCAGGGCTAGGATAGAACAACCAGGCATTGCCATAGTGACATTTTGAATTTGTTCCATTCATTAAAATATGTTTCTAGTGGGATCTTGTTGGCGGCTTTTTTTTAAATCTTGAACAGCGCTGACGAAGCTGTCTGTTTTTTTATTTTTAACCCAGAGATTTGCGACGACTGATGGGTTAGTTTTTTCTCAAGATCAGGTTATGTGCTTGCATTGGATCTCATTGTTGTTGTTTCTGTTGTAAGGTAATTTTCATGAGAATGTTACAATCTCACCCGTAAACCGATACGCACTGACTTTTATAAATCAGAAAGAAAAAAGTCAATCATATTTCAACAATTGGCAGACGCTTTCATGAAACTGATAATTTGAAGCAAATAATCTTAACTTCTGAGACATTGGTCATTATTATTATAGAGTGAGAGAGCAACAGGCCAATAAAATGACTCGAGGGTACAAATATACGAAGCTCATTATAACCACCAAGGCAATGTACGCGATATAGTGATAGGTTTGGATAAAATCGGCACATAATCTTGCATCTGGATCCTAGTTATGAATATCTTCTGGTCGGATAACCATGTCTGTTAAGACAGATTCTAGTTGAGAGATATGACTCCCAAGTCGTCTTGACTGCATTATCCTTCGAACTTAAAAGCAACCCTTTCAACACCCAAACATGATACTCCCCAACTTTCGCTCATGAACAGAAGTGCACAGTGTGTAACTAGTTAACCAACTGACAAACAAATCTCTTTTACTAAACGGGACATTTAAAGTATCCCGTCTTAATCCACCTGTACAAAGCATATACATGTTAACACCTACAGTCAAAATCATGAGGGACTCGTATCTGGTATTTTATTATTGATATTATTATTGATGGCGATGGTGCTGTTTGCAGCAGTGATGTTGGAACATTAACAGCAGCGTTGACATGGCGATTTTCTTCTTAATAAGCATTCTGATTGTATAGCTGATGGCACTGAGGCAAGAGGTGATAGGGAATCATGTGTAGTGTGTAGGTTGCGTTGCGCTGGAGAGGAGAGCGTAGGAGTTAATTTCTGATTTCACATCCCACCGATCAATCAAATGAGAATCATGAGTCAGCATTCTGTTCGTCTGTCTGTGTGTCACACTGGGGAATTATTTTGATGTGATTTGTTCTATTTATTTCCGGGCAAAGATCGCATCAACATTCGCGCAATGATAAGTGATTTCGATTTAGATAGACACACAGATAATGATCACATATTCTCCTCTCATGCTTACCTTGAAGAGTCCTGTTACTGCTACCGTCACTGAAGTAGCTGAGCTGTTAATGCAGCTATATCTGTCCTAGTTGTTTTGATTATAGAGTCAAAATAGAAGTTTCAGGTTATAGGTCAAATAACCTGTGCAAACATTTATTTAAAACATCATTGCTTATCTCACTGGTTTTATTATTTTTGAATGTCTACTTACTATTATGTTTCATATTAATATGAATTGATATGTTCACCTATCGTTCAGTCCACAGTACTCCACGGTCTTTTGAACATGAGCAGAAGTTTAGCCCTCGTTTGGTTTACAGATCCTTCTGAAGTCCTTTCCTTCTCTTCCACTTCCAGTAGGCCCTTGTATCTTACCACTTTGTTTTGGGTGAATTGATTAAAAAAATATACGTCAATCAGACTGTAATCAACAGATTTTGAATAGAAGTTTTAGGAGGGAACAATTGAAAATTAGAAAATAAAATTGATTAACAGTCTTTTACAGTGGAGGCGCTCATCACTTGTGTTATCTCTTCAAGTTATTATTGTGTCAACGTTGTCACCTAACGGTTTACCAATTGTCATTGCAACTTTATTGTAACATAATGTTGTAGAGTAGCTAGCACCCTTTCAGCACTCTACCAGATGGCCTGGCTCATAGCCTTAAATAGTCTACGATTAAGGACTTCAACAGTTAATTAATAAGTTCAAACTAAGCTGATTCGGACTAATCTCGTTTCGTTTGGTTATACAGCATTTGTCTTGTTAATTGTTTTGTAACTTTTTGTTCTGTGTTTTTTGTATGTATCCGTTGACACCAGATACTGGTGCTGAATAAATATATTAGGCACTCATTCTTCTCTCTGTATCTTTCACCTCGACAATAAAACACATAACAAGATAAATCATTCTTCATTTGTAAAAAAGGCCCATGAATGTAATAAGACTATCAGTCATTTAAACGCCATACGTGACACACGCTTGGGCGGTCATGTCTCTTTCGCTTCATGACTGGTTAGATAGAAGATTTTCCTGCAGTCTTTCCTGAAATTTAACCCATATCTTGATGGAGAAGAGATGGATTCATACATATCCCAAGGGAAAGTGAATGTAACGCGAATCCGATTGGAATTTAAACTCGACTCTCCGATTTCTCCGAGACATTATCCATTACAACAAAACTCACTTCCATAGTGAGACTCCAATTAGATTTATTATAATGAGATATTTTCTCAATTATTTAAATATAATAAACTTCTTCATAATGCGTACCGACAACAGAACTATTGTGTTGATCAAAAAGTTTATTAAGAACATTTTTAATAAGTAAACTAACCTTTTGGCCAATACAATATTTTAATTATATATATATATATATATATATATATATATATATATATATATATATATATATATATCTTACTTATTATAAAACGCAGATTGTGTGTTTGTGTGTGTGTGTGTGTGTGTGTGTGTGTGTGTGTGTGTGTGTCTGTAACGTTTATATATTGGATCAATTTCCTACATTTTTTAGCCGATTTCAACAAAACTTCACAGGACTACATAAAATTACCTTGTGATGGTTCTAACGCCGCCGAAAATGGGAAAAACAAATTGTTTTTTAACAAAATCAATGTGAAAACACGATTAAGACACATCGTGAGAATGAAAGGGGGACAACTCACCAACGAAAATGTAAACAAAAGAGCATAGCATGATGAAAAAAAAGCCGAACTTGAAGAAAACAAAATTTTATCGTCTAATGTTCATATTATTAAAGAGGAAAGATCAAAGCATTTTGGGGGTATTTTTTTACATTTTTTAATCGTTCCTAGCACGTCTGAAATTTTCGTTAAAAATATTGTTTTTTTTGGTCAAAAAAAAGGACAGATAATCAATCATTTTCAATCATTTTTTTCGATTTGATAAAAAAGATTAAAATCTGACTTTGATATTCTTTTTAAAAATCAATTATCATTTTTCAAAACTGATTTTAATAAAAACAGAAATTATACTGTTTATTTAAAATATTTTGAACCAAGCTTAACTTAGCTTCTGCGCCGAAAAAATGTAATTTGAAAATAAAACAAAGCAGGTCATAACCTTTCGCGTCGCTTGACGATTGACGAAAGGCACATTCATGACTTACGGGAGGATAATTCTTTCTACGGATGGAAGGAAGTGAAATTATTTAAGTGAACAAATTATTTACCTCGTTACTTTTAAGGAAAACTTTCAGCGCTCTAATTTTTATTTTTTTATTTTTTGTACTTTGTTTTCATTTTTACGTTTACGATGCTTTATGGAAAATATAAAGAAATTAATAGATAAGATTGTTAATAGTGAGATTAAATTTCATAAGAAAAAGGTATCTAATTAATTTAGGTACCTTTCTTATGAAATTTTATCAGAAGTGTACATAAAATACTATAATTTTATGTACATTTATTACATTTTACTGTGTTATTTGTATTTCCATTCATTTTATTATTAATTTTGATATTTCATTTATGGAAAAATGTCATAACTGAGATTAATATAAAAATAAGATCATATAAATTAAAGTTTAGCAGTAGTTAAATTTCATAAGATGATACTGTTACTTGTAGGTACCCTTCTCAGTTGAAATTGAAAACTCAAATTAACTTCTCCATACGTGTTTCGCAAAAGTAAAGGGCTTAACAGCGGAGTACAATGCTGAACTCAAATAATGCAACTTAATTGTATTCTGGTTGGTCTTCCGTACTTGATAATTACTGTCCGACTATAAACACAAAAATTACATTTCTTAATTACCATGGCTAATCTGATTGGTCCAAATTATACAATTTTCAAAGCGCTAGACAATGACAATCTCACACGGACATTTTGAAAGGTTGATGTTGCTTTTAACTAATGTTAAAATATTTTTTAAAATTCAATTAAAAAATTTTTTGTAGTAGGTAGTTTTTCTCGCCAGAATACATCTGGATCATTTATATAAATCCATAATTCGACAGTGCATCGAATATTGCTGCCAAATCTGGTCTGGTCCTTCTGCTATATATCTGCAAAGTTGTGTCAAAATCCAAAGAAGAATTGGTAATTTTATTGGTCATGACCTGGCATCTTGGATTCAGTCACTTTCCCACCGCTGTAAAGTAGCTTCCCTTTGTCTCTTCCTCGTTGGTATCTCGACTTCACCGAGTATTAACTTGGCAGCTACGTTTCATAATTTTTACTGTTGAAATTGATCGTTGTAACCATAAATCCTATTTTATGACGAACTTCTCGCTTGTGGAATTCTCTTCCAGCTTTCTGCTTTCCTGTCAACTGCGATCTTAAAAATGTAACATCAATCGTCATCCTCTATCTGCTTGAATGGTGTTATCTCCCATTCTGTCATTCTCCGTAACCCCTTGCATCTTAGTAACTTTTATTGCCTTGCTTGGGGTGAAATGAGTAGTGCATCTTGTATCCTAATATATGTGCAACCGAAACTTCTATGATGACGCATGGGATCATCCTGACGGGCAACCTAGTTGATTAGTTATGATACATGTGTGTGTTTAAGTGTGTATTATAAATATATAAAAATATCATCATCATCATCATCATCATTGCAGAAATGCTTTTGGGAAGTAATTCAACGGTTATTACAGGCTCTTCTATATTCACTACAGAAGGCAGTTTAAATATCCCATGTGTTTGTCCTTGTAACTTTTAAGGTGTTTCACATAAGCTGGTTCAGAAAAGTAGGCGGTTAGTTGTAAGGTTCCAACGACGGACATTTTCTGTTACATTTTTTCTTTTTCGCAAAGTTACGAGCTAACATTAGGGTTGTTTCTAAATCTTTTGAAAGAAGATTAAGAAAATATGGTTGCACTGTGCAGATTGACGCTCTTGTAAGGCATTCATTGGATAAGTCTGAAAAGTTTTATTTAAATTTTCTTTTATTTATATTTGTTAGGATTAAGTTAGGATTTAATATAAATTCTCAGTCACATTATCTCGAAACACCATTCTTTTCTCTTTCTACTCAACAAAATTTGACGATTTTCACTAAATTTATAGACAGACAGAAGAGAGTTAGAGTATCTAGATTAGTCAGTTGAATATTCTATTAACATTACTACTAATATATTGTTGTTAACATTATCATTGAATGAGTGAGCAGCATACCAAAGTGGGGTTGGCGTACAAAATACAATAAAACAACCAGTCAGAACATGCAAATTTTTGGTACTGAATCTGATATTTAATGTCGCCTATTTTAATTCACCAAGATAAAACTTGTATATATTATCGCATCCAATCAATTAATGCCTCAGAAGGCATGTGAACCACACAACAATATAATACGTGCCATATATATATATATATATATATATATATATATATATATATATATATATACACATTGTTGTTATTGTTAAACCTGTGGAATATAGAGCCATGACATCGCTAGTATATACATGCACACATATACAGCGTGTGATGGATAAATTATCGTCTAAATTACGCCAAAATGAAAATAATACTGGTATCTCATTTTAACACACACACACACACACACACACACACACACACACATATATATATATATATATATATATATATATATTCCACAGAAATATCTTGAAATACTAAAGAGTATAATTTATTAAATAAAATCGCCATAGGCTTCAGTCACGGCCTCAAGACAACTTTGGAATCTCTGTACATCTTCTGGATGGCGTCTTTTTTGGTTTCTCGCCCCCACATATAATAACCAAGGATTTGTAGTTTGGTGGCCATATACAAGGGATAAGGTACTCGAAGAAATTGTCTGACAGCCATGACTGGGTTCTTCTGCTTGTGTGGCATGTTGCAAAGTCCTTTTGCCAGACATAGTGTCTTCCAGTAGTCACCCTCTTGACCCTGAGCAGCACTATCAACTCAAGGCTTCCGTGTTGAGGTTCTGTGGGAAGATAAATGGAGGCTTAACGTCGCCAGCACTAGTGAACACTCCAAACAATGCTGGTTGGACACTCTAAAATATTTGTATTGAAGCTTCCGGCTCGAATACCAAGCAGTAAAACATGCCGTTTCCAAATGTTTGGCGGAGGGAATTGCGTCATGGTGCTCTGTTTCTCATAGTTTGTGCCAAACTGACCCTACTATAATGTGATGTGTAGTCGACAAAATCAAAAGCATAAAAAATATTCATAGCCCACTATATATATATATATACTGAGAGCGAGAAGCAGGGAGGGAGAGAGTGGGGCGAGCTTTATATTCCTATCTTATAAATGTAAATTGAATTTGATATATTTTGTTTGAATTAGTGACGTTTGATGTCATCATTTGCTAAACACACCCGATCCGCCATATTTAAATTTTGTTTTTGCTCCCATTCATGGTAAAACTCGGATATGTAATATGTGAAAGTATTCATTTCAAAAAACACTATTTCTCGGCATCTTAATTCCAACGAAAGATATTTTGCTTGCGATTGTTGATGATAATGTTAAATTTCCAAAAATGAAAATGGTATTCATAAATGTAATGTATGATTTTTTATTAATTTTATGTTTACTCCATTGAAGTTATACCCGAAGGTTATTGTCAGATTTTTATGAGAAAGTGACGATTGAGCTAAATTTGAATCGAATCCTTTAATTTACATTCAGTTATCTTGCAAATGTAAAAAAAAAATACTGCTTTATACTAAATCCCCAAATCTGCTTTGACTAAAGCACTTGAAGAGAGAGAAAGAGCGAGAGAGAAAGAGGGGGGGGGGAGGGTGTGTGTGCGTGTGCACTTATGTGTTTGTTGCGCGAGTATGCTGGTCAAGTGTTTAAGTGGAAAACATGTGTCTCCTGGTATATTTATTTCGCACAAAAATTGCGGACTCGGAATGTGAGTCTGGGCAATAAAGAATGAAAGCAACAACAAAACTATGCATATAAACAAATGATAATGTATGTATTAACATAACAAGGGTATACATAACCAACAGAATATTGTTTCGTGTTACAAAACAATGAACATGAATGAAAAAAACGTTTAAACTAGTAAATTGTTTGAGTGTGTGACGTTTTACAGAAGTAAGAGCTAAAAAAGCTGTTATATGGAAGAAAATGAAGAGGAAAGTGATGGCGTGCATGCGTGCGTGCGTGCGCTTTGCCCCGCATTCGAATCTCCATCTTATTGTCCCTGAATGAAATAGGAAAAAGAGGATGACGGAATATTACTCGTTATTTATAGGCTTAGGAAGCGTCCCCTAGCGGCGTTTTTTTTCTTTTTTTTTAGTAAAATAAGTTATTATTAGGTAGTGGTATCTGTTTCTTGTTGGTCGACGCGTAAAAAACATTTGGAATGCAGTGTATATTGGACCTGGTTTTGAATTATGGGTAGTGTAGCGTTGAAATGGGATGGGAATTAAGAAAATATTTCCTCTATTGACTGGTTATATCTATTGCCACACCTTGACGTTCTTCTTTGTACATAACTTGTAGGTGCCCACAGCTTTTACATGCCGTTAATGTCTGTAAGGCATTCACTTATTCCTTGTATCCACACATCCGAAGGTGGCCTAGAGTAGTTGCCATGATGGAAACAGAATGTACAATCGTTGTTCTCCTTACAATCATTTCCAACCAAACAGTGTTAAATCCAGTTGGCGTGAAATGACTAACATAGCTACACTGCTCATTTACCTATTAGGCCACAGAAGTCGGGGTGAAACTAATATAATAGCATACTGATGTTTGTAAATTTGGGGCATATCATTTTATATAATGCATACATATATGACTCATAAAATTGTATATATCTGATTTGCGTTATATGTTCAAAATTCAATTCACTTAAATAGATTAAAATGAATGTAGATTGGAATTTATTTAGTTATCTCCTTACAAGAGTTTCTCTATGAAAAGGAAAACTAAAGAAGAAAAAATATCTGTTTCACAAATAATATAAAGACTGAGTTAAAAGTTTTTTTTAAGAAAAATTAAAATCTGATACAAGTCGAAAGATTTGGTATTAATTTATATCTCTCCAGGTGAAAATGTTTCTGTCGTAAGTCAACTTTAAGAGTAAAAGTAGATAATGTTCAAATCTTCATAAAGGATGAAATCAGTTGTCAGTTCACGTTGAAGTCTTGCAGCAGATAATTCAGCAATGCCATATATATATTCAATCAACAATATTTAAGAACACCTGCGTACGCACATATAGACAAAGATTCTTATATATGCTCTTGAAAGAATACAATTCACTTGAACTCGTATTATCTGTGTGGGTGTTTGTGTATTTGCGTGTTTATGTGTGTGTGTGTGTGTGTGTGTGTGTGTGTGTGTGTGTGTGTGTGTGTGTGTACTACTGACAGAAATAGACACTAGTGAAAACAATTTGATAATTAAATAATATTCAGGAAAATACTTTATGCGATTCAAAAAACTATTCCACTCCCTCTCTGCCCATCTTCGGAAAATACGTTTGATTAATTAAATTTTTAAGAATGCTAAAACTCTCTATTTATTCAAAGTACCAATGAGAGAATAATGGCGGAATAACAAAGATAATACAAACATATCGGTTCATTGACATGAAAGACAAGAACTACAAAAGTCTCTTTATTTTTGAAGACGTAAGACAAGTTTTTAGGTTAAGTGAAGACGAAGAGCAGGCCACTTTAAAATACATCTAATTATTTTTGTTCTCCCCTTTATTTTTCTGACGCAACATTTTCTCTTTCAAATGGAATATAAACTAATGAGGACAAGATATTATTTTTTTTTCTTTTATGTATAAGCTTTGCTCTGAGTATTCAAGTGCATCAATAATTCTGAATTTGCCATGTTTTATTTAGGTACACTTTTAATATATTCCTAATTTGCTTATTTAGTCAAACACCAGTCTTTTAAAAGGTTATTTAAATCATTTTGAGCATGTTAAGACAGGGACTTACGACATATATTTTGCTATTTTGCCACTGGAAAACTGTTTAACCATTGGCATCTAAACTGCTTCAGCCTTTACTGTAAATGATTACTGATAATTTTCCTTAATTTACTCAGTATCTATGATAATCATAAAGTCTTAAATGAAATTTTCATCTTGCGTGATATGTGACTTAGCTTTGCCATTATGTTCGGCATGTAATATGCGAATTACTACGTTCAATCCCTAATCAAATTGTTTCCAAGAATTGCTTATTTGATGATCCATTGAAAGTGAAGACCAAACCGTGTGTTTCTAGGTCAATAAAAAAGGAAAGTCTGAAAATGCTTATGTGTTATTTTTGGTTATGACAAGAACAAAACTCCTAGACAAGAAGATTTGCGTCAAATTTAGTCAAATTACACCTTCTTATTAGATTGAGCGCGCGTGACCTAATGACTAAAGACTCGAGTTCGAATTTCATCATAGTCGATCTGTCAAGTAAGTGACTTTTTGAGAGAGACGATCCCAGTGTGTCGGACAACTATACCACAGCTTAACCCAATCATTGTGAGTGAAATTGGGAAAATGAAACTATATGGAAATCGTCTATAATTGTGTTAGCACGAAGTTCCTAGTCATCGTGACCGAGGGTACTAGCGTTGTTCCAATTGGCAATTACACCAGATTATGCCCCTCTCCCAGAAACTGTATCAAAGTTTCTCTCAGCATAGTTGCAGCATAAACCACAGTTGTTTGCTGAACAAACACAAACGATCAGCCAGCCATACGATTTGATTTTGCTTGATTTATTTGACTTTCCTGGGTGTAATTGTCATCAGTTACTTTTTAAAGGTGCATTCACAAAAATAACTGAATTCACGTCTTTTAATTGAAGCTGTGCTAGATTATTTGTTTTTTCCAACTCAATGTTCTTAACAAAAACGACAGTCACCCTTTACGTTGTCATTGTTGTTTTTTCACCTTTTCAACACACTTATATGTAATTATAACATTCCTTTGGAATTTAGTTGGGAGTAAAGAATTCTAACTCAATAAGAGAATTAATTTAAAAAAACTACATTTCTTCAACGTAATTGGCATTCCATTTTGCAACAAGCAACAATTTTAACAATATTACCCCAACATAATGATAGGCTCACTTCATTCTCTTCGTTCTCTTTTTATTAATAATGAATTTAATCCAATAATAATAATAATATTATTAATAATATCAGCAAAATAATAATAATATTAATAATAATATCAGTAAAATATTGAGACAGTTTACCACTTAATAATAAATAAAAAAAATAAAGATCGCTTATTGCCATATCACGTTGAAACACCGGTTCCCGTATGATCAGTGAAGTTAAGAAACGTCGAGTCTCATCAGTACCTACATGGGTGGCCTCTTGGGAATACCAAGTGATGTAAGCTTGGATGTGCAGGTGGTGTAATGGGAATTGTTAATAGGAGAGCCGAGTTCTAATTCTACTTGGGTTCTTTATCTTCGTTTATACGCAAAAGGGAAAAGTATGCGAGGGTTAATTAGTAAAACTTGTATCACTAAAGCGTTATTATCTCAAAAGAAAATTTACAATCTAAAATATTTTCTGGCTTTAAATAACCTGCAAAAGTTTGATATGTCATAGAAAACGAATGAATCAATCAATCAAAATAAAGATCAATATAAGATTAGCAAATATATTCATTGGAATATATATCAGTATTACAGCGCACCATATGGTAGAAAATAGCATCTTATATCTATAATTCTGAAAATATGTCTCTGTCTGTATGAATGTATGTGTGTGTGTGTATGTGTGTGTGTGTGTGTGTGTGTGTGTGTGTGTGTGTGTGTGTGTGTGTGTGTGATCAGATGTTGTTTATGCGTTACCATTTTCATCTGATTTCGATTAATTTTTTTTTGTTTTATAGATGCCAGCTTCAGTGCCGGTTTTGAGTCTAAATTTGTGGCAACAATGGCTCTCCACTACTTCCTGTCCATTATAACTCTCAGCTGCGTTTTGCTATTTACTAACTGTTCTTGGATATATATCGTTCATAAGAACTTTAATAAAAAATAAATACTTTAAATTATTACAGTAATATTATCTATATCTATAATTCTCAAAATGTGTGTGCGTATGTCTGTCAGTGTATGATCGGATGTTGATTATGCGTTTCCATAGTTTTCATCCGATGAAATTCTTTTTGTTTTACAGATAATTCTTCAGTGCCAGTTTTGAGTCCAAATTACATATTCCCCTCCTCTTGGCCAAGCGTCCAATCTCTCTCAAGTGAGGTTACCTTTTCTGTTGCATAAAGCCTACTACTACAGTTTTAAGACGTTGCTTTCATTGTCGTTCATAGCCGTTCCCAAGTTCATTTTTTTATTGTCCTACCAGTTTTCGCATTGCATTCACCGTAGTAACAAGTAAACATGCTTTTTTATTACTCAACATTTATTTTCTCAACATTTCCTAAAGTTATTCGAGCTTAGTGATCCCTGTAGATTTACAGCGTTCTCTTCTGGTATTTGCCCCCATATTCCATTTGATAATTCATACTTGCCTAAGACATGCCACTAAAGAAAAGAACTTGTCTAAGTCGCAAAACCGCTGCTACCAGGTCCACCCATGCGAATAAGAGATAACCAATTGTCTTTAGAACGTTCAGTTTGCCTGTCTCAAAACGCATCTCGGAATGCTTCAATTAGAGCCACTGAGTCCGAAGAACAACGTAGCCATCGGCTTTCCAGAAAAGCATACCTAAACGCTTCTGCGCGCGTGGCTGAAAATGATGTTCAAAGGATTCAACGGCTGAGGAGAAACACCGCTTCAAATGCTGCTGTGCGTAAGGCTGAAACAAGAACGCAAAAACAGCTCTTTTCAGGGCCACTCCGCATTCAAACTGTTAATCTACCATTTGGGCATGTGTCTCAGTTGCACCCAATT
Source organism: Acanthosepion pharaonis (assembly GCA_903632075.3). Classification (NCBI taxonomy): domain Eukaryota; kingdom Metazoa; phylum Mollusca; class Cephalopoda; order Sepiida; family Sepiidae; genus Acanthosepion; species Acanthosepion pharaonis. The sequence continues at coordinate 583,431 of CAHIKZ030004795.1, read as the reverse complement.
GTTGTTCGAGTGAGTTGACTTTAAACTTAAACTGCTCCAATTGAACAGCAAAAATTCCCCAAAAATGAAAGACCTGGTCGAAGACGGGTTATACTGTTAGTTTTTTCATAATTCATTCATTTCTCTGTTGGGTTTGAGTTACTTACCTTATTGCTTTTTTGTGATCTAGTCAGGAATCTAGTCTTCTAGCTTCGATAATTTGCATCTCAACGTACCGGGTGATTTTATGTATTCCCTCATATAGTGCAGATTCTGATTTCTGCATATCCCATCACTTTATTGTAAATACGTAATCACAAAGCACAGTCCATATATTAGTCTTCCTATCGATTCATATATGTTATTATACTCCTTATAAGTTATTTCCTGCACTCGCTCAATGTCATTAGTCCACATTTTTTATTTGAACCGTTTCTTCATCTTCTACTTCATATAACTGGCTCACAGGGTGTTTTGAAGTGTATGTTGTTTCGATTTTTAATTGACTTTGTTTCTCTTTTCCAATGCGTAGCCACATTGCTGTCGATTCATCGGCATTTCCATGAGTGTGTCTTCTGAAATACCTATACAATTGTTTTTCTTCCGACATAGAAGTTCTTGTTTTGTGCTTCCTGATTTGTCCTCCTGATAGTTGTATTGCAATATCTGGATTTTGCAATTAGTCTATTCTAAATCTTGCAAAATCGACGCAGTCTTCGATGCTAACGGGTCATCAGTAAATTGCAAAATTCAGTTATTTTCATCAAAACAAGCAGTACATTTTAATCTAACCTGTTTCTAAGCTCAATACTTTTCATCAAAGAATTTGTTTCATCGAAATTAAATTTTCATTTTCTTAACTATCCTTCTCTTTCCTAAAGATTTATTTTTTTCAGCGCTTTACTTTTTCTGTTTCGAGTCGTTTTGCAAATATTCGTGAGATTGATTCTGAATTTAATTTTTAATCCTTTTTTTTAGAATGTGCCCTCCTGTTTTCTGTAAATACCATGACCCCGGTTCACCCTCAGTCTGAATTAACGTACGCATTTTGTTCCGTTGGGAAATTAAATTCTCTCACTTGAAAAACTTAATAACCAAAAAGAAAGTAACTCGAAACGGAAATAAAAATGATAAAGCGAGGAAAGCAGTGAGAGTGGTGGGGGGGGAGAAAAAAGATAAAGGCGTTAGATGGGATGAAAATATAGAAGTGGAGTGTCTCAAGGTGAATTTGAAGTTTATGAAGATAAAGTGATAGATAAAAAGGTGGGGAAATGAAAAGAAACAAATGTAATATATGAAGATAATGTGCTAGAAAGTAGAGGGACGAATGAAATGAGAAACGAAAGCAAGAATTAGCTATTAATATGTACCAATCTTAAAATGCAAGAAAATAAGAATTAATCTTAGTTTCCTCCCCATTTTGGCAGACGTATCTGTTTTTAGCCAAGTCACGTGACAGTATCTTCTATACTACGTATCTCAAGTAATATATAATTTAGAAATATATGTTGATATTTTTCATAATATTATCATCATTCATGTAATATATTTTTCCCACTTCCTTTTCCCGTACATTCCATAATTCTGATTTTTATTTACCACTTTTCTACGAAATTCATTCTACGAAATTCTTTCTACGTCGTTTCAAGTCCAACTGAGTAAACTGACATGGCAGCTGCGTGTTCACATTTTCTTTTAAGTGCCTTCAGGACATAGATGATCATGACTCTCCACAACTTTCCTTTGTAACTCTTAGCAATGTTTGCCTTTTTACTATCCCCTACTCTGTGATCTGCCATCCATTTACACACGCTCATTAGGAAGATTATACGATGTTCCTTCTGCCTCTCTTGCCTTCAGAAGTGTGAGTGCCAAAATCTCTTTCCTCATTTTGTGTCTGAGACATTTCATCTATTTCTATTTCCAAGTACAAGTTTCCTCTTAGTTTCCATCTCCCTTAAAACCTCCTCATTATTCACATGTTCCGCCCATGGTACACTCAGCATCCTTCTATAGAACCATATTTCTGTTGCCTCAAGTCTACTCGTCATTTGCGAGGAAATTGTCTGGCATTCACTGCTATGTAGGAGGATTGATATTACATAGTAGTTCAGAATCTTTTCTTTCTTTCTAACGAAATTTCTCTGATTTCTAATACTTTGTACACATAGATAAGCTAAAAGTGTTCACCTGCTTAAACTAATGAATTGCTTAAATCTTCGGCTACTTTCAAACTTCGTATTGATTTTCATATGTGTGTACATGAAAACTGACGTTCATTTGCCCGTAATGGTCGGGTACCTGTTCGGAAGATTCTCGGTATGACTTCGTATGTTTAATCTCAAACGCCATGATACTTTTCTTAGATAAGTATAAAAAGGCGTTTTCCTATAGCGTACAAAATTCCTAAGAACAGTGTTGAACATTTGTAGTGACTTCTTTAACTTATTATTTCGCTTTATCCTAGCAATTTTATATGGCAACTCTACATACTCTACATTTCTTATTTTTGGATTTCATATTCCTTGCATTTCTTACTCTTTTATTTCATTTTCCTTAATTTTCTTATTCCTTGCGTTTCTTATTCCGTTAATTTCTTATTCCTTGGCTTACATATCTCTTGCATCTCCTATTACTTGCATTTCTTACACCTTGACTTTTATATTTCTGGCATTTCTCATTCCTTGTATTTCTTACTCCTGCATTTCAGATACCTCTCATTTCTTTCTACTTCTATTTCATAATCCTTGCCTTTCTTACTCTTTGCCTTTCCTATTCCTTGTATTTCTTATTTCTTGCATTTCTCGTTCCTTGCATCTCTTATTCTTTGTATTTCTTATTCATTGCATTTCTATTTCCTTGCATTTCTTATTCCTTGACTTTCTTATTCGCTGCCTTTCTTCATAATTCTGTTTCTTATTCCTTGCCTTTCTTTTTCATTGCCGTTCTTATTTCTTGCTTTTTGTACTCCTTGCATTTTTCACTCCTTCTATTTCATATTCCTTGCATATCTCATTCTGTGCCTTTCTTAATACTTGTTTTCTTATTCATTGCAATTATCATTCCTTACCTTTCTTATTTTTGCATTTCTTATTCTTTGCATTTCACATTTTTTTTTTTAATTTCTTATTCCTTGTATTTTTTATTTTTATACCTATTTTAGTAGAATGGCACGTTCTTTAAACAATCATCAGGATAGTAAGAGACAATTGGCGTGTTTAGTAAAATTATAAAATGGTGTGACAATGCTATTTATAGTCGAAAGTTTGAATCATATTTCCTCTAACTTCTTTAATTTACTTTAATGAACTTCATACAGTTTCTGACGGAATCGTCTCCTTATCCGAGAAGAATTATTCTTAACTTCGAAAAGTCGATCATAAAAATTAATCGACACAATATATATATATATATATATATATATATATATATATATATATTATTAATAGAAATCTTATAAGTATAAAAAACTATACTCGCTCGGAAAACCTTCGGTGTATTGATTTGCAAATAAACAAGCCAATAACAAAGGGAAAAAAAGTATAAAAAAAAGAACGGACCAAGAACATGTACGTTAATCGAAAATAATCGTCCAGCATACGAGTTTAAGGCCCAAAGAAAAAAAACCGATGCGTGTACCCAAAATAACTAAATAAAGTGCTCAATACAATGAGTAGAGCCGACCTACTTAAACCTAGAGAGCCAGACAAGCCAAGGTTTCAGCTAAACGGATCGTCAGGGAAGGCCGGCTAACAAGGTGAAAAAACGAGAACGGAATATATAGTCAATAAACAAAAAACCATAACCACGTGACCAAACAAAAAAAAAACAACCAAGAGGTTGGGGAGTACCGTTTATTCAAAATTGACGAAAGAGGGAGGGGGGGTTAAAAAAAAAGAAAATCACGGATCAACAGAGGTGGAACTATTTATTCAATCAAAACAAAAAAAATAAAATAAAATAAATAATAAAGTGATAAAAAAGAAAACTAATCTGGCTGACTATAGGAAGTTAATTAGGAAACATCTATTCAACCCGAAAAAAAGACCCCCCAGATAAAGACAGTTTTGAAGAATACCCAACCCTTGAATTTGATTCCTCTAGTGAGGAGGACGTTGCCGGATTAAAAGAAAAATTTCAAGTAAAGATAAATACACCAAGTATGGCGGCCAATAATGGTAAACACAGAAAACAAAATAATACGGAGGCCAATAATGGCCATAAATCGGAAAAAAACAAGAATGGCCTACAAGACAAGACTGAGGCCGGGGATTCGCCCTGTTGTTGGAAGACCCCACCAAAATGTATAATCGATATCGCGGTGTTCTTGGATCTTACCAAGAGTTACGCACACCTTGTGGTAGAAGGTGGACTCTTGTGGATCTAGTTGAACTGAAGAAGATCAAGAAAAGAATAGTGTCAGTCTTTGTCGTCGACAAGCATACGCGCAAAATTTGTCGCTCGACAAAAGACATAGTGATAAAATCACTAGAGTCCTTGAGGTTCAAGCCACTGCGAATCGTAAAGGGTAAAGGCTACTTCATGTGGGACATATTGCTACCCACACAAGAAGATTGTGTGAAAGCTACACTCCATCCACTTCTTCTACCCAGCCCTTAAGCCCTCTCAGTAGAAACCCATTTCGACAAAATTACACACCCCACCACACCCCCAATTCTTCTCCCATGAAAGCACAAATGCCCCCTCCCCAAAACAAAAGGGCCCGAAGCCCCACTCAGGACTCAAATTCCCAGAAAAAAAAAACTTATGTACAACCTCGGACATGACGTGTGCAAAATATCCCCTTTACAGGCGGAAAAAGCGCGTGATTATGGAAATAGGATCAAAGATCTTAAATACTTGTTATCAATGAAGCAGTTTGCAGAGAAAAATATAGAAGAACCCGAGAACTTTCCATCTGCAGAAAGGGTTCTAACCGTAATAAGGACTGGGGCGGGGGCGAAGCGAGCTTGTCAATGCTTGATGAAACTGTAGCAGCTTTCAAAATGTACCCGCCCATTGCAATCGTTGAGAGCGATAAATTAAAAGAAATGAAGCAATTCTGTGCTGGGAGGGTCCCGGTTTTTGTTCACCCCTCCCACTATAGTGCACTAAAGCTGACGTTTCCTTGGGATATTGGCGGCATCTCCCAAGACGGCTCCATCAAGATTGAGATGGGCCACGGTTCGATGGGAGAGGCGGTCGGTATCCTTACCCCGTCTATCAACGTCCAATCCACCGCCCTCGCCAAATAGTGGGCTGGGGAGGCATGCTTTCAATAAAAATTAAGAACAACAGGAGAAAGAATGGTGGCGAAAACAATTCCAAGTTCAGAAAATTTATCAAGCAAGAATAGTCGGCCACTAAATCATGAGAATACTGACGAGACACTTTCGCATCTAGCCAAAGACATTCAATTTTCCCTTTTTTCTGATTTTTCTTTCGAAACTGGATTTCTAACTAGACCATCAGATAGGTTAGAATGATTAGGACAAAATGTGTTACTATGGGCAAATCCGGATAACCTTATTTTCTTCAATTTCTTTTTAGAATAGACAATGGACTTACACTAAGTTAAAACTTAAAACTTAATGTTGCGAAAGGGTAAATGCAAGTGTCAGCCAGGACTCTTTGCCAGTGACCTCCCCGTCTCATCGTTACCTCTGTTTTTGTTGTTGTTGTATGTGTTATATCTAATAGGAGTAGGTAGGCTTTCCTACCGCCCGGTCCACACTCCTCCCCCTTCTCTCGGACATGAGTAGAGGCTTACGCCTTGTTTCTTGTTTAGGAAGGGGGTTCCCGGTACTTTCTCTCTCTCTCTCTCTCTCTCTCTCTCTCTCTCTCTCACACACACACACACACACACACACACACACACTGGCCTCTGTATCTCCAGTTGCCTTGATCTATCCATTACTCTTCTCCTCATCCTTTCTTCTATCACTCCTATCTGATCTTGCTCCAAATTTTCTGTAACCCCTTGCGTCCTAGTGGCTTTCCGCCTTGCTTGGGGTGAAACGCTTAAAAAAAAATGTTTAAATCAGAAAAGCAACCCTAATCTGTTTTCACTATGGCGCTCTGGTTAGCAAGTGTAAATGTCCGAGTCCTGAGGTCTAAGTCTTGCAGGGCGAGGCTCTCGGGGTGAATGTTTGTTGTGTCCAGGAGACCCGCTTTTCTTCTCATGACCGTGAGGACATACTGTCTAGGGGGCTAGGGGGTTCTCCCGTTATTCAGCATGTTTTGATGGTCGTTCGAAGGGTGTCTCTTGGCTAGTGAGCAGGTCTTTGAAGGCTGCATGTACTCTTGTCTTTGCAGATCCGGCGGGCAGACTTTATGTTATTATAAAGGATAAGGCTCTGCGTCTCATTGGGGTTTATACGCCCAATACCTATACTGAGCTGCCTGCTTTGTTTCGGCGGATCGGGCCGTTCTTGACGACATCTCGTCGGGTAGTTTTAGCGGGGGATTGGAATGCCGTCCTTGACCCCGATATAGAACGTATAGGGCAAAAACCGGGTACTAACAACCAGGACGTGGAAACATTTCGGGACTTTATCGATACGTTTGATCTTGTCGATAAGTACCGGAATGAACACCCTCGGGAGGTAGCATGGACTTGGACAAATAATGGCAACTCGGCTCCTGGCTCGCTTGCGAGCTACCTCGACCGAGTTTTAGTTAGGAGAGTCGATGTAGGGCTCTTAGGGTGTCCAAGCTTCCACTATATAGTTTATTCGGATCATAGGCTTGTTCGGGTCCGCGTAAACTTAGATAGGCATAAGGTTAGATTGGCTGGTTACTGGAAATTAAACTGTTCATTATTTGGTGAACAGAATTTCCGGGACCAGCTGCTACTAATGATACAAAGGGAATTGACGGGGGCGGTTGTGGGGAACGCCTGGTGGGATAAATTAAAATCCAAAATTAGAACGTTGGCTGCCGATTTTAGTCGTCGACTCAATCTAGATAGATTAGCGGCACAAACAGCTTTAGAAGAAAAAGTTGATCGGGCAGTGAAATCCCGTGATAGTGGGGAAATAGCCTTAGATGTCCTCCTTGCTTATCAAGAAGGATCAAGCTCTGGTAGTTAGACGAGGTTAAAAAGAATGTCTTCTGAGTCGACGAATATGGCCGCTGAATTGCGTGCAGAAGAAAATCGGAGCGCGTCTAGGCGACATATTGAGTGCGTCACATTGCCGGATAAGCGGACCGTGACTACAAACGCGGGCATATGCGAGGCCTTTCGGGATTACTTTCAGGAACTTTTCACCAGAGAGCACGGTCTGAGCTCTGCTCAGTTCGACGCCTATTTAGCCGACTTTCCCTGCCTTGAGGCAGCTGAAGCGGCTGGGTGCGAGGGTCCCATCACAGAGTCGGACATCTGGGAAGCGCTGAAGCAGGTTGGCCTGGATAAATCTCCGGGACTAGATGGTCTTCCCTACGAAGTTTAATGAGGCAGTGGCCCGTTTTTGTTCCTTTGCTTGAACTGATTTTCAACCACTGGATGAAGCAGGGGTCTATACCTCGACGCTTCACAAGGGGTGTGATCAAGTTGCTGCGTAAGTACAAGAACGGTGGGGATGGGTTAGGTAACTTTCGCCCTTTAACCATGTTAAACAGTGAGTTAAAGAATTTGACAAAGATCTTAGCCAACCGTTTGCAGCTTGTCCTGTGTAGTCTGATTGGCTCCAAACAGACTTGTGCTGTGAAGGGCAGGACTATTCAGGATAACCTCCATATGGTACGCTTGACAGTGAAGCCGTGCTGATCAATTTAGATCAGTCCAAGGCCTTCGATTGGGTTGACCATCGTTTTCTGGAGGCTATCCTTTCGGCGGCTGGTTTCGGACCGGATTTCGCTCCTGGATCCGACTTCTGTATGCGACTCCCGGTGCGCTGGTGGAAGTGAATGGGGTAAGATCGGAGCCTTTCGTATTGTCTCGCTCCGTTCGTCAAGGTTGTCCGCTTTCGTCTTTGCTTTACGTTCTGGCGTTGGAACCTTTCCTTCGCAAGTTAAAGGCGAATCCGGTCCTACGCGGAATTTCCCTGCCTGGGGCTACCACCTCAGCCAAATATTCTACCTATGCTGATGACGTTTCGGTTCTTGCGTTGGGCAGAGCCGAGATTGACGAAGTCAGCAAAGAGATCAGTGGTGAGATGGTGACAGGGGCCAAGATCAACTGTGGGCTTGCGGTTGGGTGCGTGGAAGGGAATTTCTCTTCCTGGACCTTTCCTTTGGACGGATGGGCCGGTCAAGATACTCGGCGTCTGGTTCGGTCCTGATCTCCAGTTGGAAATGAATTGGTCGGAGGTACAAGGAAAGGCCGAGATCGCGGTTAATCTGTGGTCTCGGAGGAAGCTTTCCTTGAAGGTGAGGGCGGAAGTATGTGTTTCACACATCTACCCGATTCTCCTTTACCGACTCTCTGTACTTCCACTTCCGTATACAACACTAATCTCATTAGTAAGGCTCTTGTTCTCTTTCTTGTGGACATACAAGGCCCCTATGGTATCTCGGGAGATCTGTTGCCTTCATCCCTCTGAGGGCGGTCTGGGTATGCCTAGCATTGAGATTCGTCAACATATGCTTCGCATCGCCTTCCTGGACCGAATGTGTCGCGAATCGGATGAGGATGGCGCCTTCTGGAAGGAAGACGTCCGTAGAAACTTCCCATCCCTGAGAAGTGTGCACTCGTGCGAGGAGGAGGCCGGCCGTAAACCCCGAGCCGAATGCTCCTTCTACCGCGAATGTCGTCGTGCCGTTCAAGACTATCTGATTGACGAGCTCGGTCTTACGAAGCGGGAGGCTCGCTCGATATGGCCTTGGGCACCTGGGTTGAAATGCCTCAATAATGATGAGGCATCACTAACCTGGCTGGTGATCGTGGGGCCCTCTGGGTCGCCAAAAGACTTTGTTCAGTTGGCCTGGAGAAATATCCAAACTGCCTTCATTGCAGGGTGGTAGTACCGTTGTGCAAGTTTGTTGAAGGCCACATGGTCCGCATGATGCAGGGAAAGTTCTTTGTCCTTGAGGCCAGTTCTGTTTGTAGCAGATGACGAAGGCTGAATACTATGTGTTCTGTTGCTTACTAGGTGTTATGTGAGTCGTGATTTGGACGACGCGTCAGAATGAATTCTATGATGGCGAGAAGTTCACTTCTTCCCAACTGATCTTGTTCTCTAAGCATCAGCTTATAGTCAAGATTAGGACGGAAAAAGCGGCGGCTCCCCTCATCAGAATTTGGCAAAAGGTTGGTGAATCTTGCGCGCTTGTGCCGAGTGAAAGGGGCTGACCTAGAGTGGCATTTTGATGCCGGTTAGGCTTAAGAATATTGTTTTCCTGGGTTGAACTTGGGCAACCCTTCCCTGGATTTAGGATAGAAGTAGGTTTTTGATTCTTTAGTTTTTTCTTTTCCTTTTCTGTAAACTTAGCTAGGATGTGCTTGCCACATTGGCTCCTTTTATTTCTGTCCCTTTTTTCCTTTAGTTTAATTCCCATCCCCTCCCTCGTTAGGTGGTCAGTGATGTCAGTTCTCTGGTGGATGCGGGGTGCCTTTCGTTTCGCGTGTGTGTTTTTCGTATTTGTTGTTGTGTATGAATGAGCGCGTGTCTGCGTGAATGATTGGGATGAATGAATGTTTCCTATATTTTCATACTCCCGCATCGATTTCGTCCGGTGAACTGATATTTCTGCCACATTTAAGGTTTGTGTGTGGGGAGGTATTACTAACATGATTTTGTTTAGTTTCATGTAAATATATTTTAAGTCATATTGTACATAACCATTGGGGATCTTTTAACTTGTGGTTTTTTATTCCCCTCACTCCACAGACAATACTTGTACATATGTGTACTATTTAGGACTTTCATTGAGACATTGAGGTATTTTGGTGGATGTAGTAACAAAGGTATGTATAAATGTGTTGTTTTGGTGATAGGATTATTGTTTTGTATGATTGGGTACTTGGTTGTGGCTAGCTAAGTTTTAAATTAAGACAAATGATGACCGTCCTTTTCCCCAACCCCTTTTTTGGCCACATTTTCATAGTAATAAATATTGCCGGCCTTCCCTGGCGATCCGTTTAGGTGAAAACTTGGTAGGTTTGTCTGGCTCTCTTTAACTCTCTCTCTCTCTCTCTCTCTCTCTATATATATATATATATATATATAGGGAGAGGAGAGTGATTTGGTTAAAAATCTTCGTACTGCTTTTTGTCAAGGATTACTTTGACATCTGTCTAATCATCATGTCAAAATTGTTTTTCATTTTATTGACTGAAAAATGTAGCGATAACCATCATTTTCGAGATTTTTTTTATTTTACTTTTAAAAAATTGCGTAGGTTTTGGTGAATGACGTCAGAAGGATTTTACAAATTTTTGTTCTAGAACTTTCTCACTGGATTTTGCTTCATGTTCAGGTAGAGCTTAGCTATCAAATCATGAAATGATTTGAAAGTAGTAGTCATGTTATAAATATTAAGAGTTGAAAGTTGGTTATATTAGTCGCTTAGATGTGTGATTTCTACATAGACAAAAACAATGTTACCTTAATGCTACTTAAACGAAATGAACTCTGACATGAGAGAATAATGAATGCTTTACAAAGAATCAAATGCAAGCAAAATTAATTTGAATTTACCAGATCAAAGGAGGACTGTTTTTATCAGAAAAAATTCATATTAGGTATATTTCAATTGAGGAAATTAGTTATCTATTATAAGCTCCTTTGAGAGATCGAAAAGATTGATTCGAAGAAAGATTGTTCCTTATTAGATTAACTGAAATCATTCATGAAAGAAAAGTATCCAGTATTAATTTACAGAAATAGTGTAATATTCCATCGCGAGACTGCATGTTTGAGTCAGTAAAAAGATCATTGCCTCATTTTTCTGTTACTTTTAATTAATTGTCCGAAGAAAATTTTATGTCGCCCTTCTGATATTTATTGAATTGGCCATCTGATTTTATAAATTTTTATATTTCGTTTTGTCTTCGGAGTAATTTAACTTTTTTCGTGCCAACTCAAATCATTCATTTTAAAAATTAAATCGAAAATATAGTTACATTTATATACATGTAATGGGCGGCACGAATGGAAGGTCTGGGAGGAAATTTAAAGAACACTCGAGCTACAATTTCGGAATAAACACGTAATTGTTTCTTTGTCTAAAAGATTTACATGCAGAAACTATCCCCTATTTAAAGAAGTGGTGTCACTCATGATCTAATACACGCGTTGATAGCAAACTATAATATCAAACATAAAGTCCAACATCTTATCCATTATTATGGTGTCTTTGATGTCAGATTTGTCTCTGTAGTTCCTCAAATTCATATCTGCTCTGAATATAGAATCATGTGATTGTGTCTTAATAATATTTAGGACTGAAATTACTTCGAATATAAATTGGGCAATTTCTTTCTGTAATTTATTTTTATTACCTCGTACACTCACGAGCTCCGGAATAATTTTACGTGCTTTTCCCTGTGTATACTTGTTTACTATATTGCTCCTCATTTTTTTTTTCCTTGTTTATTATTATTATTATTATTATTATTATTATTATTATTATTATTTCACTTCCTTTGATTTCTGATGTATACTCATTTCTCTCCAAGTCCCAACCAGAGACATAATGTTAGAAATGGCGTCATGACATTTTTCACTAAAAACAAAAAAAAACAAAAACAAACGAAGAACACATATTTTATATAGATAAATCCCTTCGTAAGGTGTGAGCTAGAATTGTGAGTACAATTTTTTGTATTTCTTTAAGGGTTGGCCTACCAGAGATCACTTTAATGAGTCTATCGGAACCTTTTCCAATCAAAACGAGGGCTCCAACTACAACTGGAATTGTTGATGTCCTCACGTGTCACATTTTTGAGATTTCAATTTCAAGGTCCTTGTATTTTGATACGTTTTGAAAATCTTCAAAAATACATTACAGTCTGCAGGGACTGACACGTCAATAAGAAGGAATATTCTATTTTTGTGGTCTCTAATCACGATGTCTGGGCAATTAGCTTTGATTGACATGTCTGTGTGTATAGTAAAATCCCATAAAATTGTTACAGGTCCTATGTCTGTAACCGGCTCTAGGTGGTATTCATATCATTTTCTTCCATTTTCCTTCCCGTAAAGTTGCATATTTTTCAGTGCAGATATTGGCCCATTCTGTCATGCCGGGTTTTATATTCCGTGGGTGCTAATACCGTGCAACCTGATGCAATTGTTTTTGGATATTTATCACAGAATCTGCATTTTGGACAAACACAATTTTTCAGTATGTGTCCTTGGTAATTTCTAGTTAGCAAGCATTGATCCTGTGCAGAAAGAATAAACATTCGGTTTAAGCTTTTAACTCTGGAATACGTAATACTGTATTCTATTGCTATTATTATTACTATTTGGACGATATGGATGGAGAAGAAAAACCAGTGAAATCGGAGTAGTAATAGTGAACAAGTACAGGTAATATGAGCACGGAATGGTATCAGCCGGCAAAGTAAAAATTATCACGATTGTTGCATTTATAAGCTTGATAAAAGGCATGAATCTATTCTTTTTGTTAACTGATGTAATAACAATGTGCTTCAACGGTCTTTGACACGGTATTAGACATAGTGGAAAAGTAGATAAGCATGAGAACAATATATTATTTTCAAAATTACTTGCCAAGTCAGTACTGAAATATGATCAGATAGAGAACAATACGATGCAATTTTGCTTAATGTTACCATAATTTGCCTTTATTTCCATGATAATCGAATTTCTAATAGTAATTATAATAATAAAATATTATTATTATTATTATTATTATTATTATTATTAGAATAACTGAGATTGATCACGAATTTAGCATTTAGACAAGATATTATGGGCCAATATCCACATGGAGGCTGTAAAATCTTCGAATTAGTGCAATTCAAAAGAGGGTGAACGGATGGAAAATGGCCGGGCAAGCCACTTCACGCAGTTTGCTCTTGAAATATTTCGCTTTTGAGTGGCATCATTGTAACTTAACTTCAAATCTCTCGGAGAGAATATTAACTAAACAAATGAACAGACGTTGAGAACGTGACTAAAGATTTACACTGAGAATAAGATGAATGGGTTCATAAAGGATGCACACAATGTTTATGAATAGATCTAGGCGCCTCTGGCTGCACGTTTAAATATTAGTGCATAGTAGAGTATGTGAGACGAGTATACTGATCTGTGTGAATGTGTGTGAAATTAAGTAGATTTTTAATTTTATATCTATGTTCGAGGTAAAAATGGAAACGTTGAATAATATATTTGTTTCTTTGTAATTATACATCTAGTAGGTTTATGGATAAATATAAAGCGGAAGACAAGAGCAATCGTCAATAAGTTAATCTATTTAGATCGGTATTATATGATGTTCCATGTAAAATAATTATGCTTATCAATTTAAACCACAAACATAAAGGAGTTCATAGTATTACTATGAATTTAAAGTAATTTTTCTTTTGGGAATTTGCAAAATAATTTTATAGTGTTGTGCAGATAGATGTATTATTCAAGGGACCCAGAACAACAACATTCGTTGTTCAAGCAACATTCGTCTAAGGAACACTGATCTATGAAATATTGGTCTAAGGAATACTAGTCTTATGAATATATATCTAGGAAATATTCGTTTAGAGAATTATCGTCTAATGTGTGTTGTTTTGATATACAAACAATACATGCCAATAAATGCTTATAAACTATATGTATCACCAGTAATTAATGTTGCTATAAGTGTCTTAAATATTATTCTGTAATATAGGGAATATTAATAAAATTGAGTATTTTGTACATGAATAAAATATTAATTTATTAGAAAATATTATTATAGATCAATGGTCCTTAGACGAGTATTCCTTAGAGAAAGGTCCTTAGACAGGATTCCCTTAGATCAATATTCTTTAGACGAATGCTCCTTGAACCAATATTCTTTAGACAAATGTTCCTAAATCCATTATTCAAGGAACGCTTTTAGCTTATTTTCTATAAGTTGGAGAATTGTTGAACTGAAAACTTTCTTAAAAAATTAAAAAAAGTGATGTTAATTTCTCTTTGGAGGTAACTTTTCTATTAACTTGGTATTGATCCCCGGTGTATATAGGTCCATAGACATAAATAAGTAGGGTTTGTTTGAATACAAGTTCAGAGTTATAAGATGCCCTGATGCTAAGTCTATGATTTCCTCGATTAACAGAATCGAAATCATTTTACTAATATATTTAAATTTGCTTCATCACTCACCCTTATCCGAATTAAACGTATGTGATCAGTTATTATTACTCACAGAGAATGTATATCAGTAAATACTTTGCACCGTTAAATAATTACGTCTTGGATTAAACAGGTACATAAATAAATGACTGAAATATTTTTAAAATCTCATATAAAAACGACATTAATTGAAATATTATCTGTCGTCAAATGAATGCACAATGTGTGTTGTGCCTTCGGGACGTTGACAATCATGGCTCTCCGCCATTTTCTGCGCTTTGTAGCTCTTAGCAATTTTGTTCTTTACTATCCTTCCCACACCTTATTTACCCAAGCTTGTTAGGTAGGTTACCCGCTGTTTCTCGCCCCCTCTCTTTCTTGTCTTCATTATGCCTTGTAAGTTTCAAAGTCTCCAATCCCTCTTTCCTTATGTCTCCTCAAAATTTCAATTGTTTCTTTCTGATTTCAAGTAAAAGTTTACATTTAGTTTTCATTTTCTTTAAAGCTTCCTCGTTGCTGACATGTTTCGTCTAGGGTATTCTCAATGTGCTTCTGTAGAACCACATCACTGTTGCTTTTAGTCTCTTTTTATTTGGGGAAAATTTTTCTAACATTCACATACAGGAACTTTGATATTAAATTGCAGTTCAGCACTGGGTTTTTTTATTTCTAACGAAAGTAACTTGTTTCTTGATACTTTGTTTAGCTATTGGAGAACACCTTTCACTTTTGCAATATCCCTTTGGATATTGGTGTCTTATTTTCCCTCATCTATAAAATCACCTCGCAGATGGTTAAATTTCTGTACTTTCTTGATTTTGATATCTCCAATTCTTGGGTTGTCTCCCTTGTTAACAATTTTTATAATGTTTGGGGGTTGTGGATTTAAGGAGTATGAAATACATTCCCATTATGTTTCCTTGAATCTATTGAAAAATAATTTCTTACAGATAAATATCAGATTGTGGTTCTTTTCGTAAGTTTTCAAGAATATTTTTCAGCTATTCCTTTCAAACTACTTTCTTTGATTTTCGCAGCTTCCCATTCGTAAAATCAGGCAAACGTACATAGAATTCATGTCAATCACAGAAAGAAAAACTATCTTTATGTTGCTATCTAAATTATGTTATGTAAATTAACGTAAATTTACATGTATAGAGAAAATAAAGAACAAAGAAGAAAATCAATTTCAAATATTCTTGATTGATTAATTTATTGCAACTTTAACTGACTGGGTCATTAAGAAACTGTTCAGGCTGAAATTGATCCATGCCGATTACAGCGAATGCGATCGAAGCAGCAAAACAAAAGCAAATATTTTGCCATATAAATAAGTGTGGTAATTCTTACAAGTAACAATAACAAAAATCAGTTTGTAAAAAACAGATTTTTATATCTCAGGAAAATGGAGAATTTTGAAAAATACTAGTTTTCATAGTAGCACATTTGCTTAAACAACTGATTTTGTAATATATCTTCCACTTCCACTCGCGATCAGAAAATTAAATATGATTGGAAATTTTGTAAAAAGGCCACGGATTTATCTTCAATAAAACAGAGAGAAAATGTGCCAACATCTAAAAACTAAACCACAGGTTTTATTACTACTACAAACTAAAAGAGTAGTTTCAAATTAAAACAATTATGTTGTTCGTTTGATTAGTTAGTGATTTATCATATATATATATATATATATATATATATATATATATATATATAGAGAGAGAGAGAGAGAGAGAGAGATAATATTAGTGGTAAATATACACATACATATGCAAAATATATAAATATAAATACATAGGTGCATACACATACATGTATATTTTTTGAATAAGAAATTCCAAGAGGATAGAATCCAGGTAGAACTCAATGTCCAGGACAGAGTAAGGATATAATAAATAATTTTTTATTATATTTTATTATATATATATATATATATATATATATATATATATATATATATATATATATATATATATATATATATATGTGTGTGTGTGTGTGTGTGTGCTTTTTTTGTTATAATAATCGGTGGTTTGAGAATTAGTAACATTTCGTGTTAGAGTGGATATTTCGAATATAATTTCGCAGATTGCTTAACGTATCATTGCTCCATGGAAGAAGATGTATGCTGCATATTCATTGATCAGACATGGAATCAAGGGTCGTTAAAAAGAACTTCATTTATGATAAAATGTTGAGCAGCTTCGGTATAGATTAGGGATATTTGAAGAAAAGTCTCTCAACGGGTGGTGGATAGAATCAAAATATAAAAATACCGCCAAATAGCAAGAAACTTATGCTTAAATACCTTAATTGGAAGTTCCTGCCTACTTAAATGCACATACATGAACATGTGTATATCCTCTGCTTGAGCAAGCACACACACGTACACGCACAGATATATATATGTGTGTGTGTGTATACATTATGAGTACATATATATTTATCCGAATGCACACACACACACACACACACACACACACACACATATATATATATATATATATATATATATATACAACATATATATGTATATGCACACACACACATATACACACACACATATATATATAATCATTAAATAATCAATTGCAGTTTCGCTTGTAAACAAGAAAAAAATGTTGTTACTTGTTTAACGATGTCATGAGACATCAACATATGACACGCAACAATAGGATGCACGGTATGCAATAGCTCCAGGGAACCTTGTTTGTTTTCGCCATCAAAGCAAAATCACCCAATATCTCAAACATAAACAAGATAAATAGCAAACCAATTAAAATTATAAATTGCTAATCTATCAGCGGGTATAGCTAGGCTCATTAAATTTTTGACTTGTCTTCGTCGAGATTATCTAATAACAAATAACATAAGTTTAGGAAATGTTCCTTTTACATTTTCATTATCAATTAGTAATCACTAGAAACTAAGTGACAACAAGTATCTATTTAAATCCTCATCACTCATCTTGACGACTTATTACTTGAAACGTTTATATTTTTCACTGAATCTTTGGGACATTCTACCTGTTTTGCTAACTGACTATCCATTGAGTTCATATATTAATTTGGTACTTTTGGAAAATATCCAACATACTTCACATGACTGCTTAGATTCTTCCTTGAATTTCAAACCTACAGAATGTTGAAAATTACCCAGTAATTATAAATTACAAACATTCATTTTTCCGCCATTTTTGAGCACTTCTCATTAGAAAAGTATTATCCTATTTTTTTTTTTCAATTTGACACTGTTGTCTCCAGTAATAAAAGATATCTTCTGTCTGATGGAAACTTTATTTTTGCAATGACTAAATCTAATCTCCTGGTTTCAATTCAGGTATCAGCTTGAAATTTAAAGGGTAAAATAACATTTTTAAAGATAATTACATTTATTTTATTCTTCGCAAACTTTTCTGTTTTTACCTATATATCCATGTGGTGTGCACATTTTCCATGAGATTACTGTGCTTACCTAGTCTTGTCTACTAGTGTACACCTTCTGAGCAAATGTGATGTATGCATTTTCCATATGATTTTCAGTTTCATCTTTGTCTATACATTTCTATTTTTCCTGTCTCTTTTCACATTGATGTAGCTCGTTAAATACTTTAATTCAAGTGTACTATTGTTAGGGATTGTGTTTCAAATATTAACTGTGAAAACATTCTCTTCTTATTTTGCTTAAATTGATGCATATGATTTGTCCCCTTAAATTCTAGCCTTTTTTGGTATATAATTTCTGATATTCTATTCTAAAAATTCTCCTTTTTGGTTTCATTGCAATTTCAGCTTGTCATGATAATATTTTCTTTAAAATGTTCTGGATAGACAAATAATTGTTTTATTTTTTACACAATCGTCAGTTTTAATTTCATTTCCTTCGTAAATAATTTTCTAATTCTCGTAAACAAAATTCTGAATTATTTTTTTGTGTTAGTAGCGTCCGAAATATGATAACCTGAATACTGTCTCTGTGTTTATAAACCTGATACGATTTCTGCTGTTCACTTCCGTCTTCAGTTCCCTAATTATTTATTTCGTCCGTTCTGTTCTACTGAATATGATTCAAGGTATTCCCATTAAGTTTTCTCTAAGTTATCAGAATTTTACTATTTAGTAAAATAAAATAATATTTTCCTTTCATACTTACTATTAACAAGTAATAAAATATTAAGACACTTAGGCTAATATTTAACCTCTTATATAGACAATTTTAAAGTATTTAATATCACCATACGTTTTGTCAGCATTCCAAGATTGAAATATTTTCAATTTTCTTTTTAAAATATTTCCTTTATCACATTTCTTTCGGTTTTCTTTTTCTGTTTTGTCCTCCCAGTTTGTTTCTTTTTATTTTGATCTGTGTGGTTTCTCCTCTTTATTCTTACAGTCGTCATCAACATTATGAATGACGTTTTCTAAGGATTTCCTTCTTTCTTTCCCTATCATTTGATTATCAGCAGCATCGCGTTTTTTTTTTTTGTTTTTTTTTTGTTTTTTTTGACATCATCAACCTTTTATTATTCTTTAAGAATGAAAATGCCGACCCACCTTTGAGCTAAATATAAAGATTACAAAATGCAGTTGGGAATAGGCTACCCATGAGGACAGATTTAAGCTAATTACGCAAAAAATCGAAATAGAAGTCGAAGAGGAGAAAAATATCTTAAGATTAGATGTCAATGACAGAGCCGCATAGGAAGAAGTAAGTATAAAGCCCCGGGCTTTTCTAATGTTTTCTTTTCTAATTCCGAAGAACTTTATAGCAAATATCTCCCCTCATTATACTTTCATGGCCGTGGTCTATCATTTTATAACGATTGACCTGTGTACTTTACTTTTGTTATTGGCTTCAGTCTCAACTTTCTGATACGCAAACATACTCTTCTATATATAAGAAATTTTCACATATATGTGTATGTCCTTATGCATGTTGATATTATTTTATCTTTGCATTTACCTCATCTATCTATCTATCTATCTATCTATCTATCTATCTATCTATCTATCTATCGTTGAGTGTATACTTATAATTTCCTCGCTATTTATTTTTTATAAAGAGTAACATAAAAAAAATTAACAAAAGTTGTACAAAATATATCGTCGATGAGCCCCCAAAATAACTTTAACAAATTTTAGAAAAAAATGACACAAAGAATGATCTTAATATAAACAAAAATAATTATATATCTAATCCATGCTTACATATCAAACAATGACTAATAAATATTTAATCTTTATCAATTATAAAGCATTAAAAAATTAAATCACCCTTCTGTAAAAATAATGTAGTTTTTTGAAGTCTCACGTTTGCATTACCAAACACTAATACATATATATATATATATATATATATATATATATATATATATATATATATATATATATATATATATATATAATAATACAATATGGTAACCAGTACGGAATTTCCAGGAGGATATAGATCCAGAGAGAACTCTATGTCAAGAGACAAAGCAAAATTATTATCAATTAAAGAATATCAAACACTTATAATCCCATAGGTAATAATTTGTATTTACTGAGAGCTTTAAAAAACAGCGCTCAATCTTCAAGACATACAAACAAATATAATGGAAAAAGTTACTCCAGGTTAAAGTCAGGAAATATTGCTATATCATTTAGAGAATGGGAAGAGACAGAGAGATGAGAGTTTAAGTTCCATATAAGGGTAGTAGGAGTTTATCTTTAAAGCCTTACGATTTCATTCTCACGCTTAAAGTTTGTCTTGACCCAATTTGATATACTGATTTCAGATTTACCATTCGTATATCATTTGCAGAAGGGGAAGGAACAGAAAGTGTCAATCTTGTCTGGTCCTGTCAAATGTTAAAATTCCAATATAGATTTATTTATTTCAACAAATTTGTAAATAATATTAGAAAATTGTTTGTTTAATAACATTTTTAAAGAAGTGTTTTGAAATTAGCGAAGAAAATTATAAATTAAATGTAATTTAATATAAGATTTTTATATAATTAACCAAGGAAATAAAAAGTAAAAACCTAAGCGATTTGAATTAAATGATTATTAATTATATTCAGAGAAAAATATTTATAAATATTATATAATTAGAGTCCTGGACTTTTATATCCTAGATGTATTTATTAAGATTTGACAGGATATAAATATACTTTAAACTAAGGTAAGGTTAAATCGTGGTTAATCCCCTAGTGTACATTTATTAAGTTTGTGAGTTTAGTTGAAGACGTATTCCAAATTAATTTAAAGGAGACTATTTAAATAGATTGGCATGTCGTCACCAATCTGGTCAAAGAATATATATATATATATATATATATATATATATATATATATATATATATATATATATGCATATGTATTTTTCCCTATAATACATACGCTGCAAAAAGATTATCATAATGGATTAGATTTATATATTTATGGATGTATATATGGGAATATGCGAATATATAATGCTAACTGAGATTATTGTTAACCATGTATGCTACGGATTGTGTTATTTTATTGGGTTGTTTGATTTTTCATACTCATGATATGTCCATTATGACTATTTTTTTTGCAGTGTATGTATTATAGGGGAGGAAAATACGTATATATATATTAGAGGAGGGATTGTCTTGGTACGAGATGCGAAAGAACTGGACAGACCTTTCATCGCAAACCTATCCAAGGGTGCTTTTAAGTGAAAAAAAAAATTATCCCGTAGCACTCTATGTACGAATAAAAACATTGCTCCCAGCTTTTTTTCTGCTATGAGAAAACGCAACTGATAAAGTTCAAAGTTAATTGTAAAGGGACTTACGCTACACACACTGGAATTGCACATTAGTCTAACTGTAAACACCTTCACCTTCGCTCCGATATTCTTCTAATACATTCACTGTTTTTATTAACTTATGTTTTTATTTTATTTTTTTCAATAGGAGTAGATAAGTATGTTTATCGTCCGATCCATACCCCTCTCCCATTTTTGAACAGGAATAGAAGTTTATCCCGTTTCTGTTAAGGGTGAGATTTCTGGTTCCTTCTTTTCAGAACTTAATAAGGGTGACTGTTACGATTCTTTGGTGATAAGACTAGCTGAAGTCTACGACTCTTCATACTGAAGGATACCCTCAGTATAGAAAATTTCTTGTTGCTGCAAGGTAGTAAAGAGCCCGAAGGAGCGCTTAGAGAGGCTTCCTTGATAGCATAATATCGATGTTCTTGCAGGATCGCACATGGATAAGTGTCCCTGCAAGGACTGCCGGTGAGCAACCCTGACGCCATACTATGCCTGCAGTCTCCGCCAATTTTCACCCTTGCAAATATATCATGACCAAAACGAATAAACCACATAAAACTAAATCAGCTTGCAAATAAACACCTAAACCTTTCTCTCTTCAACATTCGTACCAATTTCTGTGGTGTAAAATCGTTTCTCTTGGAACGTTCTCCAGTCATCCTAGCTATCTTCGAAACTAATCTAAACTCTGTTCTGGCTATTTTTTTCTCTTTCAAAAAGGATTCTAGTGCCCATATGCATGGCCTTGTTGTCTATGTTCGTGAACATTTTTTTTTTTACATGTGCTTCAGACTTTCACTATTAAACTCAGTAAGTTATTTCTTCTTCCTTTATCGTTCCCTTTCTTCTGTTGCTTTCTAGATAGAATTATTGATAAGGTACTCTTTCTGCACTTTTCTGCAAATTCTTTGTGTTTGGCGACTTCAGTTTCCATCATGTCAATTGACTTCATCACTGTAATGCTACTGATCTCGTTGGCATCAAGACTTTGAATTTCTCAATTACTCAACCTCTCACTCAAATAGTCCATTTGTTTCCCATTCGTTTCCTTCATACTTCTGACGAACATGCTTGATTTCTCCTTTACCTCCTCCCCGGAATTATATCGAGATCTGCAGCTCTATTCCAGTGGCAATTCTGACCACGCAGTAGTGTTTATAAATATCTCTTTACGCGCTCCCAGCAGGCAAGAAACCCCTATTAACAGAACATATTTCTGTTATCAACTCACTGATTGGGAACCATTTCGTGATTTTCTTAGCAGTGCCCCTTGGAATGATAATTTTAATCATCCTGTTGAGAAATGTGCTACTGAGACCTCTTCCTGGTGAAACCCGATACCGAAAATTTCATTTCAGTACGGAAGTACCAAGTGAAACAACACCTTGGTTCACTACTCCCTGTTCAAACGCTATAGCCCAAAGGAATCACTTATTCCGCTCATCCAGAGCAACAGGTCCGATTGTAACAGACGTATCTTTCTAATCGATCATAAAGGGTTTAAACGTGTCCTCAAACAAGTAAAGTAACTATTTGCTGATAGAATGAGGCATCGTATAGCCTGTCAAATTTTGGTAACAGAGATTACTGAAAAAAGTAATTGCTCCATCCCACCTCTCTTCACTCAATTTGAAGTGTTGACATCTACTACAGATAATGCAGTGTGATTTGCTCGCAAGTTCTCTTCCAATTTCGCTTTCGACTAATTTGGAGTATCTGTGCCTGATTTCCCCCCCTACAATAGAATCTCTATTAAGTGATATTCACATAACTTCGTCCATGGTTTCTACTATCATTTCTAAACTTGATCAGTGGCCTTCCCGATGTCATCATTTCCCAACTAGATATTTATGCAGATGTCACAGCTATTTAACCCTGTCTTGTTTACAAGTTCGTCAGATTCTACAAAGTAAATCTGGCAACTACTCTTGAAAATTACCTCCAATCAGTAGATAAATGGGGCAAGGATCGGCTAGTAAATATTTACGACTCCAAAACAAAACTGCTTTCATTTAATCACCATAGAGAACATTTTTTCTGCCTGACATCAGCATGGCTGAAACTAAACTCCAGGAGAGCAACACTTTGTGTCTTCTTCTGTCATGCAACATACATTTTCGACAATGGTGGGGCACACACATGCACACACATCACATGCACACACATCACACACAAACACCCCCATACACATATATATATATATATATATATATATATATATATATATATATATATATATATATATATAGAGAGAGAGAGAGAAATATTTCAGACGTTTTATTGATTTCAACCGACAAGGTCTGTCAGTTTAATCTTTCTAGAAAACATCTAGATCATATTTGTGAAGAAATTGTCCGATGTCCATGTTTTCATTCTAGTAACTTTATAGAAAAATGGAAAGTATGATATTTTTATTTTTGTGCATTTGAACAAAATTTCTAATGAGCCTTGGTTTCTGAACGCTTAGAATCTTCATATGCGTTTCAGTTTCATTTATGCAAACACAATTTTTCACCTTTTGCCCTTTTTATAAACTTTGGGATTTACAGTAATTATATACATATAAATAAACATGTATAAATATATGTAAAGCCGAGCAAATGAATATTCGAACAGCAACTTTGCTTTCCTGAAAAAGATACTGAACAAACATTCTTATTAAAATGAAACATGCTCAAAAATCATCAAAAATTTAGTTATTACATATATTTTGTTTTAAAAACGAGCTATTTCACATTTTATATCGACATATTGAAAGGACGTATGCATTGATTTTTATAAGCCTTGCCGGAACACACGAACAAGGCAATGACACTGAATGAAGATCAATTTTAAAAAATAATTCATATTTGAATAAAACTGAATACTTTAGTAATTTTGTTTTTATTATATTCATAATACACAGCATTTCGTACTTTAATTTCTTATCAGACCCAGGGATTAATGTAGCACTGGCATTGTAAATCCTATGTAAACCGAATTTAGCAGTGTAAGCTGTCATTTTCAGGCATTTTGATGAGATTTTTATTGTGTTACGCTGTACAGTAAACTGTTGCGTAAGACGCAATATGTTTCAATTTAGTAGACTTCAAGAAAGTGCCTGAAAAGTAATTTGAATTATGATTTGGAAAATAGATCAAATCCTATAAGGAAAAACGAACATAAAATAAATGAAATATATGAAATGAAAATAAAATAATATATGATAATCATTTACAAGACATGCGTACACAAATTCTAATTTACATGCAGTTTTCTCGTTCAAGACATATATACTTGTAGATTGATATTTAGATATATAAATGAAGACTGTTATTTCACTATTTACATTTGGACTATTTTCTTCATCTTTGTTGTCGTTATAACAATGTTTCTGGAATTCATCAGGCGTATATCGATCGATCGGGATAACCTACATGGAATGCCTATGAAAAATAACCTGGTGAATTAAAGCGTTGATTCAGGAATTTGGTGACATTGTAATTGTGAGTTCAATCCCTGGACCGATCGGTGTGTACTTGGACTCAGTGGAAACAGGACGAGCAATAACAGAGCAGTACTAGAAATAAAAACCTTGATGAGATATCCATAGATGGGCAGTGGAACGAGAACAGTTTACCTCTGTAGATTAAATAAAGAGTTCACTTCGGAATTCCCTGTAGGTTAGCCAGATCGCTATACTGAAGGCCGGAGAGCACAAAGGCCAAAACATCGTGATAACAACAACAAAGATAAGGACAATAGTCCGAATGTAAATAGTGTAAATAATGATATTCCTCATCCAAGAAATTCACATATAAATGGAGGCCGATATAAAAGTTTTCTGTGGCAATGATTGATATTTGATTACAAATATCTACAGTAAACTGAGCTGATTACACATGATCAACTTCTTATAAAGCTGTTAACCATATAAGAAAATAAATAATAAACACACAGTGAAGAATGTCTAATTCTATTTTTAACGTTCAACTATGACTTTTGCTAAAATTTAAAGATTAAGTTTCAAGATAATCTGTTCGAAGTGAACAAGAAAAAACAATATTTTTTATGATAGCAATACAATAACTTTAAGAGAAATTGCCATTTAACAAATAGTTATTAAAATGCTTCATTCTTTTTCTTTGCAATCCTCATTGTTTATTATTTCCGATAAAACGTAAATCTTTTAACACTGACTCAGATGCATTTTTGTGGTAGAAACACCTGTAACTCAAATTTATGCATCAGAGATGAAGGAAAATAAAACAGTGCTCAGGTGTGTTTTTACCATATACATTAAACTTACTATTGTCAGCTCGTCTTCGTTATACGTAGATAAATGCTCTTATAGGCTTCTAATATAATGCTAGAATAGTTTAGTACCAAACATGTGGACACGCTCACATACATACATACATATATATGTGTAAAAACTTCAGATAGAGTATATTTGTAGGACACTATGAATAAAGACAAAAGTAAGACTTATCTTAGCCGATGCGTTTCGTCCTCTGAGGGGACTTTATCAGTTCCTTTATATATATGGGCACCTTGACAGTGTAATGGTTAGCGAACTAGGAGAATTGCGACTGAGTAGTGAGTTCGATCCTCACTGGGTGTCCCATACTTCCGGCCTTGTGTCACATCTGAGCTACGCTTAGAAAATCACTATATATATATATATGTGTGTGTGTGTACGCTTGTATGTATGTATGTGTGCATGAGTTTATAAGTAATATTTTCTTCACATATTATTCTATACGATGTAATGTAAATCAAAATCCTATTAAAAAGTCATATTATCGATGAGCAAATAAAATTAACTTCAATGATCTTAAACAAAACACAACAATCTTAATATAAACAAAAATAAGGCATCAATGGATAAAGAATAGATTTGATTTTTTGCATCCAAAACTGAGTGTACCCATCCACACACACACACACACACACACACATAACTCATTATCGGACAAAAGTATCCTATTGTAGGAATTGGGATTAGACTGGTATGGACTCAGATAATTCATTTCAGTCTTCAGATAATGTTGCATTTGCAGATTTGAGCTTTTTCATCTAATGATTTTTGTAATTTCTTTTCAACTTTTCCTTGTTATTATTTTGGAGATTAACAAAACTGTAGCATATTCGCTAACAGAGCCGAAGATTTTCTTTTGTGTTCCCTTTTGCGTATAATTTTTTATCCAATTTTTTTGTTAATTTTGTCTTACTTTTATTTTCTTCCATTTATCTACTGTTAAAAAATTACTTTCACTTGCGATTAACTTTTTTCAAACTTTATTCTTCTAGTTCATGTTTGGCGACATTGATTATTATCACGCAATTTTTTTCACCTTCTAGAAGTTGCTTCTGATTTGTTGGGATGCCTCCAACGTGATAATATTCGCTCTCATACATACTATCAAATTGATATCATATCTTCTTTCTCTATTTTTCTTAATTTCTTTTTTCTTTAGTTTTTTCTCTTACATTTTCTTTTCATTATTTTTCTCTTTTTCATGTTTTCACTTTTCTCACCATTTCAAATACATCTGCTTTCATTAATCCCTTTCCGTCGATCTTCAGTGAGGTTCCTATAATTATCTGCACCCTCATTCGTTTAGCCGCCAGTAACAGGACTTATGAAAAATATATACTGGAAATATCTAACATGATATGTAAATTACCATTTAACAAAAAACAAACAAACTTGCAATTGGTAACATGTAAAATCATGTATTTTAAGGTTCATGTAAATATTCATCTTTTTTATGAAAAAAGCTGATTTATATAATTGTGCATCGTCAATATCCAGTGATTAATGGCTTTGATATTACTGTCTATGACCTTACGCTACCTTTCAACTAAAATGTGTATTCCATCATAGAAGAACGATTCTGGTTTTATTCGATGATTTTTTTTTTCTTGACAATCTTGGAATCTCTAAACAGAAAAGAAATGTCGCAGAAATCGAAACAACGTGAAAGTTCTGGAGACTACGCCGTATGCAGAAGAACTCCCCCACTTTGCTCTGAGCACATTTGCAAAGTGAAATCTTGCGTTGTCATGTAACAAAATCAAGATCGAGCTGTTGTTTCAGAGAAGGTCTTATCTATTCTATACATCAACCGACATAAATATTGCATCATTATTAACTATGAGTGATATACAATGTTTCTACACTTTATTCAATTTTTTTTCAGTCACAATATTCTAACAAATTACTCAACTTATTTCTGTTCAGCTAACAATTCTTAAAGCAATAAAATCTTGATTAAAATTTAAATACTCTTCTGAGATTTAAACATTTCGCAAAATATTGCACAGCAAACTTTTGCATCCATATACACACAATCTACTGCTAATGTCTTCACATACTATCTACTGTTAATATATTCGCACATTCATAAACCATCTATTGATAATAAATTTACATACTCTCTATTACATAACACGTCGAAAATAATCAATGCAGAGGAATATAGTTTCAAAACCTGATCTTACCAAGGTCATCAAGTAAGACATAGTATTTCTTTCAGCTCCCAATTTGTTTGAGTCCTCGGTAAGCTGCATAAATTTGTTTTGTACTTACAAGTCCTTTTACCACGTACAAAAGAAGACTATGATCCTTAAGACTGGTTAAGGATATAATTTGAAATGACATTTTGGTCGAAGTGTGATGGTCCCGATATATCTGAAAAGGATTCCTTTTGAAGGGTCGCGATAAGAAAGATTGGATAGAAACCATCTGTTGTTGGGAGAGTCAGTAAACAAGAGAATTAGATATTCAACATTTCCTAGGGGAACAAAAAATATGATAAGTAATGGAATTTTGCAAAAACGGATGTGTCAAACTGGGAGGTCCACTCTTTATTGGCTTTTACTTATTTATCTATTTATCTGAACTTTGAATTAAAACGAGATATAGCTATAAATGAGGGCGGTCTATTATGTTCAGATGGCGTGGAACAGCCGCGAGGGAACATCGCATCGTGTCGCGACACTGTGTCCCTGGCAAGACAGTTGGTCTGAAGCTGTTGAAACTTTTCAGTGAACCAATTATCGATGGGCCTAATTCTCATCTAAATTAGAAAAAGAAATACATTGCAAAAAAAGGGAAATGGAAAAGATTCAGTTAAGAAACAAACGTATAGTTTTCATTGAGACTAGTACATATTGAAGAAATGAAAAATGAAAGATTTCTTCGGAACTGAGTAAGAAGGAAAGAAACGAAAGAAAAAATGATGACGTCAAAGAAATAAAGAATATAGCAAAGAAAATCAACACGCTGAGAAAAAAGATATTTTCAAATGAAAAAATGGAAAGAAGTAATTTAAAAACTTAAGGAAAGGGAACCAGTAACAACAAAAATTTTTTTCGTAATTGGGATAAACTGTTAAAGTTAAGGAGTCAAGCACATTTAACAAACAACAAATACAGGATGCAATGGGTAATTTACCGCCATTTTATATTTTTAACCCGCGCATGCGCATTGTTTGTTTTTAATTTTGTCGTCTGCACAGTATAGTAGGGTCAGTTGGGAACCGTCTGTGAGAAAACGAGCAATATGACGCAATTCATTCCACCAGAAATTTGGAAGCAACATGCTGTACTGCTTGGAATTCGCACTGGAAGCTCCAATATGAACATTTTAGCGTGTTTGGGTGTCAATCTGAGGACAGTGCAGAGCATTCTAGAAAGGTTTAATGATTCTAATCGTGATGACGAAAGTACGGCAGCTCGGAAAACTCACTCTGATCATTCTGATAATAAAAGAACTTGTTAGTGAAGTCTTAAGACTCAACATGGGAGGTACTACAGCCCTGGGTCAAGAGTGTGGCTATTGAAAGATCCTATGTCTGGCAAGAGGACTCTGCACCATGCTACACAAGCAGGAGAGCCCAATCATAAGTGACAGACAATTTCTGTAATCACATCACCCCCTTACATCTGGCCACATAACTCCTCAGAATCAACCTCTTTTATTATTATGTGTGGGGTGCATTTGAGAGAGAGAGAGAGAGAGAGAGAGAGAGAGAGAGAGAGAGAGAGGTCAACAAAACTCCTTGTAAAACCAAAGATGAACCGATGAAAGGATTATGGCAGCATTCAACAACTTAAACAAGGGAACAGTCCAGATGAGATGCATGAGATTCCGAAGTCGTATGGAAGCCGTCGTTGAAGACAGTGGTGATTTTATGGAATAAATTTACTTTTTAGTCAAGATATGCTTGTGAAATTTTGGTATATATATCTATTAAAATGAAATGTCAGTGTTATTTTCATTTTTGCATAATTTAGACGACAATTTATCCTTCACACCCTGTATACACGACTAGGAGTGGTACCACACAATATCTTAGCCGTCTACACATATTAAAAAAACATAGGACAATACTGTCTTTCATTAAGCTATCGAAGACCAACAGAAGAACTAGCATCATCAAATCCAAGAAACATCATCATCATCATCATCAAGTGGCATAACGACAAGAGAACATCATCGATAGAGCATCAGATCAACACTCATTCCCGATCAGGTCGGTTCGTTATGATCGAACAATCACAACCAAGAATTCATCTTCCTTTTTCGCAGTAGCACTTA
Source organism: Acanthosepion pharaonis (assembly GCA_903632075.3). Classification (NCBI taxonomy): domain Eukaryota; kingdom Metazoa; phylum Mollusca; class Cephalopoda; order Sepiida; family Sepiidae; genus Acanthosepion; species Acanthosepion pharaonis. The sequence continues at coordinate 553,821 of CAHIKZ030004795.1, read as the reverse complement.
AGAGGAAAAATCGACAGCAATTCCGCCTTCATCTCACACAGTTATGTTTGTTTATTTGGCTGCTGCAGGCAGATGTATTCCTACAGGAATATGGAGCAACAAAAAAAAAAAAAAAACAATAACAAAAAAAAAAAAAACGATAAATAGTCAATCAATATGAACACTGAAAAGACCAGCATCGCTAACAACAGGGACGTAACAGAACTTTCAACTTAAATGATTGTGTTCAGTAATCAGTAAAAATTATATATTTTATTATATATCAAGATAATTGGTTTGTTAATAGTGTTCAGTGTGGCTAAGCAATAAAGCATTAATAAGTATAGTACACTTTCTAAATAGTTTATTGAATATTGATATCCTATAAGTGTTCCTTATTTATTTCAGCCTTGACAGACGCTAGAAAAGGAACATTCAATCATGCCTGCCTTGGCACCACACTGAAGGCTCAAATCTACAATGATCATATTTCATTCAACAAATCTCTATTGAGCGTTTCGCTCTATTTGCTGCATACGATAAATGAGCAACAATATAACGTGAATGCAGCTGAGACGTTTACTCAAATGACAATACCTGCCATTCTAAATGCCAACTTCCGGCATGAATGAAAAATGTCTAGAAAACGCGATCATGAATCATGAGAAAATGATATATTTAAATCCCTAATTAACGTAAATTTAGTAAAATGGGCACAATCAAGAGCTAAGAAAAACTAGAAAACTGTTTTACTGTGAAGCATAAAATAAAAACTGTTTAACTTAAGTAGTATCACTTTATGTGTATAAAAATAGAGATCTGTTTAAAGTTATGAATGAAAAATAGAAGTTAGTAAGAAAGAGTGAAATGGAAATCATTCATTGTGAAATGATTGAGAAATTGATTTATCTTGCATTAGACATTTTTATAGTAATAAGGAAAATAAATGTCGTTGCTCTTTGGAAAACAGCTACTTTTTTACTTTAAAAAGCCACTCGTAATTAACTTTAGTTTCGTGCACATCAACACGTGCACAAACCGAGTTAGATAAGAACTGATGTGCGAAAACAGTAGGCACCTAATAATTAACAGCAAAATAAGGTGATGTTGCATTGGAAATGTAAAGGAAGGAAGGACAACGTGAAGGCGCTCAATATTGACGTGTTTTTGTTGGGTATGATCAGGAACGCAACACATATTTCATGTTCAGCTGAATGCGTTAGGAAATCTTTCTTCAGTTAAGGGAATTCGATAGAAAAAATAATGATCTTTTGAGAGAAACAAAATTCTTACTCTAGTCTTTCTTCCACATCATCTGCTGAACTCTTAAACCGTCAATCATTTCTGTTTGTTCTTTACTCATCGTACTCTTTTGCTAAGTGGCCTCCATTCCTCTCATTTACGCGTAGATGAAACATAAATGTCACAAATTGCTTGAGCAACATGACACCTGAATAGTCAACAAAACCTTTCCTTTCTGATCTTACACAAATATACAATTTTAACATGGCAAGTTTATCTTCTTAGACAAAAATACATTATAGACATTAACCATTGGCATTTCTATTCTTTAAATTCAATGTCGCATATATTTTTTATATCTTTGTCACTATTGCCTCATAGTCCAAAAAAATTATTGACTATAAATAACTCGAGTAAAAATAATTCTGCAGTTAAAATAACTTTTGATAGAGAAAGATATTGATGTTATGAAAAATGTTGGAAAAAATATTTATGGTCATTAGCCACAGGAAACGGGCCATTAGATTTCTTGGCTCTAGCTTATGTATTATTTATGAGGACATATCTATAATTGCTTTCTTATTTGAATTTGCCTTCGTAAAAAACAGCTGATATACCCTGACGTGCACTCATCTAAAATGCATCCATGTCATTTGATTTCCTTGCTTTTTGCAAAATAGTTCTAATGCATTGCTTAAAGATATTTCTTCGAATAAAATAATTAACACTCGCGTCAGTAAGTGTGTCTCTGTATAAATAAGTATAAAATGGATGCGATACTTGTAAAAATAAAGGACGATATTAAAATACTAAATCTACATATTAGGTCTAGCCATGTAGTTTATGAATAAACATTGTATGTTTCGTTTTACCTAGGCGTTTATAACTCTATTACATAAGCATCGTTGCGATTGAAATATCCATTTGCTATCTAAGGAATGATATTCATATCATTCCTTAGATAGCAAATGGATATTTCATCTGAAAACATTGAAAACCAGAAGGAAAACTGATAAAACAGCAACATAAGCTGTTTAATGCCAATTTCATTATGAAAACATTGACTTAGTAAAATATGACTTCGTGTAGCACAAATGGTTCCCAAACTTTTGTTTTTTTCTGGGCTGAGTTATCGGAATTAAAATTTGCTCGCGCCCCAACAAAGTAAAGTCCGGGTGAAACGGTTCAGGCGGCCCTACAGCAAAGAATGTCTAAAGAGAAGGTTAAAGGGAGACAATCACGGAATCGAAGTCAAAACATTATCATTGATAACTCTCTCCTCCAATTTGCGTAGCCTATTTACCATATTCTTAATACTTTATATAATGAAAAAATATCACTGTGATAAAATCATTCAATAATTATTTATAACTGCTTATAATGGGACTCATGCATGCAATTACAAGTAATCCATAATAATATTTTAAATTTTATTTTTAGTATATGAATATTTTGAAACTATAAATTTTTATTGTCTTTTAATCATACCGTCTCACCTGCTAATTCTCTTCCGCCGCATCTATGAGGTGCGCCGCATCTTTTGGGAACTACTGGTGTAGAATGTAAAATCTTATAGACACGTTTAAATGCAATCTATTAAATTATGTTTAAAGATAAATATGTATAATGAATAATAGAATGATAACATGAATTATTATAACAAAACACTATACGCAGATGACTAAGCGTGGATGACAGACACAGAAAGAAAATTGCATGAATTTCTAGACAAAGTAGGGAATAAGAGCAGGAAGACAGGACTATCAATTGTAAGAAGACAGAATGTATGGTTGTCAGCAAGGGGAACCAACCCGAGATATGAGTTTGAGATGTCAAAATCAAAGATGTATAGAAGTTTAAATATCTGGGAAGTATTTAAACTAGTGACGGAAAATGTGACACTGAAATCCGAAGGCGCTTTGGAACTGTAAAAGGCGCCTTTAAAAATTAAACAAAGTATTAAGAAATAGGAAAATTTTATTGGGAACAAAGAAATGGGTACTAAACTGCTATGAAACAATTCCTCACAGATTAAGAGGAGACTTAAAGCGAATGAGATGTGATTCTACAGAAGGATGCTGAGAATATCATGAAGTGAGTAACGAAGAAGTTTTTAAAAAAATAGAAACTAAAAGTAATCTTATACTTAGAATCAGAAAGAGACAATTACTCTTCTGGAACACATAATGAAGAAAGAGGGTTTGGAGAATTTAATGCTCACAGAACACTGAAAGCAACAGAGGCAGAGAGAAACAGCGAGTAAGCTACTTAATAAAAATAAAAATTTCAGAGCAGAGTTAGAAGGACAGTAAATGATAAACATTATTAGGAAATACAAATGATAGAAAGCTGTGGAGAGACATATTCACCAACGCCCTGAAGAAAAACTGCACACAGAAGAAGAAGACTTACAACTTTATCGATGAATTACAAGGAGTTATCAACAAGTCAACAATTAGATATTTAGTAGTAAATTCTCTTACGAAGCCAAGTTGAAATTATCTAAATTTTTATCTGACATTATTGTCATTATTTGTGAAATATTTTTTTCATCTTCAGATCTATTTTGATATCTAATAATAAATAAACCTATCTAGCGTTAGAGGTAAAAGGAAGAAAAGTTATAATTTGCTACACTATAAACGCAAAATTCGACATGCGGACGAATTTTAATATGGAAAATTCCTCTATTTATCTGATTGGTTAAATTAAACTTGAAGAAACCTTTTCTTTTCCGGTTGCTATGATCTCAGTTGTTAGGCTCTATTGCCCTCATGTGGTATTTAAATTGTCAAATCAAATTTATTAAGAGGAACTTTACTCAGAGCTATCGACTGCAATCAATGAGGATATACTTTATTTAGCTTCGTATTTTTTATTATCGGGTAAAAGAAGACCGGTATTGCCAAAATGCCTAATGATTCAACTTCATTTAATTAGAAATTACTTATTGTCATCAATTATTTAGGAGGAAAATTCCAATCCCATCTGAAATTTATTTATTTACTACTGCTTCTACGTTTAATCATATCAGTATGCTTTGCTCTATGGTGGAAAACTCCGTACTTTTGTCACGCTAATGAATAACTCGGAACAGAATGTGGTAAAAAAAAAATGATTGTTCTTTTTTCTATTATTCACAGAGTAGGAATGCTGCCAGTTTTAGATGTCTAACAATACGATTGTTACACTTATATGTTAAATGTTTTATCACTAAATTTAAGTGTAATATTAAACGCTTTAAAAATCTGTCTGAAAGTTAAGCATCTATCTGCATGTGTGTTTAATGTGCTTTAATATCCTAGTATAATTTATTCTACTCTGATCCAAGCCGATTGGCCTGCATTTTTATGAAGATGCATGACAGAGACAGCGCTCAAAGCAGGTAAGAAGTTGCTCGATTACTATTATATAAATTATGTGATTATAAAGTAAAATGATATAAAATGATAGAATCAAATATGTTTAAGTTTTTTCACCAATATTTTATTATTAGATGAAGAATTATTGATTATTTTATGTTTCTTTTTTATTTAATTTGCGATTTATTCTCACATTCTATGATTGTGAGTAAACATTAGATATTGGAAATAACGTTTTCGGCGACATTTCCAATATCTGTTGTTTATCTGCACTTATAACATATTCGAGACTCTCACATTTGGTGTAGTCGTAGAGCTCAACCCATCCGGAACGAATGAAAACGGTCTCACTGCTCATTGTTATCTCCAAGTGCATGTTAAGCTGCCACCACGTGGTCTTCAACAGTTTAAAATAATTATCCGCGTTACCGACAAAATATATTATGCAAATGTAATTCTTTCACAAAGGCAAGTGCAAAAACGAATAGTGCACATTATCGAAATAATTAATAAAGCATATGTTCTTATGTACAGCATTTAGAAATATTTATTAACATATTTATAAACTTTGCTTGTATACATGTTCAAATGATTGTTTAGTGTCAATTTGCAGGAGAACTAATTGTTTTGTAATTGTGTATAAAACACTGCCATATGTACAAGTATTTTTCGAGATAAGATCATTGTATCGTGTCTGTGAATGCTCAAAATTTAAGAAACTACTTAGACTGCTTGCTTTCAAAGTTGAGGAAAGAAAATAGATTCAGTGTAGTTTGTAACCTTTATCCTGTGTGTGGATATAGACTGATAAAATTTTAGATTTCTTGGTGGTCCATTACCGGAAAAATGTCAGACGCACGACTGACTTAGATTTATTTAGCTGCCAGTGTAACTAACTGGTATGTTATAAAATTATTTGCCTTTTATAATCTTTAGTAAAATTTTATAAACTGCGATTTTCAATTTGTGATTTCTTGTCTCATGTTGGTTGGAAAAATCTTTTGACTGTGATGAAATGTTTTTCTCAAATGTAATTTCTCGGCAATGAAGCATAAACCAATGCTTCAAATTTGTAAGAAAAAAACATGACGAACAACTAATTTTTGCTTAACCAAATGAAAGGAAATCTTTACGTGTAAGCTATTCGGGTTCTTGAAAATTAATCTCAAGAGGAAAATAAAAGGACCAAACAAAAAAATACATAAAGCAAGCATTATGGATTATAGTTACTACAAACACACAGTATAAGTGTTATTGACTAAACAATAAACAAGAAAGTCGTCTATAAGATATTAAACCTAACACCAGGGACAAACCACTGTTTTCATTCGAAAATAATTATTATCAGTTTTTATCAAGAATTATAGATATTTACCATTTTTATCATCTTTATTTTAGGTCCCCATACGATTAGCGCATATTTACTGCAGATTAAAATGCATCACTTCCTTTTACCTTAAGATATTTTACGAGTTTATTGCATGCAATAATATGTGCATTCACAACGTCTTAACTAATTTCAATATCACTCTTCTTCGGGACTGGCTTTAGTTTGGCACTGTTCCTCTTTTATAGTCTGGTTGTATTAATTAATTCAAAAATACATGTACAGCTATAAGTATTGATAAAAAAATAATTTATCAATTTCATTATTATTGGATACCGGAGAAAAGTGAGCAGTAAAAGTGGTATTTCATATTTATATTAGATATTAGATCGTCATCGTTGTGGATCAAGTGAGTGTTTTTGGGTTTATTTTTTTTGTTTTTTTTTTTTACCTAGACAACCCTGCTGTCTTACTTCTGCAGAACCTAATCTGTGGTTATTTTGGTATTCCGTTATAGAAACAGATATTCCAAACTTTCACAGTTTCTAGCTGTGATTTTGATATTCAGCCATCTTACTTTCTTTCAAATCTGCTACAATGTACCGATACTGATTCCCATTGCTTGGTATTTTTCTATATTCTTTGACAATTCTTCTTCTTGAAAGTAAAAATGTTCTGATCAGGATCAGATAACGATATAACAGAATATAAATGTTGTGTAATGTAATGGAATTTTAGAAACATATGACAGAATACATGTTCTTAATAATTTTGTTTAGATATAATTGTTCATAAAAATAAACGAAATGTACAGAAGGGAACAGTGTAGATTAAGTTAAAAAGCGATAATTGTTTTAAAATCTGTTATTAAAAATACTGTTTGACAATTATTGTTAGGCTCTATTTGAAATATTGACATGTCAAAAATGAGTTAGATGTTGATTAGGTATTCATATGTGTGGTAATAGATCTGGTTTCCATATCTTCGAGTGTCTCAAGATTCGGCATCTTCTGACGCTAGTATTTGAATCATCCGTGGGCCAGAATGTAACGAAGGGTGACGGAATGATCTGGAAAGAAACGAGCAAGAAATGTCTCCGGAAATTATAAAACTTTAAAAGTCGTGCCACAAATGGATTTTCCAGCATCTTGAAAATCAGTGCCTTCTTGTTTTGTTTCAGCTCTGTAGTATTTGGGATCCATTTTTTCTGTTTTCCATTGTCATATTGTATGTTCCTACCTTCACAAGTCACTGAGGTGTCGAAGCTTTCCTTCATCATTGCATCATGTTGGTGTCGGAAATGAACGACGACAGTGTTTGGGCCTTCATTTAGCTATATTTGAACCCCAAAAATGCAACACTAACTCTAAAATTATATTAATTTGTACACATAAATTTGGACCTGTACTGATGTCACTAAAAACTTATATTAATTTGACATTATTTGTTTTAATAGATTATTACTATTATTGTGTGTTGCTATTACAAGTGAGTCTGTTTTAGTCTCTCTTATTCTGTTATTCTTAATTCTCCATACAATTGCTTTTCTTCTCCATTGTTATTATTAACATTTTATATAATGTCAATAAGTGACTCTGCATTGAGTCAGATGATGCCAAGCTAGTTTGAATAATACTGTCTTGTTCAAAAATTCAGTTTATTTGCCAGTATTTGTGAAGTGGCAGTTTTAACTAACTTCATTAAAAATGATCGCTTTCGTTACCTTTTAACAGGACATATCAGCGAGCACGTAACAATATCAAAACCAATGAAATTTTGCTTGCTGATTCATAATTGAAGATGGTAGCATTATTTTCTATGTAAAGTTAAAGTTTCTTATTTTATTAAAGATAAAAATACGAATCAAACACACACGCACACAAACACACAAGGAATTAGACAATTTATTGAATACGTACTGTGAATAATTATGGTTGTAATAATTGGTTTTCGAAGTTTTGTGATTGGTATTTCTTTTTGAAAGATGCACCACAGTCAGAGAAACCAGATGAAGTTGATAGTGAACTCATCATACTATGGGAAATGGAATTGAATTTGCTGTTACTGCGATGCCACCTCTTACTCTTTCTACTTAGTTAAGAACCATGGTTTATAAATTGTCGACAGCTGAGTGTTTGGTTTCTTTCATTCAAGTTGAAATTGTTGTCAGTAAGATACGGTATAAGAAAGCAGAATGTTTTGTTAAAAGGATAAAATTACATTCACAGTCCGGCCATTGTCGAGAAAAGTACATTACAAATTTCTGCAAATTGTTGGTAATGAAAAGAACAAAAGTAGATAATTTGTTTGACATGTTTACCTAATACTGTGTGAAAATTAGTAGATGTGCCTGAAACTTCTCTTTCCATGTCTTCTGTGTGATCTCAATACTAGGTTTAGTGAGATTGACTAAAAAAATCAATGACAGATTACAAGAGTTGTTTCTCATAGAAGAATTAAATGAATAGAACTGAGGTCATTTAATAACAATTTTTAGAGTTCATCTTTCAGAGCGATTTTGATTCAAAAAGTGTGAACAACATCGCTTTCTCATTCAGAAAATGACAGTCTTCATTCTGTTGTGTAACACTGAAGAATAATGCACCCATTCAGCGTAACATCAAAAGGCGATAAGAGCTTTGTGATTGATAGAGAAATAAGTTAGCGGTTTAATAAGGACACGCAAAGAAACGTCAGTTTTGTATTTTCAAACAATGAGACCAAAAGCGAAAGAAAAGTTTGGCAAAGTAAAATTAATGACATATAATAGACAAAATGCGAGAAGTGTAAACCAATTTTTAATATTCTTTTATTCGAATCGAGACTATTTCACGTGTCAACACAATTCAAGCTTACAGGTGATATTACAAGGCTGAATTCAAAAGATAAACAAGTACAATTGCGAGTAACCCGGCCGTTAGAAATACACTTGTTCCTTGTTTTAATACTAAAATAACGGTATCAATGTTAAAGTCTAATGTTGCGAAAATAGGTGTGGCATAAAAAGATATACTTTTTAACAAGAAACATTTTTTTCAGTTATTCAAAATTATTCATATTTAATAAAATAATATTTCTTTATCACGCAATATATCATAGTTTTGTATTTACTTACCTACACAAAATGCATATTGTTATATTTCATGTGCATTTCGTTACCTTAAAATGCTTAAAAGTGCAACTTTACAGTACATTTGTAAGAATCGTGAATTAAACGTTTGGTATCGGGATGCAAATCTTTTAATTATTTATGTTATTTTTATTTACATGAATCATAAAAACACTTCAGATTCTTGATGGTCTCACAAAACCAAGAAATCCTGACCTAAATAAGATTGTTTTCTTGAAAATTGGATTTAATATATTTTCTGCAGATAGATATATGAAGTGAGGAATTACTCTTCCATTGTGTAAACGTTCTATTATAACAAAGTATAGATTTTTTATACACTTGTATATAAAATTGAAAAAAAGAATGAATAACATTCAGTCGTTTTTTTTTTGCATAACAGCCAGAAATATGGTTAAGCACTGATTACAAATGCTTCGACAATGATATCTTTTATTGAATCCTGACACGTTGCAAGCAAAAAATAAATAAATAAATAACTGAGATACTTTGATTGGATTTCTTATCTATCGTCTTCAATCAAATCTGCCCACACACACGCACGCGCGCGCACATACACACAAACATATATATATATATATATATATATATATATATATATATATATATATATATATATATATATATTTTAAAGAAAACAAAAAGAAACTTAAAGTCAGTTGTTAAACTTTCGAACATTTCACTATTAATGTTCACCTTCTTAATGTTAAAATCTTTATTTGAAAAGTGTTTGCCTTCAAAGTACTAGACTGTTCGAGATTTGTTAGGCGAAAACAATTTTTTGTTAATATATATATATATATATATATATATATATATATGTATGTATATATATATATATACATATGTGTGTGTGTGTGTATGTAACCTACTGTATCTACACAGCAAACCTTAATTCAAACAATTCTTTTAATTAATTACCATAACTTGTATTTCAATTGACTTAATGACATTTAAAACAATGCTATATTTGTTGAAATGTTCTTTCGTTTAAATAATACTGTTAACGAAATTCATGAGTTTAGATTGTACAATACACTCCTGTTTTGTCTAAGCCCAGAACTATTATTGGTTTTGTTGGGGAAAATTAAGAATAAATTAATGAAATGTCACTTTAAATCACATTCAGTGTTTTTTTTTTTTTTTCGTCCGCCTGATCATTATCGCCGGTGAGTATGATAATTAGAGTTGGCGGCGTGAGTGACGGCATAATTTCCCTTGCGTGACGTACGAATGAATGGCGGACGATTAACAGTGGAGTCAGATTTTAACGCAGGTGTTAATTGAAGGGTAAACGATGCTCTTGTCAAGGGACACGCGTGTTGTGGAAAGTCTCAAAGCAACAGGTGATGATGGAACACTCTCGTTAATTTCTATTCGATATAGATGATTGCTGCATTGGCTGCAAGAATTAAATAGGCCAGATAAAATAGGCAAGGTACATTGATGTAGACGTTTAAGTGTATATACAGAATGACATACACATGTAGCATATAAATAAACAAATGCATACGTGTCCATACATGCATACATGTGCATATATATATATATATATATATATATATATATATATATATATATATATATATACCTTCTTTTTTTTTATGCACCGTGTCCCTTTAGAACATGAGCGATCATGGATCTTCACTCCATGATCTGACATCCAGTTATACAAGCATGTTAGATTAGATTACTCGCTGTTAGCTTCAATATGTTTTGTGTCTGTTAAATTCTTCAAGCTTTTCTTTCGATGTTATACAGATTTCAAATAAATGTCCTTTTTGTTTCAATTTTCATTAAACTTCCTTGTTGACCACATGTTCAGTCTACGGTATTCTTAGCATCCAGTTGTATAACGACATCTCTGTTGTCTCAAGTCTCCTTTTCATCTGAGAGGAAATTGTTCAGCATTCACTGTCAAAGGAGAATTGATAACACATTAGTACTCTTTTTCTTTCTTTCTTTCTTTCTTTCTTTCTTTCTTTCTTTCTTTCTTTCTTTCTTTCTAACAACAACGTATACAAAATTAATAAAAATTCTATGAAAAAATTGTTACTTCACAAAAACAAAAACAAAAACGCCATCGTTATGGTGTTTTTTACACACATATGAGATTTTTTTCATTTCAGTATATAAAAACATATTACGAATTTACACTTTTGAAGAACAAGTGTATGTTTCAGATGCAACATTTCGAAGTTAATATCCAAAACATCTTTAGCTGCATAATCAATATAAAATAATTTTTGGAATTATTATTCCATACCAATGATATTTTCTAAAAACATCATCACCTCAGAACATTTGAAGACAGTTGCTCTCTCATCAGATTCATCCCCAAACATTTCTTGCATCACTACATGTCGGAAAAGATTTACTTCGTTTAATCTCTATAGTTGAAGGCAAACTGAAGAAAATTCATATACATTTTATTTTTTGCTTAAAAAGTGTGATTACTAAACGTTCTAAATGTATCTGAAAGTATTATGCTTTTCGACAAAGATGCATATGAATTAATAGAAGTAAAATATGCATCAACTCTAGAATATGAATTGTATTATTCTGAATAGTTCCCGTATTCTTTTCATTTTAAACGGATCTTTTAATTCTCAAAAAGGAAAAGTTTTATATCAGAATTAATTTAATGTCTAAAACAATTAATAACAATCTCGTAAATTAAATATTTTGCCATATAAAATTTGTGAAAAATTTCAATTTAGATAAATGTGTCCAACGGTTGAATATTACTGATACAGATATTTTTTGATGTCAATAAAATTAAAATAAAAAAATGTATTCATTTTATAGATCTTGGTTTTATTCTTAATTTTGAACACACCTATGTTTTGAATTGATTTATTTCGAACATGTGATTGTGTATTTGCTTATGCGTTTGTTCGATTTAGATGTGATTAAATTTGATGACTCAAAACTTCTAAAGATCGCAAACTTTGCCAGCAGATTTTAATTTCTTAATTGAGATATAATTGATCTGACGTCCACATGCATACCGAATCTTTCAGTTGGAATGACACGAGTATTAATTTAAAAATGAAATCAAGAGTGACTCATAATGGCTTGCCTGTGCATTTTCATTTTTCGGACTTGTTTTTGTTTTTTAATAAATCTTCATTTTCACCTTTTATTTAATTTAAAATATTGCACTATATCGATAAAAGCGATATTAAGCAATTGTACTTAATGTCATGACCGAAATTAAATTATTATTACTACACACACACATATATATATATATACCGTCTCCTTATAATTAAATATGCCATCGAATGACATGAATCTACACCTTTTTAATAGTGTTGGGATCAAGTATGGCTTTTTGTGACTCACATCGTTTGTTACAAGTTTTACATGCATGAATCGCATTTCTATCAGCAGGACCAAGAAATTGATTTGAAACACTTCCGGAGAATTTCCATTTGTATCACTAACATAGTCATCATTGAATTGCATTTCCTTTAGGTTAAGGCAAGATTGTGCACTAGCAAGTAAGATCTTAGAATGTTTAGCAATGTTTGTACATAAAATTTTACAGTGGTGAAAGAAGGTGCACTGGGTCAGACACGCCCTCTCAATAAGAATTGCATCAGAATATTCTTTTCCTACTTGAATACCTTAACGAAGGTCATTCAACATTTCCAGTGTACTGTTGAGAGAAGAACCGTCTTTGAATATGCCAAGGGAAGGTTTTTAAGAAAATATCACAGCTGTACAGAAACAAAAAATTATTGTGCTACTTATACCACTGAAGTGGCCGTTAACATTGCAAGAAAGTTCATATATATATATATATATATATATATATATATATATATATATATATATATATATATGAGAGAGAGAGAGAGAGAGAGAGAGAGAGAGATAATATCAAATCCGTAAGTGGTAAGAATAATCCAAGTAGGTCTTTTTAATATAAAATATTAAAAAGATAGATCCATGAAGAGAACTCAATGTATTTATATAGAGCAATATGATGTACGTCAAAGAAAAAAAAAATAACACATCATCGAAGAATTTGGTAATAAATTTATTTCGATAGTTACGTTTTTAATATATGTTTCATCAGGCCGAAATTACAAAACGGCTTAAATTTATCCAGGCAGTATATTAAAAATTATTTTAAATTAAATCCGAAGAGAACAGGACGCAAATGTCTGAATTACTTGACCTAGGAAAAAATTCCTGAAGATTTGCATTATTGAAGAGATGGAGTGGGGGAAAGAGAAAGGTGAATCAAGGGATCAGCACAATGAGCAGGAATTGCTGGGCAAGTACAATGACATCTAATGAAATACATTGAAATTAAATCAAGATTTATATCATCATCATCTAATCTTAGTCAATGGAATAATAATAATAATCACATATATATATATATATATATATATATATATATATATATATATATATAAAAAAGAGTGAAGAAATAAATAATATTAAAACTTAAATTCATTATATCTATATTTTTATATTTAATTAAATATAAAAAATACTAGCCAGCTATATATTTTCAGAATCAAATAATATAATTTCCCTTTAGATATTTATATATCTATAAACATCATTCTTGGGTAACAATTGTGTGCAGTTTGGTTACAATATGGGTTTTTATTCATATATTACACTCACACAATAATTTAATTTCCGAATTTTAGAATTTTTTGAACTCATAAATACATTTGACAAAGTGTATATAAAACATTCTCAAATTCAGCGAAACTTTGCTTAGATTCATATAAAAAAGAAATAGATTGCAATTAAAATATATTTTAAATTTACCGTTAGTATTTTGAATTTTCACTAGGAAGCAGCAATATATTTTCATCGAGAATATAAAAATAGTATGTATTTTTTGTTTACCCGCTATTTTATATGCATATTTTGGCCAGGTCGAGTCAGCTTGAAGTATGTATCATGTCTTAGATATTTGGTCACCTTTTTGCTTTTTTCAACGTTTTTCTTTTGCTAACAAAATATCCATGTTTTCAACAATGTGCTTTCAAGTTTTACTAATTATACTTAAGATGATTCACTAGTAAGGATACAACTTGACTACGCGTTATGTGATAAATTTCATTGACCATTCAGAGATTCAAATTTCCATTTTGCATCGAGATGTAGTATTAAAACTAGAGAAAAGCCAGTAGAAACATGTCAGTATTGATTTCGTGTAAAAAAGGAGATCGACCGGAATAATGAAGAAAACCGAACTTAAACAAAGCGTCGTCCCCACTACACTTAGTAATGAATGTTTTAGAAAGCCAATTAAGCTGATATACTTTCAAATCAAACAGAAAATTGCTATTGACTCTAAATATGGACGAAGCTAAATCTAATTATATTTCTCTTAAATTTTTTTCCGACTATACAATAAATTAACTTCTTTGGGAAAACGAATTCCAAAATATGTTTGAAGACCTACAGATCATTTCTACATCATAAGTGAACTCAGATTGTATGAAAATAACATCTCCTTCAGTTTCAACAGGATTTCTAAATGTTGACACCTCTGATAACCACTAGGTAGTGTATTAATAACATGAATTGAGAAACTCAGTTAGCCTAAAAAGAAAAAAAATGTTTGAAACCTAGCGGAAGATTTACGCTTTATGAGGACAATCTGAAAGTAATTTTAGAATTCCAAAAAGATCAAAATAATTCTCCTTTTGAAAAAACGTGGTCAACTGACACGGCTATGTTGAAGAGAAATGTTCCTAAAAGGAAAACAGTAAACTAAAACTGTAAAAGAAAATCTTTTGTCTGCTTTGCAAACAATAAACTGCCTGCAATAAAGACTTCGTGACTAGAATAGGCTGAATTACACTATTCAAAATTCTAAACAGTCAACACAAACAGAATCTGTTGAGACAGGCAAATTTCTAACCTCGAAATCTAACGTCAAACTCCAATGTTTCTTAGCAAAAGCATGAATTCGTTTTTAAAAAGACACAACAGTTCAATGTCTTTATCTTCCTTCAACACAAAAGAGGTATCCTTCAGCCCTTCAGTTATTAACACCTCTCTCTTTTTCTCTAAACCACCATCTATCTCTCTCTCACTCTATTTGATTAAGTTATTTTTTTAAAGCTCTATTGTCTTTAGCCCCGAGCAAGGTCTGCGGCAAGCATTCTGCTTTACTTTTTGTTTCAATTAATCTCTCACTGTAAGTTTTCAAAATTCACATAGTTTCCTAATTCTCGTTTTGCTCGAAATGCGGCCCTTTCTAGCCGTAAGCTTTTTCTTTTGTTCCTTATTTCAGTTCGTGATACTACATCTCTTCTGCATCACAATCATTTTGCGTCACGCTGTAACTATTTTGGTACAACGAACAAAACTTTGGTGACGAATTGAATCACATCAATTAAAAATGTGGAATATTATGCTAGAATTTGGAAAATTGACGCTCTTCGCTCTCCTTTAAATAAAAGATCAAAAATACTTCTGGTGATTTTAGATAGCATTTTAAAGTAATAATTACGGTTAATTAAGAGTATATTTATATTTACATAGGTATCTAAAGGGAACACTGTATTCTCTCTTATTTTATATACTTCTATTCTGGGATATTTAGAATGCGTGCATAGATTGTCGTCTAAATTACGCAAAATGAAAATAACACTTTTTCATTTTAACAGATATATTTACCAGAATTATACAAAAATATTTTGAAATACGAAAGACTAAATTTATTCAATAAAATCGCTATGGATTTCAACCACGACCCCCAGACGACTTTGGAGTCTCCTGCAATTCTTCTGGGCGGTCTCCTTGTTTAAGTTGGTGAATGCTTCCATAATACTCGACAACAGCTTTGGTGTTAGGAGTTTTGTTGGTCTCTCTCTCAACTGCACCCCACACATAATAATCAAAGGGTTGCAGTTTGATGAATTAGAGGGTCAGATTTAAGGGGTGAGGTGTCCGCAGAAATTGTTTGACAGCCTTGACTTGTGTGGCATGATGCTGAAAGTACCTATGTCTGGCAACAGGACTCTTGAAATGTTCGCATTGGAGCTTCCGGCCGCTTCAAAATTTCTGGAGAAGAGAAATTCTTCATGGTGCTCTTTTACTTATAGACGGTGCCCAGTTGATCCTACTATACTGTGCAGTCAACAAGACCAACACAAACAATGTGCATGCGCGAAATTAAAAAAAATATAAAATAGCGACAATTTACCTATCGCACTAAATATATATATAGAGAGACCAACAAAACTCCTAACACCAAAGCTGTTGTCGAGTATTATGGAAGCATTCACCAATTTAGACGACAATTTATCGATCACAACCTGTGCCCTGTGCGCATATCTATCTATCTATCTATCTATCTATATATATATATATATATATATATATATATATATATATCGGTTTAATATAAAAATTACTTTTCCTTCAAAACAGGAAATCGTACGAAATTATTTTATGTGTAAAGAGAATTATATATATACTGAAGAACAATCAACCTCATCACTTTATTTTGTTGCAGGAAAGAAAGAATCCGTATTTTATTATTTGAATAACTTAAGTATTATTGTTATTATTAGAAGTAGTTGTTGTTGTCGTAGTATTTACAAACTGATATTAAATCATAATTGATATGCCAAATATTAACTCTTTTTGTACATAAAATAATTTTTTTTCGTTTTCGATTGTACGGGTAGCTATTTCGAAGTTAAAGAAAAATATCCATGCTGGAATCTTAAAATAGAGAAGAAAAGATATGTTTCCTTGCATATAAGGCAACAGAATGCAATAGGTTAATATGATAAAAGGAGTTACTGAAGGATTTTTTATGTGTGGGTCACCGAAAAAAGCTATATTTTCTTTACTTGAAATTGAATTTTATGAATATATATATATATATATATATATATATATATATATATATATATATATATCATGATCAGTAAGGATATGCTTATAGCGTTTTACGACAAATTCCCATGCGTGGAGTTCCAACAATTTCTTTTTAATCATTTCATCCCAAGCAAAGCTATAAAACCACAAAGATACAAGGGGTTGCTGAGTGTGAGAAAAATGTGAAAATGAAATAAAAGATCAAGAATTAAGAAGACAGAAGATCACGATTAACATTTCATTTAAATTTTTGAATATCAAGGTTGACTGGAAAGCAAGAAGTCGAAAGAGAGTCTCACAAGAGAGAAGTGCAATAGAAGAAACTGTTAGCATAGAACTTACACTTATATCCAGCCATTTCAATTGTAATATGATAGTCCTTGCCACAAGTCCAGTACTACCATTCTCGTATTTGCCTGTCTGCTTTAAAGCTAGCATTTTTAATAACACAAAATATATATACATTTCGCCAATAAGTAAGCTGAAAGATTATAAATATCATTTGTTGAAAGTAAATTTCCATGGACAGATCGAAATAATTACTTTCCCTTAATTTATTCAATATTGTCATCAAAAAGATTGAGAAAAGACGGGGAACATCATTTTGTCAATCAAGAGATGCTACAAACAGAAATAAAGGTATTTATCACCAATTAAATAAAGTCAGAAATGGCATCATAACCCAGTCTACTTGAGTGTCAATATTTCATTAATAGAAAACATTTTGCGTGCAAATTACTTTCAAGAAAAGAGTGAAAAAATAAGACTAAAGATAAAAACCTTTCAATATTAACACTTTTCAAAAGACTTTCTCACTCACTTTTCTTAACAGGATTTTTATAATTGATTAAGCTTACCGACTAGAGCAGGTGCAGACTCCAGGAAACTATTTTTCTTTCTTATTCTTTTATTCTTTTGTTTATTTACTTTTCATTTGTTTCTCTACTGCTCTTGGAATTTTGGAAATTGTTTCTGCAATATAAAGTAGTTTCATCGGTAATTAAGTCAAAAGTGTGACAGAGTTGCAACTTTTAAAATGTCTAAACTGAAATTCGAATACAGTAGACGATTTTTATTTCAAACAGTTCTTCACTCATTTATTATTAAACACACGTTCGAAGTTGTACAATATAAAAATATATCGGCCGTAGAATATGATCAACAAAATATCGATACACCTGAATACATTATTATTATTATTATTATTATTTATTTGTTTTTAGCTATATTAATATGCGATATAACATTTACCCGTATATCAATAAATGATTTTGGAAACTGTTTCGATTTTAACATTTCTTGCAAAGAATTTTATTGCTTCCCATTGAGAATTTAGCTAATTTGTTCATTTAATAATTCATCTAAATATTTATTAATATAAATTAGCTCTCTTTATATATCAATGCAGTACCGTATATGCTACTCATATACAGACGAATATAGGTGCATATATATATATATATATATATATATATATATATATATATATATATATATATGGTGAACTCTACTATCGTGAACGATAAATGAGGGTCAGCATTTGATGGTCCCTTTAGTTTTACACGTATGCATGCTGGCTTGTGCTATTGTGGAGAAAATCAGGTAAGGGAAAGACATATTGTTATTGTCCGGTTCCTTGTACCACGGTGATACTCCAATGTAGAACCAATAAAGAAGAAATCGAACACTGATATATTACAAACAGGAATATATACAGAGAAGTAGAAAGTGTTAGTACGAATAATCAGGTTTAGTAGTAATTGTCTGAACACGACTCTGTTTCGGACTGCCTCTGACTCGACTAACTGACTCGCTCGCTCTGACTGACTGACAGACTCCTGACAGACCTCACTCCAAACTTCAGACTGGGCTCCCTGCTTCCTCTTGAGGCGCAGTATTTATTACGTATGGAATAGTCCATTATGTTATTACGGGTAAGGTCCCATAACACATATTTAATTTGTGCTTTCTTAAGTGTTAACCTAGCCTTGGTGCGGACGACAAAGCCACACTGACAGATGAAATTTGTTAAAGCAGGATTTTGATTGCATTTCTGCTTCAGAGCTTGACGAAGTTGATCACGGTGCTTCAGTCTACTGTCTTCAAAACACTTTTACTTAATGAAACATATCTTACGCCTCTCCATTCGGTTTCATGCTTGGGCTTCCCAGGTTTTCAGATAAAAGTTGAGACGCTTCAAGTTGTCTTTAAATTTGTCTTTGCGGCGTAAGAGTGGACGTCAATATATATATATATATATATATATGTGTGTGTGTGTGTGTGTGTGTATGTATGTGTGTGTGTAAAAAATTGTGTAACAACTTTTACATATTGTTTTAATATACTAACGTAAATTATATATATATATATATATATATATATATATATATAGCTATTTATATATACGTACATTATATATATATATATATATATATATATATATATATAATGCAATTCACCCCAAGGAAAAGAGGATGACACTAACACCCAAGGGGTTTTAGAGGATTGAGAACAAGCGTAAAGAGGCTTGTTTGGGGAAAGGATACAGAGAAGGACGGGGAACAAGTTCAGGGTGTTAGACATCGATTGACATTACCTTGAATATTTGAAAATTTTAGTCATCGGGGTAGCAAGTAAGGGGAAAGGAGTTCCACAGACGGAAAGTGCGGGAGAAGAATCTGTTTGAGTAGAAGAGACGTTTACATTTAACCGTTTTGACACTAAATGGGTGGGACCGAGATGCCAGCCTGGTATCTCGCTTAAAGTCATGCAGTCTGGGAAGCAGCGAAAGTAGCTCGTCGGAACAGTTGCTGTGAAAATACTTGTAGAAGAGACAGAGGGAGGCCACGGCACGTCTGTGGGATAGCGATTGTAGATTAGATGTCAGCGCAGGACCTATCAACTTACATATTCGTCTCTGGAACAGCGGGAGCACCAGACCATATATGAGAGCAATATTCCATGCAAAGAAAGATGGTTGATTTATAGATTAGAAGAAAAACGAGAAAAACCTTCTGGCACGACACAAAGAACCGGTTTTCCTAGCAGTATTGATTCAATGTATTTATTCCACCTCATGTAAGTAGACAGCGTGAGATCAAGCAGGCGTAACGAGTCGCTTTCGAGGAGTTGGGAATCAACCATACTGACGGGATACAGGGGGAGTTCTCTGTGATGAGTAAAAGTGAGCAGTTTCGTTATGGAGGCCTTAAAGTTTACAGGCCATTGATTGTCCCAATCAATCACAGATCAGCAGTTGTCATCGATACCAGATTTACTACTGAGGCAGAAGTAAATAGTAGTGTCGTCCGCGTAGATGCCAACTTGGGAACTGATGACATCGGGAAGGTCATTGATGAAGGTCAGGAACGGGGCCCAAGATAAAGCCTTGAGGAACACAAGCGTTCTTGATAAAGGAGCCGGAGGAAAATCCGTTTAGGACGAACTTCATTTCACGGTTTGACATGAATTATTGTATTAAGTCAAATAATCGTCCTGTAATACCATATCAGTGAAGCTTACGAAGAAGGACAGCTTGGCAAATCCTTTCAAACACTTTAGAGATGTCTACAGCCATGGGCACGAGCTCCTCCATTATTGAGTGCTTGGTGTACAAATTCTGTTATGGCTGTAAGCACGTCAGCGGTAAATCAGACAAAGCGGAAATCATATTGCTTGTCGGAGAGCAGATTATGTGAAGTAAGATGCTTAACCACTTCGTCATTGATTAAAGCCAACAGGCTGGAAAGCAAGAGTCGGTAAGGTAGTAGTTGTAAAGAATAGAGGGAACAGGAGGCAATTCAGGAGAACATTTATTCAGGACAATGGCCAGTAACCCTTCCCCAACACTAGACTTATAGGGGTCTAATTTACAGATGATGTCCAACACGATATATGCATACAATATATATATACATATATATATACGCTATATATTAATATATATATATATATATATATATACATATATATATATATATATATATATATATATATATATATATATATATATATACATATATATACAAGCTATATATTAATATATATATATATATATATATACATACAATATATATACAAGCTATATATTAATATATATATATATACATGCAAAATATATACCCACTATATATTAATATATATATACATATATATATATATATATATATATATGTATACACACGCTGTATATTAATATATATATATATATATATATATATATATATATATATATATATATATATATATATATATATACACAATATGTGAAAAGTGAATATAAATATAAATAAATATATATATATGTATAATTATTTATATATTATATGCGCGGTACTTATTAGAAAGCGCTCAATATCAGAGATAGAGCTAACATATTTGGTTGGACACGCTGTATATTAATATATATATACATACAATATATCTACACACTATATATTAATATATATATATATATATATATATATATACACACCATATATATATATATATGTGTGTGTGTGTGTGTATGTGTGTGTGTTTGTGTGTTATACGATGGATAAATTATCGTCTAAATTATGCAAAACTGAAAAAAAACTCTGACATCTCATTTTAACAGATACATTTATCAAAATTACATAAAAATATCTTGAAATACTAAACTGTACATTTATTCAATAAAATCGCCATTGGCTTCAACCTCGGCCTCCAGACATTTGGAATTTGCTGCATATCTTCTGGACGGTCTCCTTGTTTAATTTAATGAATGTTGCCATAATACTAGCCTTCAGTTCATCTTTGGTGTTACAAGGAGTTTTGTTGGTTTCTCGTTGAACTGCGCACCACACGTACTGATCAAGGAATGGAGTCTGTGAAGTTCGATGGCCAGATGTAAAGGGTGATGTGGTCGCAGAAATTGTCTGACAGCCATGATTGGATTCATTTGCTGGTGGGGTATGGTGCAGAGTGCTGTTGCTAGATATAAGGTATTCCAGGAGCCACCCTCTTGACCCAGGTCAGCACTAGTTCCTCAAGACAATTGATGTGTGCTTCTGTGACCAGATGGGAATTTGATTGGAGACATAACATTGCCATCACTAGTGTTCACTCCAAACACCTTCGTAATCACCATTAGACTCATTCCACTCATCTCTGTGCTGAGTAAAAGACCTCTAGACCTGAAATGTTCGTATTGGAGCTTCCGGTGCGAATGCGAAACTGTATAGCATACCGTTTCCAAATTTCTGGCGGAATGAGTTGCGTTATGGTCCCCTCTTTTTCTCACAGACGATGTCCAACTGACCCTACTATACTGTCGACAAAAAATAAAAAATAAAAATAATGCGCATGAGCGAAATGAAAAATATAAAATAGTTACAATTTAGCCATAGTATTCCTATGTATGCATTTTAAATACCTAAGCATAGAAATATATACAGAAAGTTAGAAAATGTATCCATCGGACCATGTACATACACAATCTGTATATACACATACAAGATATATATTACCTATACACTTAAGCTATATATATATATATATATATATATATATATATATATATATATATATATGACAAATATATATATATATATATATATATAACAAATATATATATACATACGCAAGATATATATATCTCGCATATTAAAGTGCCAATAGAATAGTACTCGATGTTGAATAACTATGATTTATATTAATAATAGATATAGTTTTTTTTTAAACTCCGGTAGCACAATTCTGGGATTCATACACTATGCAATCTTCAGATGCTGATCGATAAATGACCGTTACACAATTTAAATTTATATATATATATATATATATATATATATATATATATATATATATATATATATACCTGACTATAATGATAATTGTGTAGTCCGTATTATTTACGAGATGTGTTGAAAAATAATAAAGAAAAAAAATTAAGTGTAATTAAATAAAAATAAATAAATACCATGTACATATACTATACATATGCGATATACTGAATATTTTTTAACATCATAGGAATAGGAGTATTGTGGTCGTGGATGATTTCATGCCTAATTCCCTTCAGAAATATGCTGAAGTATTTTGGGGGAAGTAGACACCCTTGTCTAACGCCTGGCGTCCTCTGAAAGAAATCTCCCACTTGGTTACTTAAGAGAACTGCACTGATGGCACGGTCATAGAGGACCTGGATGACTTCTAAGGCTATTTCATTTTCCCTTTGTTTTTGTATATGTTTCTCAGTGAAGGCTCTACAACTGAAGATTTGTTGCACTGTGCTCCGCCTGGCTCTAAAACTCGCCTTCTCTTCAGACAGTAGTTCTTCAGCCTTGGATTTCACATGGTTGTTGAGGATAATACGGAGTATGATCTTGCAGGTGTGGTCGGGGCTGATCAGGCTTATTGTTCTATAAATTGAAATTGAAATTGATTCAGATTACCCTTCTTCGGTAGAGGTCTCACCAATGACCGCGTCCACTCTTTTGGCCAATTCTTCTGTTCCCAAATCCGCTGGCATAGAGATGTTAGGGCCGTGACAGAAAGTTCACCTCTATTTTTCACCAGTTCAGACAATATATTGTCTGCTCCAGGTGACGTGCTAGGTTTCAGGCTCCTTACTGGTGCTTCTAACACTTCCTTCTGTATTGGCGGATCTTCTTCGATTTCTTTGGGATCGTCTTACCCTAAAAGGGTATCAGGATCGAGCTCGTAATTGTACAGACCATTGCAATATTCGGTCCTCCTATTCAGAATTTTCACCAGTAGCTTGCCACCTTTCTCATCTATGTCAGTTGCACTGCACTTCTATCCATTTCTCTTTGGCTGTTCTTAACTTCTTCCTGAACTCTCTGTGTACGATTCTGTATTGTGTCCCAGCTTCATCACTTGATTGTCTCTTTTCTTTTAGCTCTTGCCAATTGTCACATAAATTTAGAACTTCTTTCGAGAACCACGGCTCAATATTCTTCTGTGGCTTTCAGCTTTTGTGAATAGGGCTTCTTTGATGTCGAAGCAGGTTGAAGGCTAGAAACCTGTCGTTGATTTGGCCTTGAAGGAAATCTGCGACTTCAGGATCCTTTAGCTTGTCAAGGTCAAAGATCATGCGAGAAGGATTAGGCCAAGGCTTAGTTTTCAGCTTCAGCTTGAAGGTTGTCATTTCAAGGTAATGACCGCTACCGATGCATACACCAAGGAATGTCCTTGTTTTCGTTTTGTTGACGCTGGACTTGAATCGTTGTGGAAACAGAATGAAGTCAATCTGGTTGTGAACTTACCCGTTAGGTGAGTGCCAGGTTATAGTTCGAGGCAAGCTTATCTTGGTGTAAAGTATTGGCCGGGGTGAAGCGGTGGCTTATCTATTACTGAATGTTTTTCTTTTGCGCTTAAATGCAAAAGAAAACATCAGTGATGGATAGCTACACATAGGTTTTGCTTTAGTAGTTGCACCCCTGATGATGACCTCGGAAAGAGATGGAAAGTACTTAGGAAATAAAAGGCATTGTTACCGTTACAGTGATTTTCTTGCCTAATTTAATTGTAATATACGGAAAATATTCGTGAATATGAAAGGATTATCATAAAAATAAGCAGACAATGTTTGTAATTTATTCAATCAGATATGCCTAAAAGTGACTCCACATATAAAAATGGTAATCTTCGAATGACCACAACAATTTTGTCCTTCACAATCATGAACACGAAATACTTACTTTATATTGAACCCTGATGATGGACATTATGCAGTGACGAAAGCTCTCGGAATAAACACAATATGAGCCAAAACGGTGTTTTCCTCTCGTCTTCTAACAACCGCATAAAAAGCTTATTCGCGAATATGAAAGGGTCTTATTGAAAATAAACAGACAGAACGTGTCTAAATTATTTAACGAAACCTGTCTGAATGAAAACATGCTGCCGAAATATATATATATATATATATGTATATATATATATATATATATATATATATATATATATATAGCATATGTAGGTGATCATATTTCTGTTATCAATGTAACTTCCTTCGAAACGTCCCTTAGAATGCAGTTCATAAATGCAATCCTGTTCATAAATGCAATCCTGTTCATAAATGCAATCCTGTTCATAAATGCGCATCTCTATTCAATTAATTCGAAGACTTGTCATGTACAAAAGATAAAGTTGAATGCTTTGTTCGGAAACTCTCTTCGAACTCAACACTCGACTCACTTGGTGTATCCACACATGATTTCCCTCCTAGAACAGAGACTCTACTGAGTGATATGTGCATAAACCCGCCACAGGTTTCAGACATTATTCTAAATTACTCTCATAAGGCAAGCGGAGGTGAAGGGATCCCAGTCGCTGTCCTAAAGAAATATACTCTCTCTCTTCAAACTCTATAACCGTGACACATTGGTTCCTGATTTTCTGCTTGTTGGAAGACGACCTCTGTAGTTCCTGTTTTTGCGAATTCTGTAGAACATTTGCCCCCTCTAACTATCGCTCTATTAGTCTCCTACCGTTTTTCGGTAAAGTATTCGAGGCTTTAATCAATACTAAAGTGGATAAGCATTTTAACTCTCAAAACCTACTCTCTGACAAACAATATGGCTTCCGTTTTGCAAGATCTACCGTTGATGCGTTAAACGGCCATCACTGAATATGTATATAAAGCTCTTAATAACAATGGCGAAGCTCGTGATGTGACTCTAGATATCTCGAAAGCGTTTGACAGGGTTTGGCATGTTCATGATCTACCTAAGCGCCGGGGCTACGGTATAAATTGAGGTGTGTTTGATTTAATCGAAACGTTTCTATCAAATTGTGTAATGATGGTCGTTTTGAACGGGCTTGCTTCCAGATCCTTTCACACGAACAGGGGTTCCCCCAACTTTCTATCCTGGGTTCTAAGCTGTTTCTGATCTTCATCAATGATATCCCTGATGTCATCAGTTCACAAGTACGCATTTATGTTGATAACACTACCATTTACTCCTGTCTCAATATAAAATCCCTCAGAGATGAGAAAGTTAACCTGACCGCTGCTCTTGAAAAGGACCTCCAATCAGTGGTTAACTGGTGCAGGAAATGGCTTGTAAATTTTAATGCCTCCAAAAAGGAAACTGCTCTCATTTAACCCCATCGAGAAACTTTCCTGTCCATCATCAGCATGGCTGATGCTAGACTCATGGAGAGCAACAAAGTGCGCCTTCTTGGCCTAAAGTTTTCAACTTAATGTGACGGAAATAGAATCTTAACTAAATATATATATATATATATATATATATATATATATATATATATATATATAATGATTATTCTTGGGTTTTTTTCACAGATATTCTGGCGAGTTGCTCAAATGTATAAAAGGAAATGATAATAAAGATTTGCCCATTATGCAAATGAAATAACCAACCATTATGATCAACACTCACATCTATTTAGCATAATTTTCGCCAGTTTAGGTGCAGGAATTAATCTTAAACAACAAAATATTCTTGTATGTTTATGCCTTTGGCTACTCTTCTTTTATAATCTCCAAGAATTTTATTTCACTCATGATATTCACTACTCACACATTCACTCGAGCATCCTGCTAAAATTTACTTCTTTAGCACGTCTTCATAAACATTTGAATTTGTAGCTGTCAGTTTTATATATATATATATATATATATATATATGTGTGTGTGTGTGTGTGTGTGTTCGCGCTCGAGTGTTTGTGAGTGATTTAAAATATTATAATGTAAATTATAGTGTAAATACATTTGCTTGTAGGTTTATGTTGAAATGAAAATTAATGTGCGAATGAAACGATCAAAATCACACACACACACATATATATATATATATATATATATATATATATATATATATATATATATATATATATATGAATATATATCAGGAGGAAGTACGTTAAAAAAAGAAGACTAAAACTTTCTAGACTTACATCAAATGAATAAGCCAATGCAACATCAAATTTACGTATAAAAGCTCTTCCGGTAGAACTATGTAGAAATTTCCTAAGCAAGTATAAATTAAATCACTAAATATAAAAAAAAAAAATTGCCGACTTTAATGAGTTAATTTAAAAAAGAAGCCATTTTCCTCCGGTAAAAAATAAAGCATGAAATTTACTACTGATTCTCTGATTCTCTCTCCTGTGACAGCAATTGTGTTATGAGGCTGCTTCAAATAGTAATTGTCGTTCGTTAGTTGCATAATACTTCTTACGTTAGAATTGGAAAAAAAATAGCTTTCAGGAATCACTTTGGATAAAAAGACTTGATTTGAATTCCAAAATTCTTTTTTCCTTTTTTTGAAGGCCGATGTTAATGTGTATCATAAGTTCATCAGAAAGTGGTAGATATTTTAAATACCAGATTTGTTTGAGAGTTCGAAATTTCTCAATTTCTGTATTCATGTATCGCATATATATATATATATATATATATATATATATATATATATATATATATAATGGTGTTGTGTGTTGAATATCTCGAGAACAGGTGGCGTAGCTTTGAAGTCACTTAGCAACCACTGACTCTCTCATAGAGTTACGTAGCCATTGACTGTGTGAGTAAAATACAGGCGCAGACAATTACACAAAAATATTAGACAGTTACACAAATATACATGTGTATCTATCTATCTATCTATCTATCTATCTATATAGATATAGAGATAGATAGATAGATAATATTAGTGGTAAATATACGCATACATATGCAACCATATATATATATATATACACGCGCACACAAACACACACACACACACACATATATATATATATATATATATATATATATATATATATATATATATATATATATTTTAAGCATTTCACCCCAAGCAAGGCGGGAAGCCACTAGGACGCAAGGGGTTACAGAAGATTTGGAGCAAGATCAGATAGGATTGATAGAGGAAGGATATGGAGAAGGATAGTGGATAGATCAAGGCAACTGGAGATGTCGATTGACATTACATTTGAATAGTTGGAGATTATAGCTCTCAGGGAAACTGGAATAAGGAAGGGAGTTCCACAAGCGAGAGGTGCGAGATATGAAGCTATTGGAGTAGAAGAGACGGCTACATTTAATAGTTTCGACAGTGAAAGGGTGAGAGCGGGATGCCAGCCTCGTAGGGCGCTTGAATTCATTAAGTCTGGGAACCAGCGAATGCAGCTCCTCGGAGCAATTACCATGAAAGTATTTGTAAAAAAGACAGAGAGAGGCGACGGCGCGTTTGTGAGAGAGTGACTGTAGACGAGATGCCAGAACAGGGCCAATTATATTGCATATCCGCCTCTTGATCTTATCAAGTACCCCGAGGCAAACAGAAGGGGCTCCAGACCATTTATGGCAGCGATACTCCATGCAAGGGCGAATTGTTGATTTGTAGATCTGAAGGATCGATTCCGGGGAGAAAAAATTCCTGGCGCGGCACAGGGAGCCAAATTTCTTTGAGGTGGACGAAGCAATTGACTCAATGTATTTGTTCCATTTCAGTTCAGCAGTCAACGTGAGACCTAGCAGCCGCAGAGAGGTATTCTCGAGAAGTTGAGCGTCAGACATTCTAATGGAGGGCAGGGAAGGATCTCCGTGGTGATTAATAGAGAGCAGTTTTTGAGGCATTAAAGTTGACCAGGCAATTCCTTCCCCAGTTCACAACCGATTGGAGGTCCTTTTCGAGACGCACCGCCAGGTTAGTTTTGTCAGTGACACTAGATTTGTTTTTGAGGCTGGAGTAAATTGTGGTGTCATCCGCGTAGATGCCAACTTGGGAATTTATGGCGTCAGGAAGGTCATTTATGTAGATAAGGAATAGAGCGGGACCTAGGATGGAGCCTTGAGTAATACCTGCGTTCGTAGGATAGGAACTGGAGGAGAATCCGTTGAGAACGACATTCAATTCACCGTTTGACAGGAATGATTGTATTAGGTCAAACAATCGACCCGTAATACCATAACCATGGAGCTTGCGAAGAAGGCCGGCATGCCAAACACTATCAAACGCTTTGGAGATGTTTAGGGCCACGGCACGAGCTTCCCAGTTATTTTGAAGGGCTTGGTAGACAGTTTCAGTGATCAGCACATCAGCTGTAGATCGGGCACAGCGAGAGCAGATCATGGGATTGAAGGTGGTTAACCACTTCGGCATTAATTAGGGCTTCGAAGACTTTGCCGAAGAGGGGTAGGAGACTGATAGGACGGTAGTTAGAAGGGTCAGAGGGGTCGCCAGAGTTCTTGAAGACAGGAACAATCGAAGAGGACTTCCAGCAGTCAGAAAACAAGATTCCTTGAGGCAGTAGTTATATAGTTTAGAGAGGGCGGGCGCCAGTTCAGGCGCGCATTTCTTCAAAACAATGGCTGGTATCCACTAGCCTTGTTAGGGTTTAAATTGGAGATAATGCCCAATACCAAAGACGGGGTTATATGTAACCCACTCAAGTCGGGTATGGGTACACCGGAAGAGTTGAATGAACATTTCCAAGCAAAGCATTCAGCCTTGTCGGCAGAGGAGGTCAAGACTTCGAACTGGTTCAGAGCAGCAAATAGTGACTCAGCATCGTTGAGGACACGCTTACACTCGTTACGGGCGGAGGCAAAGAGACGTCTATTGCAGTCTGACATGTCGCTGGGGGGGGGGGCAACGTCCAATCCTCCGCCCCTACCAACAGTCGGCTTGGGAGACTTACTTTCAAATTAAGAACAACAGGAGAAAGAAACGGTAAAAACAATTACATGTTCGGACATTTTATCTAGCAAGAAAAGTCGGCCAACTAGACCATGAGAATGCTGACGAGACACTTTCGCTTCTAGCCAAAGACATTCAATTTTCCCTTTTTTTAATTTTTCTTTCGAACAGGGATTTCCAACTAAACCAACAAATAAGATTATAAGTTAGGTTAGAATAATTAGGACAAAAATAAATGTGTTACGATAGTCAAACAGACTGACGAGTAGGGGAGGGAACAAAAAAAATAAAAATAAAAATATAAAAATGAGTTTTCGGTGAAGCGAAATTATACTCACACATGGCAGCAAGCATTTGTCCGCTTTTATCCTCATGATAACCAGTGAATGAACGGCTTACCTTAAATCCAAGGATAGAGTTTCAACGAAGCGTAGAGTTGGGGTGGGGTCCAACGGCCAATCCTCCGCCCCTACCAACAGTGGGCTTGGGAGACTTACTTTCAATAAAATTAAGAACAACAGGAGAAAGAAACGGCAAAAACAATTCCACGTTCGGACATTTTATCTATCAAGAAAATTCGGCCAACTAGATCATGAGAATACTGACGAGACACTTTCGCTTCATATATACATACACATATACATACACGCACGCACACACACACACATATATATATATATATGCATACACACATATATATATATATGTGATAACGATATAATATATATATATATATATATATATATATATATATATATATATATATATATCAAGAGCAATTTTAGGGAAAGAAATATGTGTAACATGTTTCGTGCTTTAGATCGGACTAAATTCATGCTTACGTTGAAGCAACTACACATTAGCGCTAACATGAGTCGCTGAGAATTTTAAAATTCTATCCTTAGTGTACGCGTGTATTCTCCTTATCCTCTCTCCATATATATATATATATATTTATACACACACATACACACACATATATATATATATATATATATATATATATATATATAAAATTGGACCTTTTACCAATGACTAACAAATCTTAATTCATTGAGAAAAATCCTTTATTAAACCAATTACAACCACTTTCAAAAAAATATTATGCTGGGATAAAAAATAATAATTAAAAATTAAGATGTACAAAAGTAAGTGAACCTTTACATTTAATATTGGGTGAGACCTCCTTTTGCTGTTACTATGTCAACCAGTCCTTCTTTCATAATTTTTAAGAAGTTTCTGTCAGTAGTGAGAGTCGATTTTTGACAATTCTTCTTGACAAGTTTTGTCACTTGATCGATATTACTTGGGTTTCTTGCATGCACTGTCTTCTTTCACTTGTATCACAGATTTTCAATTGGGTTTAGATGAGAAGGCCGTTCCAAGTACTGGAATTTATTTTTACGCACCCATTCTTTTGTGGATTTGCTTTAATCCTTCAGATCATAGTGTCCGGTTGGAAGTTCCAACACCAACCTAAACCCAACTTTCGAACTGGGGACAAGACACTTTCGTTCAAAATTGTTTGGTATCTTGCAGGATCCATTGTGCCATCAATGCATACCATTTTGCTTGTTCCAGCTCCAGAAAAGCATTCCAAAATCATAATGCTGTTTAATGACTGGTGTCATTATCTTCTCTTTTAAAGCCGTATTAGGGTCTCGCTAGATATACCACCTACTATTCCTCCCCAAAGGCTTTATTCTGGTCTCATCCGACCATAAAACCTTTTGCCAGAATGTTTCTAGCTTATTACTATGAGCTTTGGAATAGCCGAAGCGAGTATGCTTGTTTTTTTTTTTTGTTTTTTTTTTGTTATTTTTAAATAGTGGCTTTTTTTCGCTATTCTGCCATGGAGATCGACATTATTCAGATTTCGTCTCACTTTAGATGCATGCACATTGATTCCGATATGGGAGAACTGCAAAGGCCACAGCAGGTTTTGCTTGGACTTGGCGAATTAGATTTCTACTTGCTCTTGCTGTTATTTTTTGTGAACTAATTAGTTGCACGGTGAAAAGTGCACTCCATATCGTTTTGATAGCTTTTTCTAGAAATCTTCATCATTATACTTTTAAACTAAGCGAGTTTTTAAAGCTTCAGGATGTTCTTTTGATTTTTGCATGTACTTTTTTTTTTAAATTTGGTCTCTAACTTTGGTGCTTTGGTCGAACTATGAACTAAAGTCGGGCCCATCGATCCTCAAAGCAGCACAGATTAGAGAACTAGAAAAATGGACTTCGCCCGACTCTGTGATGCGTACTATGCCCAGCTCCTTAATAACATCTCTCTCGAGGAGCAGGTCAAACCCCAATAACGTGCTGTCCACGACTAAAACACTGACAGTGACGGGGTCACCGTTGTTGACACCGAGTTTTATGCTTCCAAATCTGCTCCTGAGAACCTTTCTATCGGCAGTTAGCACGTCCATCTTTTGTCCATTCCACTGCCGACAGATTGATACGTTCGTAAGTGACTGAGAGCGGCTCGAATCTACTAACGGAGTGCGCGTTATCTCATTGATGCCTACCTTAATCACCGGTAGAGCCTTACTCATGCTCTGTGCGGAGAAGTCCGCGTCCCCCATTCCATTTTCCGGACACTTAGAGGCAATGCAGCATAATTTATGACATTGAAAACATCGTAGATCGGGGCATGCCTTTCGCGCCGAACAGCCGCGCATCTCTTCGCGTTGATAGCGGCAGTCCTTGGCAAAATGATTTGGTCCAGAGCACCGATAGCAGGTGATATCATCATGGTGACAGATGGCAGGGGGCGGATCATTTTTCACTTCAACTGGTTGAATGACGACGGCAACTGTCTCCTCGGCCGCCTTTTCGTCGATCATGATAGCGCGGGCTCTGGTCAATAACTGGTTGAGCGTCGTGTCCTACATTCTGGATGATGCTTGGAGTATCAGCTAAATATGTCTAGGCAATCTACAAACGCACAGTTCATCCATTGTTCAGATAGTGGCGCGATCGTTACGGCAAGGTTCTTTAACTTCGCCAGAAATTCGTCTACTGACTCTCCAGCGCGTAGGCGGCGCATCTGGAATTAGTCATAGGCCACGAACGGGTCGGTTTCAAATGCGGTGAGTAAAACACGCCTGATTTGTTCAGTGTCAGCTTCTTTTCTTTGTTCAGCTGCCTATATACGGCAAGGCCCCGTCTTTCAAACGCAGTGGAAGTATTCGTTCGATCTTCATGATGTCGCATAACTCACAGACCTGTTCCGCATTCTCGATCCACTCAACCGCAGACTATCCAATCTTATCACCATTGAATTCGAAGATCAGTTTTATATCGAACGGTCTTTCTGCCATCTTGCTAGAAACAAAGTAAGGCCGAAATAACTTGTTAGAGTATTAGGCAATGGCCTTAGTAAAAATAAAAATTCGTGTGCCAGCAATAAGTTCAATCGCAAGTATTTGTTCAAAAAGTCCAAAAGGCAAAGCGGTCGTAAACAGTCCAGCAAGCAAATTTATACCGAAAAATGGAGTCAAAAACTCAGTATTCTACTTGCAACAGAGGAACCGCACTTTCGTTAAATAGAAAAGGTTTTAACTGCTTTTATAAATAAGATTTATCAAGGACGCTATTGTTTTACGAAAAAAAATTTTCGATGAATAATGAAAAATTTTTTCGATGAGTAATTAATTTTTACAAGAACTGTTTCATTTTTAAAAATTTTACTTATAATAATTTATAATATATATATGTAAATTTTGCATTACTTTCATCGGGGAAGGTGATATTGTTATTAAGTGAAAAATATATATGCTAATTAAAATTGAAAAGCTTGGTACAAATCATTTTGCCCCAAGATATTTAAAATAAGTTTTTTTTATGTATATTGCCCATTTTTGAATGTATCGTCGACCATACACGATATTATCCGAAAATAAGAGCAATGACGATAGTAAATTTAAAGTCAACATTCTTAAAATTAGATTGCCGAGTACTTAAAAATTATATAAAAAGAGGCTCGCGTTATTTTTTTAAATTTATGTTTTACAGATAAATTCTTCGTAGAACAACAATCATTACAACACCATCTTTTCAATTATGCAAAACATGGTGATGCCGGTTAAAATCACAGCTACTGTTTTGTTTAAAAAAAGAAAAAAAAACATTACTGTGTTATTTTAAAGTAAAAAGTAAATATTTTTTCAAATCAGATTAATTATGCTTTAAATCGGCTAATATTCCTCAAATAGTTTCAGAAAAGTATATTTTATTTTTAGAAGATTTTTAATACAGAGAATAACATTAAGATGAAAGACAACTAAAAAAGAGCGATAATGAACTACTTTAGAAAAAAGCGATTCAAATCAATATAATTTCTGTTTGAAATGCACCAGAGTATTTTGATTACTTATATTATTTGCATGATTCGTACTGTTATACTCGTATTCATTGGCATATTTACGTTTCGGTCTTGAGGACACATGGCCCAGTGGATAAAGACGATGGTTAGATCCAGTTATTAGATCCAAAGAGTTTTGAGTTCAATACTAGCCACAGCAGTTGCGAAACAAAATTTGAGTTAAAGGGAAATAACTCAAGCATTACACGTGGAACTAGAACAATCTACTCCGGTGGACGAAATAAAGGGTTCGTTTGAAATCCCAATCACCGGAAGAAGGTTGGAATCCACGCTATATATATATATATATATATATATATATATATATGGCCACTCGTATTTAAGGATACCCGTCTACTAAGGTGGCTAACCAATCCTTATTGCAGATGCTCGTTCAGGTACATTTGTGTTTGCCTGAGTGAATGTCTGCAATAGGGATTGCCTATGGTTTATACTGCAACTATGCTGAGTAGACCTTAGGGAGAGAGTGTGTTATCTATCGTGATCAACAACAGTACATCTATCAATGGCTCAGAAGAGTTCCGTCTACGCAATTTCACTCACAAGGCTTGGGTCAACCCATGGTATGTTTTTCAAGTACTTTCCAAAAGTGCCGCACGATCCAGTCCGATAACATCAGGAAGTCGCCTTCCAGATAAATCGACCAGGGTGAGATTCGAATCCGGGTCTCATGGCCAGAAAGCGAGCGTTCTAACTACTCGGTCACGCATATATATATATATATTTATGTCTGTGTGTGAAATGAGAACGAATAGAATCCAATTAAAACGTTCGTAACATTCAATATTAATGTGTATATATATATATATATATATATATATATATATATATATATATATATATATATATATATATGTGTGTGTGTGTGTGTGTGTGTGTGTGTGTGTGTGTGTGTGTACCTAAGATATTCAGTTATACTGAAAAGTCATCGCTCATGTTTGAAATATTATTATGGGTTAACAGAGTCAAATTTTAAATGTGAAAATCCAGTTAAATTCGGTGTGACATTTTATGAAAAAGGCCTCTCTCTCTCTCTCTCTCTCTCTCTCTCTCTCTCTCTCTCTGAATTCCTGTATTGAGTAGTTATTATTTGCATTCAGACAATAACTCCATGTTTGTTGTGCTCTTTGGCCGTTTTCAGGGGACCGTCGTTCCGACTGAACTTCAGATAATTTTGAAGTAAACAATTTTTTCCAGTGATTATAAGTCTCTACTACTTAGGCCGTGAATTGATTTCACAAAATCACGAAACATGTAATCCACTATGCATAGAACAATAGCCTAAAAAGAACAATACCTAGACATAGAGAGCGAAACGAAAATAAATCAGTTCGAAATCTTATGAAGGTTACCTGGCATGACAAACCTGAATTAGATCGGAGAACACAATAATCAAAATGTTGTAATAATGACAAATATCAACAACGATAGGACATTATTTCTAATATAAATAATGTAAAATAACTGTTCTCTCTCTCCTCTGTAATTCGTTTTGCTTTTGCGCTCTCTCTCTCTCTCTCTCTCTCTCTCTCTCTCTCTCTCTCAAATTTGGGGTTTCAGCATTATATATATGTGAATGTCTATCAATAATTCAGTGTGTCCGGCTTTTGAAATTGCTTGCATCATCGTACTTTAAATCACTTTCACTCAATTTAAATTTGATGAACTCGTTTACTCTTGTAAAGAGGAGTTGTGTGTACGTATGTGTGCTTGAGTGATGATAAAATCTTTCAATTTGAAGTCATAGTTTCCAATTAAAACACATATACAGACACACACACATTTCGATATTTGATTTTTTTTAAAGCTAGGTTTTCTTTGACAAAAACAAGAATTGATACACACATACGGATATTACTGACACTCTATTAAATTATTCTGAGATTCCTAACCCATTCTCAGGAAATGAAAGTCTTTGAACTTTGATAAATTATTCGTGTAATCACTCGTAGCAATTACATTTTCTGTCTTCTGTCTTGTAGTTAACGGAGGAAAGTCAGCTATAATTATTTTTAGTAATTTTATCTCTTGGAAGGAGAGACTTCACTTTGTAATGATTATTTTAGAATGGATATGATTGCATTTAGATCACAGCTTGTGACGAAATGTTCAAGCTTCTGTCAACAGAAAATATCCAAGCAAACAATAATGAATATTTTTCAGACATTCAATTTGCACAGGAAGCCATATATATATATATATATATATATATATATATACATGTTCATGGACACATGTCGAAAATGTATTCAAATATATGATATATTCAAAATGTTGAATATCTCGAGAACAAGTTGTGCGGTCTTGATGTAGCTTAGCAACCACTCACTCTGACGTAGGGTTATTCAGTCGACAGTTAGCCATCATTGAGCGGATTGGTGCAATGTGCCATTGTCGCATTTACAATGACCGTGTATCAAAGCTTGGCATAACATAGGTCTATAAGTACCCAACTGTAATTCAGATCTAACTCCCTATTTGTCCCCGAAAATAAAATCGCCGTTGAAATGCTATAGACAAAATTAACATGAACATGACATTGCAGCTGATGGCGATTCCGAAAGAAAAAATTTCAAGCTATTTAAAAAAAAAGGAATGGACACTGAGATAAATTGATAGATGCAAACTTTTTACGCTAATATTAAATGTAGTGATGCTTTACGAACTAAACTTGTTTTACATACGCACACATATACAAACATCTCAACAGATAAACATATAAATAAATCTATATGCTTAAATAAAACAAGAGGACTTGATTTGGCAGCTCATTCTGAAATAATAATAGTTAGGAAAGGGAACGCGTCCCTTACAATCCACGCCATAATCGAATCTCCTGTCAATGCGCGGCGTAGGAAAGCCAACCTCGAGGCAAGTTTGTGGCTCGCCAAGTGTGGCATTCCCAGCCCCCAAATGACACGGACGTTGTGCACAATCTTCTCTGTCAACCTGATGCTTGCATCCCCTGCATAAAATGGAGGATAGCGAGCCCTCGAGCGGCTTCTTATGATCTTTACAGAGAGGAAGTACGGACAATCGATAAAGGACAATCGGGAAAACGTATGTGGCACACGCTTCTGCTCTGCCCTACACAGACAACCTCCGTCGACGCCAAGTCTAACCGGCCGCGTCGACCTTTGCTCGTACTTCAGACCAATTTTCCTCCAGCTGGAGGTCGAGTCCAAACCACACTCCAAGAATGAGGACAGGACCGTCTGTCCAACCGAAGGTCCCGGAAGATCGACCTCCTTCCAGGCACCTAATGGCAAGCCGGACGACTTGTCGCGTTTAATCTTGGCCCCTGTCACCTTCTCGTACCGATCAAGCGCCTTCAGTACCACCTTAAGGGGCGACAGTGGACAGGGTGGGGAGGGAAAGAAGTGGAAGATTGAGGAGGAGTAGATATTGAACTAGCACGGAAGGTGGAGAGAGAGGGGGATGGAGCTCGAGTAGGTGAAGTGGGGAGGCTTCTAGCTTTTGGCAGTCCTTCTCTGGCTTGTCCTGGCGAGACCGGTACTGAAAAAGACCTGTTCTTCAGTAGACTTCTTTCTGCCCTATTTTGGCCGGCACGTTTTCTACCGGTCATTCAGCGTCTTCCTCCTCTTCTCTAGTTCTTTTCAAAGAAGACCGAAGGGGAGGGGTTTCCTCTACATCCATCTCTTCTTCCGGTTGCTGCTGCTTTTTTTGTTCCTTATGTTCCTTTTTGTGTTGCTGTTTGCTTGCTGATTTCGGAGATTTTTGAGATTTCTGTTGTTATCGCTGCTGTTCCTGTCGGGCTTGTTTTTTTGGTGACTGTGTAACTTGCTGTCGAGGAGAGGGTGGGTTTGTCATCCTCCCTACTTCACATCAGTTCAGGCACCCTGGAGGGGGGATTTTCTACTACGACTGTCGCTACTGCTGCTGGAGGTGTACTCTTTGTAGGCTGTTCCACTTTCTTCCCGGGGCACGCATTAGCCATGTCGCCCACTGACCACATGACCAACAACAGGGCCTGCTACCCTCCACTACGGCGAACATTCTTTTGTCCTGACATGTCAAAATGTTTGGGATGTTTTGGAAGCTCTGACGTGTGAGGACAACTTGCAAGACGATGTCACCGGTTGCAATACTGGCTTTGCTGCATACAGTACTCACTTCTTGTACCTGTCCATACTTGGCAAAGGACGCTCCCATCCGATTTTGTGAAATGTCAACTGGTACGCCATGCACAGTAATTTGTGTTTTTCTTGTACCCATATAATCCGTTTGGACTCGTAATAAAGGAGTTGAGAGAACATTTCCTGTTAGTTGTTTCGCTTCTTCTTCTGATCTGAGAAGAAGGTCCCACATTGCATTGCTTCTCCTCGCCAACACTTTCGGTATGATTTTGAGGCTTTTTAGTGCCCCTTCCATGCTGACCCCAATGAGTCTACGACTCTTTATATCTGTGGTCAGCATAGAAATAACTTTGGTGTTGACAGCTTCCAAAGACTCGTGAATAGTAAGGAACTCATTCCCTTGCAGGTACTTTTCATATTTTTGGCGTTATTCCTCATAAAAATCTGCAACCTTTGTCTTAGGCCCGCACTCGGACCAGGCCTGTTTTTTGTTTTTTTTTTGCTGGCGACAAATTTTCGGTTTGCACCGGCGGTGTATGTGAATTTTCGCTCATTGGTGGCCGATAGCCACCACGGAAGAACAAATAGAACTAAAAACAAAAAAAAAAAAAATACGAAAAAGGTAAATAAAAACTGGGGGAGGAAAAAATACAGAAAGGAAATAAACAAGAAAAAAACGAAAAAGGCGTACAAATAAAGAAAATAAGAAAACTGAAAAATTGAAAAGTTTCAGAAAATCAAAATGAAAAACCTTAACTGTTCAAACCGACTCAAGCTTGTCAAAAAACGCAGTCCACAAAAGCAAAAGGCAATATGGTCTTAGACAGTATATTACCCCCACTAATCTTAATGTATTTTAGTGACATTAAAGATAGTAGCAGTAGCAACTCTAAGTAAAACTTATCAGAAGTGGCGCTCAAATATAAAAACAAGTGAACTCAAAAGTAACACTCTCTTCCCGGGCTTCTACTCTTTCGAACTGTTGATATGAACTTTCCACACTGAAGCTACAAGAGCTGCGAATACTTCTCATAAAACACACCAACAAAAGTTCTCACTATATTTCATTGTGTATACAATTTACGTCTAACAAAAGAAACTCTTGTTTTAAACTTTCCTTTTGTTAATTTTGTTTTCATAAATGTTATCTTTGCATTTCAAATCAATTAGTCTGTTATTTATGCATGTACTCTTTTAACCATCATTATTCTACGTGCTATAAAATATTCCCGTAAGAAACCTTACACATTTTAATTACAGAAGTAGCTAATCACTAAAGTATTAAGTTTTAGGAATTGTCTCTAGAAACAGAAAATACGCTGAACTGCTATGCAATGCATCATTTTTTTTAATTAGAAATAAATGAGGGATAATTTCTGCACAGCTGAAAAAAGATTGCAAGTAATAAAAATGTG
The DNA here is from genome assembly GCA_903632075.3 of Acanthosepion pharaonis. Classification (NCBI taxonomy): domain Eukaryota; kingdom Metazoa; phylum Mollusca; class Cephalopoda; order Sepiida; family Sepiidae; genus Acanthosepion; species Acanthosepion pharaonis. The sequence goes on along the minus strand of CAHIKZ030004795.1, from coordinate 514,339 downwards.
ATTCTACTGAGAATATGTGAGAAACTACATTTTATGAATAAAATAAGAATTGGTCAATTTAAGAGAGCACATTGAAGCAAGAGAAGTCAACGAATAACATAAGGGAGAGTAGAGGGATAGAGAGTAGAGAGTAGTGTGTTTATTATAATTAAATTTCTCTAAAGAAATGTCATGATATGAGTAGAATTAAATAAAACCAAGCTAATTGCTCAAATAAATAAATGTAAATATTTTGTCACTGAATGGATTTCAGACTCCTACTACGACGTCATATAATTTATTTGATGTTAATTTAAATGTTCACTTGAATTTCGTTCAAAAGAATTGTAACAAAATTTTAAAGGTTTGATATAATAAGTTCCATAGATTTGTAAATACCAATTTAATATAACAAAGCAATACAAGAAGACCTGACATCGTTTTTGTTGTGTTACTTCTATATTGTTTGTCACCGACAGTGATGATTTCGGTCACAAGAACGATATCAGTGTTGATTTTAATATTGCTGTTTTTTATAAAATGTTTGATTCAAAATTGTTTCTGCTACTACTCATCATGATTTCGATCGTATTATCATTGGAGAAATTATGCTTAATATAATTCTTGATACTTTCTTGCGTATGTGTGTTACAGATTCAGTATATTCTGTAATAAATTGTTTTCTACTTCATAGAGAGAGTTGCCTCTAAGGGGGTTGCATAAGATTTACAATAATAAAACAAAATAAAATATTTAATTCATTGTGTAATAAGATCTTCATTTTTTTTCTAATTATGGATATAATATTTCTAAAGTTGAATTTAAATGGAGAACACACTCTTGCTCGAAGTGCACTTCTTAAATTAATAATTTGAATACGTTAGAATAAAATCTTATCACGCATACATATTTCACCATTTAAAGATATTACAGAACTAGGAGAAAATTAGGTTTTCTGTTTTTAGTTTTTATATTTTTATTTCCTTTAAAATTCACTTCCTTTGTCGGATAAAATTTATTTAATTATCCGATACACGAATATATATATATTATATCGCACAAATAATGAATCCTTTTAGGATGTTGTTTTTAGCACAAGCATAAAAATCTGTAATAGAGGCGCAATTTTCACTGTCTCCAAAGAAAAGAGGCGATTTGGTTTATATCTCTACTGATGGTAACATTTTTGGTAATAACAAAAAATAATGATAAAACTGAAAATAATTGTGAAATAGACTATTTTGAATATTTTGACTGACATATTAAAACAATATTGTTATTAGTAATGATGTTTAGGATAATATTAAGTGTAATACTATAACTATGATTGCTATTTAGATAACATTTACAATAAGAAATATGCATTCGATAAAAATCGAATTGCTACTGAGGAAAAATACCACATTTAGATTTATAGTTGAAAATGACTACATGGCCACTTCTCAGACATCCTTGCGGTCCGCCAGTAAGTTTAATCAGTGATTTTTTTTATTCCTGGTGTCATTGGGAGTATAAAAATCGCACCCTATGGTATGTGACCCAACCAGAACTCCCTGTTCAACTTCGAGCTCTATTGTTAATATTTATTGTAAAAAAAATATACAAATATGTCTCAAGGCCAACAATAGGGAATCACAATCTGGATTCGGACCCGTAATCCTGAAATTTTGAATTCCCAACTTTTCATTACTGCGATTGTTTTTAGCAATTCTTTACGTGATTTATTTTTTTATTGTACGATAACAATTTTTATAACTTGGAAATAAATTTAGGAATAATTGAAATTAATTGCGAAATCCAACGAAAGTCACCCATGAAATAAAAAATAATTGTTTGTACGGAAATTAAGGACCTACGTACATAAAATTGTCTTTAAATCAAGTGACAGCAAAAGAATTATCGTTAAACTAAAAGGTAAGCTTAAATATTAATGTAATACTTAAATGCAGCAATCAATTTTGAGTTCTTCTGTAGTTTATTGTTGTCTATCGCATCCACTCCTACCTCCATACCTACCTTTTATGATGAAGACCTAATCAAGAGCTCTCCGGAGAAGATAGGGTGTTTTTTAAGCTAATTGAACAAATATTTTTCTTCGCACTAAAAAGCCGCATTTATTCGTACTACACAGACCAGACTACATCAATTTCTCTAAAAGTCATAGGTAATTCCATATTTAAAATTTTGTGTGAGTGTGGAAAATAATATTTAAAGTGCTCCAATATTTACTTCAGCTGAAAGTATTTTAAAAAATCATTTGTTGCTTGAATCCGCAAAAATATGGCCTCAGCTTTCTATGCTTTGGTTATTTTTTTTAATTTCAGCCAATAAAAATTGGCTTGAAAATTTATGTCATCTCCATTTGCCTTTTTAATGTCACTGAATTTTATCCGCCAATTTCTTTTTGGTGGATAAGGTAAGTCACTTGGACTGCCGTTGATTTGTCTTTTGCTATTATGTAGTTGTCAATTTTCATATTATTTATGTTCATAAAATATTATTATTGCTATCATGTAAGAATAACTTAACGGTGATTTCTTCTTAGATTAATTCCCATGTATAAAAAAGGAAAATATTGCAATAACTCCGTTTGTTTTAGATTTGAGTTCGCTATTCTATTTCAATTATCAAACTTGATCGTGTTCATGGAGATAAATTGATAATGCTTCTATTTGAAAAATAAACAAATAAGTAAATTAATAATATAATTCAAATTTTGTCAAGCTTGTAGCGCATATTCAGATTAATGGGTTTTTTTTGTGTTATTTGGGTATAACTCACCGAATCATTTAATCCATATTTATCGTGATGCACTTTCCATACATTCTGGTGTGGATTTTATTATTTTCTTTTTTGTTTTTCTTCATGATGTGCTTAAAGATTAGCCTACAAATCCTCTGCGTGTCATTTCTTTTGCTTGTTACCAGGTTTGCCAGCATTTGATTTTGCAATTTTCACTTAACTCCAGATATTTACCACGTTTTCTCTCATGAGCTAGTATTATATTCACTTCACATGGTACTATTATTTCATATATTATTAGTTTCCATGGTAGCATTTGGGAATATTGTCACGTCATGTCTGGAATTGTTTTTATATCTGAGAATTTGTTTTTTTCAGATCTGCTTTAAGTTGCCAATCGGGATCAATGTTCGATTTTCCTTGAAAGGCAATGTGTCCTTTTATGATTTATTTCTGGTTGACGTTGGCCATCTTTTATAGTTTATTCTATTGCCAATACAATCCATTCTAAGCACTTCATTATGGTGCTATCTGTAACTTTCTTGTGTTCTAGAAGAGTTGTTGAGTATATGTTGGTGAAATTCTTTTCCATTTCGTAATAAGCATGCAGATTTTTTTGTCTCATTTATTTACAGGACTAGGTAGCATGTCATAAAACTTGGTTCGGTTTTAGCCGTGTCATCACCAAATGCCAATCGACGTCTTGTGCATGCTCTTTGCTGACTCATCCCTACTAACTTGCTTATTTTTCTTCGTTTTTAACACGTACGTTTTCCTGAAAGAGATATTACATTCCTTTCCCTTTGCTGTATTGTGAGCTTTGGAAGTACCCTAATCCTGTTTATCTCTCATTCGATACTATTTCTATTAGTGCTTTGTGGCTTAATATTTTTTCGCATTTTTCAATATATACTTGTGTGTGCCACTTCCTTCCTGTACGTACTTCAATTTTTCCTGATGCCACTTTTGGGTTTTTGGATTTTTTTAAAGTTATGAGCCCTCTTTTTCTTACTACCATAATTTTTTCTTTAATTCTACTTAGTTGTAAAGCATTTGTTGTAATATAAATTCCTATGCTGTTTAAGCTTTTTGGTACTTGCAAATATTTTCTGTTATATATATTTGTTTTCATTTCCATCGTTTTCACTTGTATTTCATAGTGTGAGAGGACGCGACAATTTACGATGGCATGCTGGTACATACATGTTTCGAATATGCCTAGTCGCCCTAATTGTGAAGAAATTGACTGTTACATTTAACGGCATTCCCACGTGGCTCGTATGTTGCACAAGGCCGAGTTTATCGTGGTTTCTCCGAGCCCATAATATATCCCCTTCGAACCCGTATACACGGGTCTAGGCCCTGTCTACTTCCCTGGACGCAACTTTGCACTTCGGCAAAGCCTCGTCCGGGTTCCTCTCCGCCGAGACGGTGAGTTTGACAGCCGAACGGGTTGTGGCACCGTTCCAAAGAAATTGACTATTGGTCAGGCGAGAAAGCAGCAGTGTATTTACCCTGTGTTGTTGAAATGCTTACTTGAAAGATTTTTTTTCCTATTTGGTGATTGATTTCTTTTCTTTTTCTTGAAACGACCCTTCCGATTCTTTAGAGTAGGGGAGGGTTTGTAAAATTAGCAAATAACTGTTGAATATTTTGCATACGTGATTTGGTTTTTCTGCCTGATATTTCACGTTGGCAGGAATTTCTTGCCTTGGTTTTTTTTTTTTGTTTTGGGTAAGGAAAGACGATGTTTTTTGGGTTTTTTTTTTTTTTGCCTTCATCGCTCCTGGGTAGATCAGATGACCAAAGACTTTGTAACATATATGAGACTTATCTTATAGATTTGATTGGACGTTGCTACCAAAAATTATTCAACTTATTCAAACTTTTTTTCTACAAAGAAAAAAGTTTTAATTTGTTCCACGCCTCCTGTCGAATTCTATTTACGTAGTCTTTTCTAGAAAAAAAACTACAATTATTATTTTTTCTTGTATTTCTTGGAAATTTATATTCATGTTATCTTCACCTAGAGGGGACATTTTATTAAGTATTAGGATATTAACTCTAACCCATTTTTACATTGACTTCCCTCCAGAGTGTGAATTTCTTTATAGAACTACTGGCCTTAGTTTACTTTCGGTTTTTCTTCTAACATGCTTTACTTCTTGGCTGAGAGTTCACTAACATTATTCAGCTACCAATTTGGAAACCATGACAAACCATCAAATTGTTAACAGGCCACGGCGCTAAAAGGCATCGTCACAAGACCAAAATGTGAAACCCCCAGCAAACTGCAAGCACGCGGTGGGTTTTTTCTTTTTATATTCTTGTTCGCTTTTAACGACTGGCATTTTTTTATTCCTTATCAGCTTGTCTGGTTTTCCAAGCGACTAAAATATTCCCTTAATATGTATTTCTTTTCTTTCTCGTTTTGGATATTTTACAGTGTTCACTCTGTTATACATGTATTTTCCTAATTTGCGACGTTTAGTCGTAATCTTTTATTGATTTTTCATAAAATGAGAGGAAATCTCTTTTCCTTATTAAAATTACCTTCCATGTTATCAGACTGCCGTTTTCCGCGACGTATAATAATCTATTTTGTAACTTAAGTTAAGTGCTATAGCCTTTTTCCCTCGACCTGACCAGTCTCTGTTCGTTTCAAGAATGGAAAGCATATTCTTGATATTATTTATCTTTTTGGGTTCGTAAAGATTGCAGATCATTGCCTATTTGCCTTATTACTGTTTACTATAGATAGGTTCCTCCACGAAATCGCTAAAAAAAAAAAGAGCATAGCTTGATGAAAAGACGCCAACCTTGCCGAAAACAAAATTTAGTTAGCCAGGAGAACATTTTTGTGCCTTAAGTTTAAAAAGTTTGAAAATATAACGATGCTTTTACTTCTGTTTCTAAATGCATGTTGCAAAATCCTTAGTTTGCCTTGATAAAGTCCATCAGAGGACGGAACGCATTGGTAAAGAATAGTTTTCTTTTGTTTTACATATATATATATATATATATATATATATGAAAGAGGGAAAAAATAAGGTTATCCAGTGGAGCTCTATAAAAGCCATGATCTTTTCTCCCTGGTAATTTTTTTTTCTGTTGACTGAAGAGCCTTCGTCACGCAGCTTTTTACACCCCAGTAAAAAAAAATTATTTTTTTTGTTTTTTTCTCTGTTTTTTCTTTTTTCTCTTTTTTTCTCCTTTTTTTTTCTTTTTGTCCGTTTTCTTCTTTTACTTTTTTTTCCTGTTTTTTCTTTTTATTGTCTTTTTTAAACTTTTTTCTGTTATTTCTCTATTTCTGTTTTTTCTCCTTTCCTCTGTTTTTTTTTTTCTCTTTTTCTCTGTTTTTTCTCTTTTTTCTTTTTCCTGTTTTTCCTTTTTTTCTGATATTTGTTTTTTTTCTTTCTGGTATTTTTTCTCCTATTTATTTTTCTGGTATTTGTTTTTTTTTCTGGTATTTTTTCCCTGGTATTTATTGGGGTTTTTTGTTTGTTTGTTTTTTTCTGGTATTTTTTCCCTGGTATTTGTTTTTGGGTTGTTTTTTTTGGGGGGGCTGGTATTTTTTCCTGGTATTTGTTGTGTTTTTTTTCTTCTGGTTTTTGTTTTTTTTTTTCTGTTTTTCCCCGTTTTTTCTGTTTTCCATTTTTTCTGTTTTTTTTCTGGGTTTTTTAGCCTGTTGATCGATTGCTGAGAAAGTCAAACTGAGAGCAGAAGAGAAGAACAGAAAAATAGGAAAATCAAGACAAGCAGAGACTATGGCAACGAAGACTATTACTCAATTGCAAATATACAACAAATTCACTTCATACAGAGTTCAAAATAGAAGCATAGAAATACCTTTTATACAGTAATCTACAAAAATCAGGACATTAATTAGTACTCAGACTTGCCAAGACCTGCCTTATATTCGGTCCCTGCGTATTTCTTTGGTAGGAACGGTGTTCCATTCCGAATGAATCTTCGTAAGAACAGTTACTTTGTGGAACACTCGCACGAGGATGCTTCTCCGAAAACTACAAACACACTACACTCTGTCAATCTTTATCTATCCATTATATCCTCGTAATCTTCACTTTCTCTTCTTTCGTTCCTACTCCACACCTGATTCAGTAACCATCTTAAGTTGCCCACGAGCCTTGTATTGGGTGAATTATAGTAAAAAGAAATCTCGTAATTTCTATTGTTAAATTTTACCAGATACATTTTACAGTCCTTCCTACAAACATACAAATTCTTTCATTTACTCGCATTTTATTCAACCTTGCTTACTTATCCGTTTTCAGTTCATATACATTTATTTCCATATATCGTATCTACTCGTGCAACGCGTGATCTTGCGTATCGTGCAACCCCCAAATTTTTAATTTCTAAAACATTTTATCATTTATCTCGAGTATTATGCGAGTTTCTTTTTTGAGACCAAATTACAATAAACTTTTTTCCTCTATCTTTTTATCCCACACGAGCGCAGGTGATCGTTAGGACTCTGGTAACGGTCTGCGATAGATATTCAATAGTTGTTTCACGATGCCCTCAATAGGAAAAGATAAAATAAATTCTAAATACTTATTTTGCCTACTTAAACGCATAATAAAATAAGCCTATACAGACTTCTTGGACACATCACTCCTTATTTATACCCTTACTTGCACAAAACGTGCATGCGTTGATATGAGAACGTTTATATCTGTGTGGCGGTATGTGTATACTAACAGTAGACAAGACAATAATTGACACAAGAAGGTTTATACGCGCGTGCGCGAACACACACACACATATGTGTGTATGTGTGTGTATATACTAACCGCGTAAAGAAGACAATAATAGTTCCTTAGGAAAAATTAACACAAGTTGATAAGAATTTTTCCAGTAAATGACAGATAAGACGCGTATTGATATCTTACACGAGGAGGTGAGAAACATTTTGTAACGGTGATGAGGCTAACTCACCAAATGTCAAATAATGTGTATTGTTCATTTCAACAAGTTACAGTGACGTCATCTACCATCACCTATTTCTTTCTGTCCATCTCTATCTATACATATATTTATAAGTAAGTATGTTTGGAAAGGAATTCCATATATCTTCGCTATGAATTATGAGTCAACTGAGACAGAACCAAGGAAAATCGTTAGAAAAATGCATCTCAAATTAGATTATTGGGCAGTGAGTCGTGTATGGTTTAATTGGGAACACTTGCCAAAGGGAATTTTGGTTCCTAATGAAATTTCGCTTAAGAACAAGTCACAACGTTCCACAACCTGCAGCAGTCTTAACCAGAAATTTCAATTTTTCAGCACTTTGTTAAAAGTGAAGAAAAATGGGTTTTGCATGTCACCAGAAAATGAAAAATGTTATCACCAAATGAGAAACAAGTGGGAGCGCCAAAACCTGGATTCAATCCATATAAGTTATTGCTTACGAGCTACCGCTATGTGTAGGACCTTTACTGCAGACTTTTTTTTGTTTTTTTTTTTCCTGTCAGTAACTTGTTTGGGTAAACAAGGCATTACGTCGAAAGTTTCCTACATTGGAAAACAAAAGAGATGTTATTCTCCAACATGACAATGCAACGAAGTTACATGTTTTGCAAAACAAACCTAAGAAAAAATAAGTGGCAGAACATTCAGAAAGAAAGAAGTTGAAAGTAGACTTTCAAATACCTATTCGTTGGTGGAAACCTGGATTTATTAAAATGTAGAACAGAAAATTTGCTTTCCCATAATTTTTCTCAAACACAAATCGGAGAATAACGAATCCATATCTCTAAAACCAACTCTATGGTTAAAGTACGTAGATGACACATTCATACTCTGGCCACACCAGGAAGATGTTCAGGTTCTACTGGACCATGTGGACTCAATAAGACCTTCGATACAATTCATGATGGAAAAAGAGAGTAACAACACACTCCCATTCATGGATGTTCTAATATCTCGAACGGAGCATCGGTTCAAGACATCCGTATACCATAAACCGACATTCACCGGACAGTACCTCAATTTCAACTCCCACCATCCATACAGCGTAAAGAAAAGTATCGTCCGCTGCTTACAACACCGAGCAAAAGTCATAAGTGGCGACCCAGAGATATTAGATAAAGAATTGGTCAGTATAAGTAGTACCCTACAAAGTAACAACTTCACTGGGTACATAGCAGCAGTTCCAAAAAACTGGGATAGGCGGGTACAAGAGGAGGAGGAGGACAACAACACTCAGAAAACAGTTTGCCCACATTATGTGAAGGGGTTATCAGAGAAAATACAAAGGATCTGCGGTCGATATAACATCAGGACAAGTTTAAAAAGCTGGACGACATTTCGTAATCTCTCCCGAGTAACCCCCCTCCATAGAGGAGAACATGACTAAAGACTGTGCGTACGCTATCCCGTGTGGCTGCGGAAAGAAATATAAAGGGGAGACAGGCCGCCCCTTTAAGGTAAGGCTTCAAGAACACCAGAAAGCTGTAATTGTGATATGAAATTCTTTTTCTTTTTTCTTTCACTTTATTTTAATTCATTGGCCACGTGTTCGCTTCTGTTCTTGTCATATTAGTCTTCGAATATTTCTATTTAATATATATTTTGTTCAATTTTCCTTTTTACTTTCCCTTGTTCCCTTTGTCTGAGAATTCCATCTGCCGCTAGTTTTTCTTTCACATTTTGTCACATTTTCATTCTCTTGTTCCCTTAAACCCTAAATTTAACTCATAATCTATACTACGTTCACTGATTCGAATCACCATTCATCTGTATTCCCGTTTCCAAGTGGAAGTTCTGAATACTACAATATTTGACTCTTCAAGTCAGGGGTCAATCGTTATCTATCCTTCTTAGACTAATAATTTTCACTTACCACCTCCTCCTCTTACAGATCAGTAACCTTCTCGATTGAATCTATTTTGAGATATGTATTGATTGAACTTGTGTGTGCGTGCGTGCGTATATATATATATATATATATATATATATAACTTTATATATTTGGCTGTATCTACTTCGATAAAACTAAACCTTTGTATGATAATTATGAAAGTAGGAAACTAATTATCACCATTGTTGCTATTTTTTAATAAAATCCAATATATTGACAGTTAATTTTGTGGTTGATTCTCTGATAATATTTATGTAAATCTGTTATCAATAATACAGCATCCGACATTTTTCGTCTTTATCGCTATATCTCGTAATCAAACTTATTTCGATATATGAAATCTTAATGTAAAACAATGAAAGGTCACGTCAGATATCGTACTGAATGCTTGCCGATTTTTTTCAGCTTGATTTGTGAAGTTTAGAACTGATAAGCCATAACGTTATTTCCACTTCCAGGCTGCACTGATAACGAAAGAAATTAGTTGAACTCTTTTGGTTCTTAGAACAGGCATTATAATGAGAAAATCTGGCTGAAAGTAGCAAGATGCAAAGTAATTGTTAAAATTTTAAGGAAAGAAACGACCTTAAAATACTTTTAAAGTCAAATATTATTATATCTAAATATATGAAAAGCATAATTCATCCACGTTACATTGGCTTTATCGTCCTTTTCGAAATGTACTTTTTACTTTCTGATTTTCCAAGGATATACGTATAAACATAGATATACGAACAGGAAAAAAGTGTTCCCTGTATAAATGTTGTGCTTAATATAAAATCTTTTCCATTTCCGAAGATAGAATTTTATATTCAAATCAATATTAATCCTGAACTTCATGAACTAGAAGTGGAAAGATTTTTGCAAGACAAGGTTCTCAAAATATTTGTCATACACGAGTTAAATAAATATATATGTAAATGTATTCATTTTTGTCTTTCTCTTTCTAGCTTTCACACGCAATCTCTATAAAATGTGCACACATTCTTTGTATATTCCCAAATCCTGAATTAGACATATAGATCAGAATAGCTTCCATCTGATTCGTTTGTTTCAAAGAAATGATTCATAATTCAGAAGTTTGCTGATAAGTGGGTTGCTTGAGGGAATTGAACATACCTCCTCTTTGCATGGGACAAAGCAGATTGACTGAACATGCCCAAACATTACAACACTCAAAAAGGCTTTGATATGGGATTGAGAACCTAGGAAGCTTTACTTCAAAACATTTGTAATGCTAGTTTCTTGATGCGGTTGGCAATGAGCTATCAAAATCATTTATTCGTTCATTTTCTCTTTGGTAAGCTTTCTCCTGCTCCCTCATAAAATATTTTGTATAGTGACATCCTAAGGGACCAATACCAGACAAAATTTCTATTTGACTTTTCTAAACAGTGACTAGAATAGTTTAAGAAATAACTTTGAGGACAACTTACTAACACAGAGAACTCATTCACCAAATGTCATTATGAAAGAACGGTAAAATTTTATGCTGAGAACTTTCCTTGGTAACGTAGATTAGTGCTATGTCTAATTTAAGAGATATTGGTTCGAGAATCCCTAACCTTAATTTTTCTTAGGTACTATCTTCAAACGTTTTACTTATATATAAGCTGCATTGCAATTCTCATCTAGATTATAAGTACAGATATTCAGTAGGTAAATGCTTGTCAAGTAGCAAATGAAAATTTCAAGTGTAATAAGACGACAGGAGCAGATTTGTACATTAATATCAAAGTCTGAAACTCAAATATTTGGTCGTAATTTTTTTTAAATATTTAATGTTACGAAAAACGCGTAATTGCATGCAAGCTCAAAATGTTTCATTGATCGCTTAAAGTAAATATTGATATATTTAATTGATATCTTAAAATTTTATTTGAACTAGACTATATATTCGGAAAACTACATGAACATTATTACTGATCCACCTTCCAGACATTTTAATCGTGTTATGTTTAATAATCAGTGTTGGAAGAAAGCATGATACTTTTTAGATGTAAAGGTGGATGAAATTTTCTTATACGAGAATATTTTTTCTGAGTGTTTAAAGTTCCATTTTCGTAATCATAACTTTCAACATATTAATGCAAAAGTTTAACTCCTATTTGATACAGAATGTAATTACATGGAATGTATTTATCATTATTTTCCTCAGAGGGAATACTTTAATAAGATTTATGAAGAAAAGTTGGGGTATCATATTTAGGACTTATAATAAAGAACTGATAACCTTGCATTCGTGAAAAATTGTTCATTCAGAAGCTCTCCCTGAGGATAAAGTTGTTTTCGTACAACGAAATCAAGCTTAATCAAATTTTCTTAATAACGGGAGGAAACCAGGTATACAGGTTAAAAATTAAGCAAGAATCTGTCAAATAGTGATATTTACTTCATCACTTATTCCAATGTTCTTTCCAGCTTCTGTATCACATTTTCCGTTGCTAAATTTCCCAAATAGTTACATTTCTATTTTAATCAAACGGACACTCGCTTAAATCACATCAACATGCAGTAGAAACACATACTGCGAAGATACAAATAATAATATTGATGATACCGAGAATAATTTACAATGACAATTACTGTTACTTGCATTGTCAGGAAATTTCAGTAACATACTTACTTTTTTGAAGTAGGAATTTTCACATTTACTTTTCAGTGTTCTTTCAAGTTATGTGCTATCATAACTGCACTTTCTATCCTTTGTAGTTTTTAGCAAGATCAGTCTTTTCATCATCCCTTCCTGTCCCTGTTCTGTCATACATTTATACAAACTTGTTAGATAGATTACTCGTTGTTCCCCCTCAATCCCTCTTGCCTGCGATGTGTTCTGTGGATTTCAAATTCTCCAAGCCGTCACTCTTAAGAGAAGTTTCAATTGTCTCTTTCTGCATCTAAGTGTTCTTTTCGAGACCATTTTCATTGTTACTCATGTTCAGTCCATGGTATTCTCAGCATCCTTTTATATAAACGCTTTTCTGTTGCTTCATGTGTCTTTATCTGTAAGATGGTTGCCCAGCATTAATTGCCATAGGAAGGTCTGATATTACTTGTGTTTCTGTTATTATTTACGTATTTAAGATATGGAACTCGTACCCATATATATTTGGCAGTCGAATCGAGCTAATTTTTTAGTTTATTTTTGGTATATTAGGCATATGTATCTACGTGGAATTATTTTTCCCTATGTTTGCTAATAGAAAATATATCCATTTTTACATTCCCCATTTTTATATTCCTCTTTTTTTCTACTGTATAGTTGGATTGCATTTAACAAACAAAAATCTTTCAGATTACTTAACTTGGAAACTCATTAGTCAAATGCTAATAGCAAGATAGACGGTTAATTAAATTTCACTTCGTAAATATAAATAAACAAACATTCGAGAAAAAGAAGACATTTGAAGTTGCAGATCTACGTTAGTGGAGAAAATTGGAAATAAATCAAATCTGTAATTGCCTCAAGTCGTGCAATATCTTCCTTTCCTTTTTATTTAAACTTATATTTCTTTGAAAAGATTTATACTTTGGCATAACGTTTTATCCTGGTTTTATGTTTTTTTTTCACTATCTATATGCATTTGCATTTTTCAAACCGGAATAATTATACATAAATTTAATTATAGTTTGCTCGGAGAACTTTAACAACATTTGTCAGATCAAAAAAGCCAAGAAAAGCAAAGATGAGTGTCAAAGATTCTCTGACAAAAGTTACGTCAACTTAAAAGTCGATAAAGGTAGGTGGGGAAACAGAGGCAGGCCACCTGAAAATGAAACGAGAGAATGCAGTAAAATTAAGTTTTGCTTGACTAAATGTCGAAGGGCCTATAATGAATATTTTTGACTATCGAAAATTACTTCGATTATATTCGACTGCTGGGATTTGCAAAGTTAATTCTATCATCTTATTGTTTGCGCAGATTTTTCTCAAATTCCTTTAGATCATAAATGTATTCTATATTTAAATCTTGGCATATAATCGTATATATTAAATATATTATTTTAGGCAAAAATCTTTCATTTAAACATATTGCATCAAATAGAGCACACATAAGATAACCTCTATTGTGGCTTTTATTGAGTTTTTAATGGTTTTGAATTACAGGTTTTATTTTGAGTAGAAACCTATAAAGGAACTTGAAATATAAGAATCCAAGTACTTTCGACCATATTTGTTTGTTTTCAAGAAGAATAAAACCCCAGAAACTGTCAATGTAACTTTTTATGTTAGAAGCGTAAATTTTGAAATGAAGATTGGTTCATGGGCTACTTTGCTGAAATAGAATATAGTGTCAAATAACTTTATACTTAAAAGGCATTTTTAACACGTGAACATCTAAAATGAAACACATTTTATTAATAGTGTGTCGCTTTCTTTTAATATAAATGACTTCCTGCAAGATTTGTAATCGTGTTTATTTTCTTTTACAGTTAGTGGCAGAGAATTATTTGCAGTGATACCGTGGATTTGCATTATGTTTACGCATTGCATTTTTCTTAGAGCTAATATGTTCATCTTGTCGAGAGTAATTTTGTGGCTTAACCAATATATGCTTTTATTATCAACAAAGTGTCTACTAAAAGATACGAAAATTGTTATAGAATACTAGTTTTTTGTAAAGTGATTCTTTATTTTTGTGAGAAGTGTTATAGGCAATGATGAGATTGAATGTTCTGAATTTTTTATAGTATATGATGAATCCTGGACTATTATTACTGTCTATAGTAGTTATATATCTATTGATTTTGTAAGCTTATATAGCATTAGAGTGCGTCTGATTACAATAAAACAAGTTAATATTTATGTGGATTTAGAATTTTGTTTGTTTTTGTAAAAATAATCCATTTGTTCAATGATGTGATTAAGTAATACATTTTTACTGATTGTCAATTTAATATTAGATAATAATTTATAGAAAATACTTTAGATGATATTGAAAATACAATTTTCCACAAGAAATAAAGCAAAACTTTGGAAGTAATTCTGCATTTATTTTCCCATATGAATTAAAATAAAATATCTGTTCAAAATGTCGTTGAATTGCATCAAAATGATTTTTCGAATTTAAATCTGTTATTAAATGTAAAGAACTCATAACAATGTCCGAGTTTTAAACAAACTAAAATGATTTACGATGAAAAGGCAATTTCTGTGTAATGTGAGTCATATTAAAAATTAAGTTTTGAAATCATTTAGTATGTTAGCAATTCTTCTGGTGTGTGTGTGTATATATATTAATGCTACTTACTTATATTGCACTTGGCCTTGCAGCAACGTTAAGTTGTAAAGGTGAATTTGACAACTTATAGCAATTAAGCTGACAAAGCCATCAAAATTTAACCCTTTCATGCTCGCAAAGAAAGTGATGAAAAGAAAGCAAATAAGTCATGACTATTTTGACTTTTATACAAGAAACTTTGTTACAGTCGAATTTAACCAAAAATTAATTTCAGCATTTTATTATTTCAACTCAAACTAGTACTGCTCCGAATTAAAACCATCATCAGCAAAATGTTAGTGGAAGTGAAAAAGTGTCGTAATATTCATTACGGATAATGTTAGACAAGATTTTCTTTTGTTGTAAGTCAACCTGTTACAGCTTTGTTCAGAAATGTTCATTTAGCAACAATATTCACACTTCGGATTTTCATTTATTCCAATTCATAGAGAATTCTCTTAATGAAAATATCTCTATATACTATGGAAGGCTGCAAAATGCATCTAGAACATTTCTTTTCTGAATAAGATAAAACCCTCTGTTAATTCAAATAACTTATATGGCAACTGAATTATATAAAGACTTCTCTAAACACTTGTTTTGGGATGAAAGCTATATAAAATTTTGCGTCAACGTTTATAGCAGATATTATCAGACTAAAAACCAATGAGTATGTAATTACTTTTGTCGGTGTTGCGTATGTTAATCATCATTATTCACTAATTCAATATGATGAATGTTTTCAAACATATATTCAACCGCTTATATATACTTTGTAGCATCTTTCACAAAATATAATTTATTTTAGAACACTTTTGCATATATATGTATAAGCTACAGATTTTAACGTACTTATAAAGATATATTTACGCGTTAGCATATGTGTGTTAAGTAATAAAAATCAAAACAATGATTTTTTTACTTAAGAAAAAAAGTATTCTTACCTAAACAAAATCGTCTTTCCTTACATCGAGTTTCTTCGCATATTTGCTTTCTTATATATTATTCAGTATGTATTCAATGTTTCATTTCTTTAAACGCCTTTGGGTGGGAAAAGGGTTTGAATTATTTAATTAGAGTCAAGAGTCTCATTAGCAAGTCAGGACAGAGCTGAAAATGTGTCAACTTTTTTAATGACGAAGTTCAAATTAATATTCTTTATATATTTTCTGCTTAAAACAATTTTCCCTGAAAGTAGGAAAAAGAAAACACTTAATTGCGCTGCACTGATGTTGACGTGTGTGTCATACATTATATAACAAAGTGCTTTTTCTCATGTCAGCATGAACTTAGTACAGTAAAAGGCTACTATATCTCAAACAAAAGCTCATGAAAAATTAAAACATAATCAACAAATAAATATTGATACAGAATTGTAATCAAATACTTCTGTAATAGATACCTTCTATTCATACATAATATTTCGAAAATCTAGATGTGAAGGTGGACCTTTACATCTAGAGAACGTTTAACTAACAAGAAAACACCTCTGGCCAGCTGGTCCCCGTATGCTGAATAGACAAAAAAAGTCGCTAGTCAGCACATGAGCATCAAATTCGCAAACAAAGTGTGTTTCCTGGATCGTAGCTACATCCACTCCAAAGGACCTGAGATCACCCAGATCGCTCAGACCTCTCACATTCATGCTTGCTAGCTTGATTGACATAATTTAAGTCTGAGTTTCTTAAACGCCGACTGGCCGGAAATCTGCGGTGTCAGGACCCCGACGTATTGTCCCAGACTCCCTATACCCAACTCTGACGTCATCCGTCCATCCAGAACAATTCCGCCTTGGTACTGTTTTTCTTCCGGGATACGCTTTGTACATGTGTTCCGAATCTCCACAAGCCCAATAATAAGGACGACGGCCATCAACCACGATGGACATAATTTTATCCCGACACCTCAAAATATTGAGAATCTCCGTGAAAGTCTTCTTTGTCAAGGTGACCTGCAGGACAAAATCTCCAGTGCATATTCCAGCCTTACTGACTGTTGCAGCCACTTCTTTACTAGGCCGTATTGGGGAAAAAATCAGTCTATCCTCGCTAATGTCCACCGAGAATCCATGGACGGTAATATTTGTCCGTCTTGTATCCATATATTCCGCTGGAGACGGACTGTCTTAGTAGTCAAAGTACTTCCTGCCAGTCTCCTAGCCTCTTCCGCTGTCGCCAGTAGAATGTCCCATATAGCATTCGACCTTCTGGACAAAATCTTGGGCCTTATTTGAAGGCTCTTTAAATCTTCTTCCATTGTTTCCCTGCTGACCCCAATAAGCCTCCGAGTTCTTACGTCGGTGGCCAGCAAGGAGATAGTTCTTATTTTTACTGCATCAGTTTTTTCGGGGATGATCAGGAGCTCATTGCCGTTAATGAACCTTCATATTCCTTCCTTAAGCTATTCTAATAATTGGAGTCTTGACTGTTTTTTTTTCATCCTAGGCCGTTTGTTTTAGGCGGTGGCGTATTTTGATTTTACACCGCCAGTGTATCCGAATCTTCGGCCATGATTATATGAACCACCACGCCTAAACAAATAAACGTTCGCCTTATGCTGATTGCTAATTCTTACAAATAAAGAATAGTTCAAATAAAAAAAAACTGAGAAATGCAAAAATTTAACGAAAATAAATTGATAGACTTAGAAAATTCGTAAAAATATCCGAAATTCACTTCAGGCGAACTTAGGCTGGACAATATCAAAAGTCTGACGTAACAACTTATAATCGAAGACGAGAATAGATATAGCGATCGTGCAGGCCAGAGAAATGAGCAAAGGTACTTACCATAAGTTACAAAAAAATATATTTACTCCCGTTAGGTAGCTTCTCTGTCAGATAACTTGCGTAGTATAACAAAGAGAAAAAAACATTTCCTTTATAACGACTTCCGTGATCACGTGTTAACAAGTCACGAGGCCTTGTAACTATAAAAAAATTGGTAAAAAGGATAACAGCTTTTAGTCGACCAGAACAACAATCTTACTTCTCTCACCTGAACCGTCAATTATTCCACATTTTCAAGGATATAAATAAATCCGGTGATATTTATCTGATATAACGGCTAAGGATTATGGCACCTTAATTAAAGATAGTTTGACCAAAAGCTACAAGAAAATTGACACAACTACTTTTAACCTGTTAGATAAAATTGTGTTAGCAAATCCATTACTGTCAAATTGTGTATAAGTGACCGTGTCAGTAAATTACGAGTTAAAGAGACATATATTTTATTAAAGGATTATAAACTGGGTTTCAGAACCAAGTCATCAACACGTCTAATTAATCCTGTCAGACCGGAGGTCGGAAGAATCAGCAAAAACTATTTTGACAAAAACCAAACAATCTATTAAAAGTACACTTGGACTCTTACAGTGGGTTAATACTGCGGATGTTATCAACTGGTTCAATGATATTCAAAATAAGGATAAATAAACTTTCATACAGTTTGACATCATTGATTACTATCCCTCCAACTACAAAGATATTTTCCCTTTGGCCTTGGAGTTCGCTCAGGAATACTCAAACATTTTTGATAATGAACTGGATATCATCTTGAAATGCAGAAGTTCGGTTCTGATTTACAGTGAAGAACAATGGGCAAAAATAAAACTTCCAGTGATAATGTTGACATCTCATGGGTTCATTAGATTCTGCTGAAGCCTCTGGCTTGGTGGGATTATTTATTTTATACAATTTAACGGCCTATGACAGTATCGGATTATATAGAGATGATGGCTTATTAGTAGTTAACGACTCTATAAAAATTAAGGTACGTCGTATTAAGAAAATGATCCATAGGGATTTAGGTCATATGACTAAAGTTAAAGTTAAAGTCTAACATTAAACAGGTAGACTTTCTGGATGTCCCCTATACCTTGATAATAGTTCTTTTCAACCTTATATGAAGGTTAATTCTAACCCAGTGTATGTACATCCTAATTCCACCCCCTTCCCATATTAAGCACATACCCCCTTTCATAGAATTTAGAATCGATGCAAACTCTTCTAGAATTTTATAATTCTGACCTTAGAAATAACGGTTATAAAGGTACCACTATTGAATACAGAAATCCTATTAATTATGACCACAATAAGAATAGAAGATCTAGGAAGATAATCTTTTTACTCCCACTTTCAACCTAATGTTTAAATCTAAATTATGACATAAACTTAATCAAAAAAATAATTTCCCAAAAACCAGTCCACTCAGTAAAATATCCAATTATAATACTCTTAAATTAAGCTATTGTTGTGATGATAACCTGGAAAAATAACGAAAAAGCATAATAATAGTCTCCAACAAATATAAAAATTTAAAAAAAACTTGTCTAATTGCCATGTTGATGTTAGTAAGACTAAGTATAATAATACTAATAATATCATGTGTAATTGAAATCCCAATAATTGCCCACTACATAATAATTGTTCAGCTAGTTCTCTAGTCTATCTCACTAATATTTCTGCACTTGAAACCTCAATATTAAAAACATTTAACATTGGGAGTAC
>CAHIKZ030004795.1:472500-492500 GCA_903632075.3 Acanthosepion pharaonis | reverse complement strand
TTAACTGAAAAGGAAAAATTTTCAGATGGAATTAATGAGAAAAAAATCAATGAAAGAAATTTTACTTTAAAGATTTATTTTTATTTGATTCAATTATCAATTTACCCATTAACACTGCTGCTCGGCTACAGGTCTTCTTTTTAGGACAAATTTTCAATAGGAAATCTAATGAAGCAAAATCCATGGCCAAGAGCTCTCCAATTCCGTCTTCCCCACTTTTCTCCTCTCTTGTTTTTTGAATTCCTTATGATAACCGTTTTTAACATTGTCAATTCACTCTTCAAGTTGCAATTGCTTCTCTCGAAACAGCTACTTAGAAATTATAACGGTAGGTTATAGGTCAGCTGACAAAATTTTTTCAGGATCCTTTCCTTTCAAATCGTCACTTCAGAATTGAACTTAATTTTCTTAAATATCTTTCTAGCTACTTTAACTTTGATCGTGTTAATCTTCTTAATTATGACGATCATAAATGACATGATCATTAATTCTCTGGCATTACGTGTCGCAACATTTCTGCTTTTCTTGAATGAAACTGCTTTTTATACGGCACTCATTTTTATTGCACCAAATGTAGTGTTCTTTCTTGTTCATTTGGAATCATCGTCGCATTCTTTTTCGCTTTGATGCTTTTATTTAAGGAATTATTTAATTTGGTAATGGCTGAAGCAAAATAAATCGCCATGATAGACTTTCTGTATACGTAACGAAAATAATAAATTTGTAGTCTAGTAATGAATAAAACATTTATTTTATTCAACATAAACGTGTTTATCACTGCATTTAATTCATTTAACTACATGCCCCATTGTATGTAGATGTTTGCGTATGTGCGTCTTTCATTTTTGTAGTCAAAACCGAGACCACTTTGACTATTGCATGTAGACCATTTCAATTTGTATACATTTTTCTATTTACAATTGTGTATACTTAATTGAATGATGAAACAATCTCCACATTTAGAATTCATTTGCTTTTTCCTTTGAATCTTCGAATGGTGTTTCTTTCAGGTAAACGCAAGTATTTTCATGTCTTACAGAAATATGGTAACTCAATTATTGCTTGAAATCACTTATTCTAATTTCTTTGCTATTTTCCATTTTTTGCAGAGTTCTACATGAAAATTCAAGGCCTCCATTTATTAGATTTACTTTCGCTTATGTACTAATCTTTACGCGTTGCTGTAACAGTTTTATCATCTATAGGGAATCTAGTTGTTTCCACTTTATTGCTGCATTCTTATTTTTGCTTCCATCATACATGCATGATGTCAGATTTCATTGTGCTCATCAATATTTTTCGCAACAGAGTTGGTAGTTACCGATGTTAGTTAAAATTTCATAATATTCTTATTGTATTTGTACAATATACCATGTGAATTTCGCTTTAATTTATCTATTCTTATGGAAAGTATTGTAAAGAAATTCTTTTGAAGTGTATTTTTTATACACATTAAAAACTACTTGTAACGTAAACATTTCTTGTTATATAATAAATGCGAAAATGCCCGTGTCACTTTAAAGGGACACAAATCTCAATTAAAGGGACACAAATCTCTGAAAAATTGTTACATCTGGACCCGTGTTCAAAGAAAACAAACATGAGAGTTAGAATCACAGGTGTCCTTGAAGCAGGAAGATGTTCTGCTTTGCAATGGAACCATCGAAAATGGTGATATTTCACTCCCAAATGCTTGTGGAGTTTCAATCTTAAATATCTAAAATTTGATTAACCATCTTTATCCAAACATTTTAACAGCATTTCATGGATTCAAACTGGCTATGTGAGATTGCCATATTAACTCCCAAGAATCAAATCGTGGATAGCATCAACTGGAAATTTCTACACAAAATACTTCCTGAATTAACTAAATCATTGGAATGCCATAACACAAGCTGGAACTAAAAGAAAATGTACCAGTTACGCCATTGAGAAATATGGATCCTCCAAAGCTTTGTAATGGAACAAGTTTAATTGTTAAGATGCTTCCTCATCTCTTGGAAGCAAAGATCCTTACTGTTCCAGGAAAGGAGGAAAGAGTTTTAATTCCAAGAATTCCCTTAATTCATCCAGACCTTCCTCCTGAGCTCAAAAGACTTCCGTTTCCAGTGAGAATGCGCTATACAATGACAGTCAGTAAGTTCCAAGAACAATCATTGAAAGTAACTGGACTTCATCTGATGGAACCCTGCTTTTCTCACAGCCAGCTCTGTGTTGATTATTCAAGGGTTGGAAATGGAAACAAGCTATTTGTACTGAATGGAAAAACCAAAAATGTTGTTTATCATGCAGTTTTAGCAATAAGTTCAAAGTAGACAAATTATGTTATTGTTTTGATGAAAATGTTATTTGGAAAATATTATTTAAGTTTAAAAAATTTAATATGTACTCAATGCATGAAGTGTCATTGTTGGGCCGAGGGCCCAATCAAAATCCCTCAGCATGAGGTAGTTTAAATACCGCCTGATAGGGTGGCTTTTAAGCTAGATATAAATAAATCCAAAACGCAAACATATGTTGTTGGCACAAGATATCATCTTAAAGAAATAATTATATATCAATATGGACTATTTGTTATCTAATGATAGACTATAATTTTCTACTGAAGTGATATCTGAAGAGAATAGGGCTATTTCATTAATATGCCTGCAACGTTTTATTGTTAAGGTGATCAACTGTCTGATTTTCAGGATCTAAAGGAACATTGTCTGATTATAATTTTTAGCTCTCATCTCCTTTTTTTAATTCCTAGGAGAAAGAGAGAGAGAGAGGGGGGTAAGGTATATAAAACACAGGTATACATCCAAACACGTCTGATTAGAAAGTACTGACAAGGTGCGTCTGTCTAATTTTTGTATTTTTCCAATTTTCGAATAAGGTATTGCGTATAGTGTTTGGGGTTGTGACTAAACTCTCTGAAGTTCATCATTTAAAATTATTTTATTCAAATATTTTCGACGATCGCAATCATTTTCAATAACCAATGTGCCGTCTGTGTCATAGAATACCTTCGTGTGTATTCTGGTATTTTTTGGGAAGCTAAAAGTTTGAAATAATCTACAGTGACGTTATGGGGAACGAAGCAAGGAATTTTAACTACCACACAGACAACACATTAGTTCTTAATAATGACTATGCTGACATACTAATGACTATACTGGTCAAAATTGCTTGAAGAAAACAATAACAATATGAACTTTGGAGAGCACAATCGTCATCACATTCGAAAATTGGAAAAACAGAAGAAAAAAAATTACCCTGGAAGACCTTGTCGGTTCTTTTTAATCCGTTTAGATGAATATCTGTGTGTGGGTGGGTGTTATTATTATTAATTATACCAACACCAATTGTTTAATACCAATTTCATTGGAAAAACATGTACTTATATAATTTGAGAGTAATTTCTCATTGCAAGACTATAATGAATTACTTAAAACAAAATGAATCGTGTAATGTTACTAAATATATCAGTAACTCATATTTCTCTTATTTTATCTTATAACATTTCCAATATTTATATTTCCATTATTTGTTTCTGTCACTATCTATCATCGTATATGTTTGTAAAAGTTGCGTTCGTATGCGCGTCTTTCTGTGTATTGTGCAATTCATTATTTGTGTCTAAGTTCCTTTTCTAGAAATTTGATATCTTCTCGCACATTGCTCCGAAGCTATTTCTCGCAGTTATTAAACTTGTTCTCTATGAAGTTTGAAGATTTGTCAATTTGTTCATATTTCTGAGTTATTTTCTTTTCTATTTGAAATTACTGTAATAATTTGTTTTTACAATTTCAAAATTTTATTTCTCTCAAGTAATTATCTTCAGTATTTTTTCGTTGTCAGTTAAATTCTGGAATGTTTTCTGTTCGTGATTTTTGTTTTTGTTATTTTAGCACATACTTTTAAATACAACCATTCTAAATGTGGAATACAACATTTTTAGGATTTTTCTTGTTAGATCACAATAGTGTTTCCTTTACTGCATTTTCAGTATTTGTTACTAACAACCTTTGATTGTTTAAAATGATAAATTACTATTCCTTTCTATTTACTCTCTTACTTTTTGGTTTAATTCGTGGGATACTGATCAAGTCTTCTTATTTGACATCAAGGAAATATCGACTGAACTTAATAAGGCCATAGACTGAATATACGATTATTGATTAATATCATTTGTAACAAGATTTCATTTTTAAGTATGACAGCATTCATAGGGTTTGAAGCAAAACTAAAAATCTTTGAACTTCATTTTCCTAGGTATTAGCTGCAATCAAGTAGTGATGGAATTGATATATAAATATTGAATTTTGATTGATTTTTTAATTTTTGCGTATTTCTCTAAGTTTACTCTTAAGTATAGTGACACAAATTGAAGAACCAAAAATTTAGAGATGGGTACCTAATATGTATCTCTTCCCTTCGCCTGAATAATAACAACGTAGAGTGGAGTTATCTACAAGATACTTGGGTCATCTTGTGGGTATATCGATTCAGAGACGTTTCTTAGTAGTCCATAAATGAGTTATATTTGTTCAGTGCAGGTACAGGTAATTTATTGAAGACTGCAACATACCTCATACATGATAAATGGAATTTAAATCTGGCCTCCACATGGTCCAAGTGGGTACCCGAAAGTGAACTGAGTTTTCCTAAAGCCAGTTACCGGTTGCGTTATCGTGTTTAAAGAAAGCATTCCCTTCGCGAACGTGGCAAGCATAAAAGAGGTAAATGGCTTGCAACAAGATCTGCGTATGTCAAATTTGTGAAGAGTCCTTAAGAACAACAAAATATATTCCTCACCATTACAGAGCGACCGCCAGTTTGTATAGCACCCTGTTGACAGGCTCGATCCATAGCCTCACAGGGTCTCTTCCACACACAAACTCGACTGTCTGTCCGATGAGTAAGAAACGTGATTCGTTTGACCGGACATCAGGGTTCCACTCTTCCGCGCTACAATAGTGAATACACAATAACCAATACCATGCTGTCAATAGTGCCGTTTTGGGTCGACAATCACGAAATCGTATGGAATGCATTGTATGTGATATATTGGGAGATTGAAAAAAATATGTGACATCACCTTTAAATATACTTTCATTGGTGGGAGTACAGTACTTGTCAATTATCAGTGATCTCGTGTCTTCCATTAGATAGTCCTGGTTATGACAATAAACTACATCCGGCAGCAAGACCTTTGATCGGGAAATCGGAGGTTTTGAGAAGTGTGGAACCATTGCTGTTGTTTCCAGGTCCACTCTGACCCAGTGTCGTAGCAACTGTTAGGGAGGGTTCCTTAGCTACGGGCAAATAGTGAACCCCCAAAACAGAGCACTATGAAAGTATAATCTTTTTTATGCTAGAATTACCAACAATACATTTTATAGCAAATTGATCAACAATACATTTTATCTGTAGTTGAAGGTATGTAATTGCCTTCAAAATATTTAGATTTCGGCATTAAATAACCCATAGTTTGATATGCGGCTAAACAAAATCAACGAGACAACCAACATGAAAGAAAACTTTCATGACATCAAGCCAAATAATATCCTAGAATTTCTTAAAGAAATCAAACTGTATTCCAAAATATAATTTCAGCTACAACATAAAACACACATATCACCGCTATCTTTCTGTATTTCTGAGATGAGGTATTATGATTATATACATTATTTGGACTGTTACTCTCATCTTCATTGCTATATTCACAACATTTCGGCCGTTGTACGCTCCGGCCTTCTTTATGTGATTGGAATTTCGATCCGAACCCTTTATTCCGTCCACCGGGTTAGATTGTTCTAGTTCCATGTGTCATTCCTCTTCCGGATATTTCTGGGACTTATAAACCTAATGTCTCAGCAACCGTTTTTACCAGTGCTCATATTGCAATTTTTCCGTTATTATTATTATTATTACATTTTTCCTAACCAGAGAAAAATATAAATTTTTGTGGCCTAGCATATGTGCTGATTCCTTATTAAAACTTAATCTCCTGAGCCGACTAAGCATAGAAATGAATACAATATGGGAACCAGTAATAAGGAGTTCTAGAGAAAAGCAATGAATAACACGAAATTGCGATATAAGCCCTGGTTAAAAACAAAAAAAAAATGCAATAATAACAACGGAAAAATTGCAATATGAGTACCGGTAAAAACGGATGTGAAGACATTAGGTTTATAAGTGGATAAATGCTTTGGTTAGATCCAGTGAATAGACCCAAACAGCTGTGAGTTCAATACGAGGCTACAGCAGTGGTGAACCAAAATACTTGGTGAGTTGAGTTAAAGAGAAATAACTGAGACACCCGGAAGAAGCACATGCAACTAGAACAATCTAACCCGGTGGACGAAATAAAGGGTTCGGTTCCAAATTCCAGTCATCTGAAGAAGGCCGGAGTGTCAACGGCTAAAACGTTGTGAATATGTCAATGAGGATAATAGTTCGAATAATGTAAATAATATATCACCGCCTATATTAATTATGCCCATACAAAGATGTATAGGCCCAAAAGCTGTGTATCATCTACCATGTATTCCAATGTGAAAGCAGAATAGCGTATCATACTTTTATTATTTCAAATGTCCCAAGAAAATTAAATTAAAACAAATAAACAAACACTCTTCTATTACATGTGAGTGATCGTACTTCTCCCGTACTGCTGATATCTGTTTTAAATTCACATATTTCAGACACACTTTTGCTGTTGCCCGAGGAAATCCTAGAGCTGTTGCCACCTTGATGTTAGCGCTCAATGAATTGGTTACAACAATTATTCCGCAGTCAAACCGTGTTAACTCATGTCTGCGTCTCCCGGCTTTAACAGCCACTCTAACAGCTTTGCTGCCTCTTTTCCTATTACGTTACATACTTTATCCTTTAGTACATCATTTTATTTTGTATAATGCGACAATTGTACTTTATACTAAAATTTAAAATACTGTTTGTTTGTAAAAGTTAAAAATATACTATTTACAATGCTCTCACTTTCTCCTAATGCTCCTAATTTCTGTTGCCACATTCACGACATTTCAGCCGCTGTACGCTCCGGCCTTCTTTGGGAGATTGGAATTTCGAACCGAACCCTTCATTTCGTCCACCTGAGTATATTGTTCTAGTTCCACATGCCATGACTCTTCCGGATATCTCAATATCAGTTATTCCAATTTAACTCAACTCTCTAAGTTTTAGTTCACCTCTGTTGTAGCCAACTCACAATTCTTTGGGTCAAGTCACTGGATTACCAACGCTTTTATCTACTGGCCCATGTGTCCTTAGAATATGGAAACAAAGATGAGCATGACAGTCCTAACTTTGTAAATAGTGTAAATAATTACAATACCTCATCTCAGAAATATAGACAGACATTAAAAAATACTCTATACTGATATGGAAGGCAACCTTATCCTGTAGCATTGCTCACACTGGCGTTAAATATATGAATATTATATTTGGTACTATATGAAGTTATGTGCAAACATACTTAGTATTAGTTAAGTGTGTTGGTATAAAGTAATAGCGTCTGTTAGTCATATTACGAAATCTGAATTATGTATAAAGCCGTGATTAGTATAGCATTTTCGCAATCGAAGTTTGTGCACCAGTTGAACTTCCCCAATGTACGAAATCAATGAAAGCCAATGAGCATTCAAAACGGTACCTGAAAAGAGCCTTTTTTCATAACGACATGGCAAGCAGAATTACCATCAACAATTGCGTAAATACTGAGAAACATGACATTAAGGGTTTTGCACAGTTTCCGCACATACTAGATGAGACATCATCAGATTTTTGGTTTTTCTAAAATTGAAAGACGCCAATGAGAGGTCAATGTTTCTCAACCACTGCTGAAGTTCAAGTTGCTGTACGGCAAGTAAACCGGAAACATTTTCATAGTAAAAATATAGAAGTGGATAGAACTTTTGTAAAAAATGGTAGCAATAAATAATGACTAAAAATAAACTTTTGAAGAGTAAAATAATTACCTTATTTTGATACCAGTTTCATTATTTTATCTGATCTGAAACTTCTTTGGAAATCTTATTTAGTTATGTTTCATTTTGAAAATGCCTTTTTTTCTTTGCCTATTGTTCTTATTCTTATTTAATTTCATACCAAAAATATATGATAGACATTTATCAAGAGAAAAATCTTCTCAAATTTCTAGCACACCCTTTGAATACTCGCCATTATCCCTATTGCTGTAGATTGAACTGTCTTAATTCTACCGCAGACTTATTGTTATTGATGTACTTAATTGTTTTTTCTATCCGACTTTTTACGTATGTATTTACTTAAGGATTCCCAATTCTTTTTTTTTTACACTTCCAAAGAACACATTGACTCCACTGTTACATGATAATTTTTTGAATATGTATCTCTTGGTTATTGTTTCTTGGGAATGTTTTGCAAATTAATGCTATAGCTAGTTTCCATTTTACTCTAGTGTATCAAGGCATACATTATAACTTTATTGTTGGCATTCTTAGCTTATTAAGCAGGAATATAAGATGATTATCTCGACGCACATTGTTATTTCTATTATTTTCTTTAAAAAGTATAGTATAATGCATTCGAATCTTTTCAAATATAATATTTAATAATTTGCCGCTAATCATCCGCATTATTATTGTTAGAATTTTTTGCTATTAGTAAAAAAATTACAATATTCTCAAACAGCTAGAGTAACTCATAAATAAATATTTGCACTGACTAATGAAGGGTAAGAAAAACAAACAAAAATCTTTGTAAACCAACTATCATGTGAGAGAAATACAAAAGAAAACGTAATAAAGAAACCATGCAAAAACATCAAGCATGGGAAAGAGGCGAGATAGTAACAAGAATGGATAAACTGCATTAAAACTTTACTTGTGCAAGGGTTTTTTTTTTGCACCGAATCTTAGCTCAAAAGAAAACCACATATTCCTTGTGTTATAAGTATATATATCCAGCTTCTACTGTATCTATTGTACACAGCTCATGATAATGATAAATCAAATTTTACTTCAAAACTGTGAGGTTCAAGTGACAGATTTGGACATCAAAATTGGCATGTACTCTCTTAATAGCCAACAAGTATGTGACTTCATCATTTAAGCAAAATGTTCCCTTGTTTTTCTAATGTTACTGATGTCTGGGAGAAAATGAAACAAAGAGAAAAACAAAACCTATCTTTATTGCGATTCTAAAAGCAATTCCACAAGTGACTACAAGGAAACGAATGAAATGCAAAATTCTCTGCGACAATCGAGATTTTCTGATCAAAGGAAGCAAGTACTGAAGAGTATGTGGTGGCTGACTTTAAACTTGTGGAAATAAGCATAAAGTAGGTAAATAAGAAGCCACCCCTGTAGAAAATAGAGGAAGAAATAAAAAATTAAGAAAAACATGATGACACAAGCCCCTGTCCGCTATTATAATTACAGCGGATCTAACAAAAGAAAAAATGAAATTAATATGAGAAAGAAAGCTATATGAAAAACAGTTTGGCGATTTTGTTATTAATGGATCTTTACCAAAAGGAAGTTATATTAGGAACGGAAGAAACACTGAATTAATTACTCCAATATCTATCAGCCAAAGTCTTGAGTCATTCTACTTATTGAAATATTTTTCGCTCACTGATGAAGTTCAAACTGGAAAAACATGCAAAAAGTAATTGGGAGAAGAGATTAAAACACAAAATTTAAAATTAAACAAGGAAAAAAACAAAAATATATAAAAACCCTTCGATGGCATGAAGCAGCCATGGAAAAGCAAAGTGCTGTAACAATATTACAGACAACAAAACTGAAGGAAATAAACGATCTTGAATAAGGAAATCAATATTAAGAAATACTGACTTGGGCTCTAGCAGTAAAGATAAAATAGAAATTCAAATGTAATAAATAAGTGAGAAAGCGAAATAACGGGATAAGACGAAAACAAAACAGCTTTGGAGTAAATTGTGAAAACAAAGAAAACAGTATAAGTGAGTGGTTAACCTGTAAACTGAATTACAACACATCGAAGTAAGACTGAATCATTTAATAAGCGTGAATACATTGAAAAGATTCCTAAAACAATTTACATTTGAAAATTACCTGGCCATAATGTGATTCTTTGAATCCTGTTCTAACGATTTATAACTATGAAAATAGAAGTGCCTGAAAAAAAATCAACCACCCACAACCGCAAAGATACCATGAAAAGAAATCAACCGAAAAGAAAAAAAAAAAGTGACGATATGCTCAGCAAAGAGTGGAAAATTTTCTACAAGCATAAATAACCAAGAAATATTATTACTCGGTCCGTTTTCCCAAAGAACAGAAAGTATGCTCAAGGAAATCATTGATCAATGCTTACTGAAATAACCGTGGTATCGAGAGTTAACAAAATGTTCTTATGACACAATCCCATATTCCTGTATAATGTATATCAGAATCAGTAGACAAGAAATACTTCTCAAGGACAACGGCATTAGATATTTCAAAAGCTTGTGACAAGGTGTAGCAGAGAGAGAGAGAGAGAGATAGAAGGAGAGAGAGAGGGCTTTATCAATGGAATCTTCTCAGTTATCAAGTCCTTCCTAACGGATATGGTCCTGAATGTAGTTGCCGTCCTGGGTATGACGATAAACTACATCCGCGTCCTGGGTAAGATGATAAACTACGTCCAGCAGCAAGGCCTCTGCTCAGGAGATTTTGAGGAGGGTGGAACTACCTCTTAATTGCTGGTGTTCCCAGCTCCACCCTGACCCGAGGTGGTAGCACCTGTTAGGGCCACAGCTTTGGGCAAATAGTTAACACCTGGACTTGTGTAAAAATAGGTTTTAATACCAGAAATACTTTGTAATAAAAAATTATTATCAGCAATAATTTTTGAAGGAAAAATTAATACCAGCAATACAAACAGCTATATATTCTTGGAAAAATGTGACGATCTATAGATTTTCTCAAGGAAAAATATTCCCAGAAATAGATTTTAGAAGAAAAACAGTACCAGCAATAAAGATTTTGTCGGCATTAAATAACCCATTGAGGTTGATATGCCGTAAAACAAACCAAACCAAACCTGAATGTAGTTGTTAACGGCCAGTCGTCAGAGGTACTAGCGATCAACACAGGCCTCCTCCTCAACGCTTGCTTCTCTGTCTAACCCTCTTTCTACTTTGCATACATTATCTGACTGAGAGTATACTCCGATTACTCTAGATATACATGCTTATGATACAGTTGTATATTGGCGCATGTCCAACACTAGATAAGCAGATCTTGGCAGGTGATCTCTCCTCTGACCTAGCTTTAACAGCTCTATGGAGAAAAACAGACTGATCGCATTCAATATCTCGACAACCAAACAAGGGACATTCTATCATCATCGGGGAGACCCTTTTTCAACGATAGCGATGAACGAGTGTTCCCCAGGGTGGTCCCATGCCTTGTGCGCGTATGGAAACTTAAATTCGACCCAGACCTGAAATGGAACGCCTACATACAATCTATTGCTAAAAATGCAGGAAAATGGTCGGTTGGCTGTACCGCTCTAGTAAGTAGCTGATTCCTTGTGCTATCATTTACCTTTATAAGAGCCAGATCAGGCCGAAAATGGAGAACTACTGCTATATATGATCTGGAGCTGCCCAGGCTTCACATTATAAAGTCGAAAAGCGCCTCCAGATCTTTGTGGGTGGTGAACTATTTTCCGCCAAACAACCCCTTTCTCACAGACGAAGCGTCGCAGGCTACTTGCCGTTATTTCGCTATTTGTATGGAAAGTGTTCGGACAAACTACATATCTTAGGTCCAGCAGTTCTAACTTTCTAGGGTCAACCGTTATTTTCCCCACATTTCTCCTTAAACTCTGCCTCTTACTTTGTAACCCGCTACCTCGAGTGGCTTCGGAGCCTTGTACATATGTAAACATTATTGTGTAAAAAATATCACTGAAGTTGTAATGATTTTCAATGAAAGTAGTAAACTTCAGAACAACGGTAAATGAAAATATGTAGAACTAAACACATGAGGACAGAGTTGAAAAGGAAAAGTTATCTTATAGAGAGGCTCACTTTTCTCTTTCCCAGAACTAATTTCTCTTAACTACATATTTGAAAATGCAACCAATAATAACAATTTAAGGAAATAAATAAGCTACTTCATATGCAAAGATTATATACGAAAGCGTGTCATGAAAAAAATGAACTAGAAAGTCTTGTAAAAATGTTCAGAATCCTTAATTAAGATTTAGGATCTAGCATTGAGAAATAAACAAATGGTGGTAATGAAGATGCACAAAAACAGAAACAACCGAAGTACATAATCCGAATGCTTAACGAAAAGGATGGCAAAAAATTCGGAGGCATTCTGTCGGCAGAGGCCATCATGTGGCAGGGCAGGAAATCGAATGTCAGAAAAAAAAATGTCTCCATGAATGTCGAAGGTCTACAGCAGAATTAAAGGAATAATCAATGGGTTAGTTATTTCTGAGATATATTTCAAGCGTTTATTCAGTTGGGAAATGGAAGGATCTCAGAAACCTGGTAACGATGTTAAATGAAGATCAAGGGATATACAAAGCATTGAAGTTGACGTTGACTACATGACCAAAATCTGCATTAAAATGAAATTAAGAATGATGCGAAACCCAGCAAGAAAAATAGTAATAAAAATAACTATGTGAATACTTTAAAAACAGATCGAAATGATGGCATATAATTCGATGTACCGGAGGAGAAAACCTAAAAAGAAAAATTGAGTCCTCCTTAAAACACTGAAAACAGTACCATAAATCAAATCAATAAAGTTCTATTTTAAATAAATATGGGGGAAAAACACATATAGAGTGTATTGAAATAAAGAGGAGACAGTGAAGCATATAATCACCGAATGTATGAAATTGGTACAGAAAAAATAAGCATGACTGGATAGGGAAGTTGATCTTCTGGGAACTGTGCCAGTGACTGCATTTTAACCCGACGGACTGATGATATATACACACTTCAGTATCTGTGCTATAAAATGAAATACATACCAACTCTCTCTGATCTGAATTCAACGAAAAGAGACTCGATCTGACAATAATAAACAAGTAGAGAACATGCTAAGCAATATCTTGACTGACTACAGTGTTGAAAAAAATGAAAAGGAAAATTTCTCAATCTTGCAATAGCTGAAGAACATGAATATGTCAATCGATTCAGCTCTAGTTGGAGTTCTGGGAGCAGACTCTACGAGCCTAGGTAAAAAAAAAACAAACAAACAAGAGAAATTGGGAAGAACGAGGAGTTAAAACAATATAGATAACGGTATTAATAAAACACTTAAAATATTGAAGAATGCTGAAGTATTGAAGACATTGGTTGTGTCTTAATCTCCAGTATAAGCCCCCAGTTATTACTGGTATTAACACTCAGTGGGATAATAATAATAATAATAATAATAATAATAATAATAATAATAATAATAAAACTATCAAAATAAATCGAGATCTCAAACATGTGGCACATGATGGCATCAACAATTCTAGCTGTAGTTAGATCCCCCGGATCCGATAGTCTCATTGAATAGCCCAAGCCTTAAAAAAAAATACAAAACATTGTACTCACAAGTACAGCCCACACTTTACGAAGGGCTTTATCTATGTAAAATATGTCTGGTTTTTTGCTTGTTTTTTTCCTTACAAATGACCAGTTGAAATTGTCATGATGCCATCTCTGATCTTAGGTCTTTGGTTGGGACCTGAAAAGAATTGAAAGTACACCAGAAATCAAAGGAAATAATAATAATAATAATAATAATAATAATAATAATAGAAACCCGGATGTAGTGATGAGAAAATTTACTACGAGTTTGCTCCACTTTTTCTAGTTATACAATCGTTGTATGCAATTTTATTTATTAATTTTGTATAGTGAAGTAAGTAATAACACTGTTTCTACTCTTGTGAAATGTTTTTTTCTCGGAATAAAAACAACTATTAGAAAGTTCTATGTGTAATATTAATTGAAGCAACAACAGTATTAGTTGCAATAATAACAATAATGTTGTTTCTGCAGCTTCATCTTCATCACTCTTGTTGTTTTTACTATTATAGGTAAGAGCTGTTGCAGTAGTTCCCGTTGCATTCTTTTTCTATTGTATCACCATTTCCATAGCTAGAGTACTAGTGACACTGTCTCGAAGATATTGAGAAACCCACTTTGCCAAACATGTTTACTCTCTCTATGGTTTGTAGGTAGAGACGGAAAAGCAAGTTAAAAAAAAAAGGAAAATAATCTCAGCCAGATAAAGAGAAATGGAAACGGATAAAAAAATATCTCGGTATGTAGTGAGAAAGACACATCGATTATATCCAACTTGTGTAAATACTGTCAAGATGACCAGAATAATATTAATGATAATAATAATGACGACAAAAAAAAGAATGCGATATTGACAAGATTTCCACTTTCTAAATAACACACACACACACACACGCACGCACACGTGCGCTCGTGCTTTGCGTATATTTGGGTTTGTGGGTGTATAAAGAGCAAGGTGAAAAATGTTTTTAACAAACACATGAATTGCTAGATATTAGCATATTTTCAAATAAATAAGAAGATTATATACGAGCTACTATTCGCAATACGAAATATTTATAAATAAAATACTTCTACTTACGTAAAACATTATATATATATATATATATATATATATATATATATATATATATATATAATATATTTTGGAAGTTGTTCCCCATTTATGCATATTCGAAGACTAACGGTAGTTGTTTGTTTGGATATTTTTACTTGTTTTCTGGTTTCCGGGCAGAGGTTGAACATAAAAAATTTAATGTTATGAGCGCTTCCGAATTTTATATACTATTTCCAAATAATTTGGTTTTCATAATAATTTGGGATTATATAACTATACATTTCTATGGTTTACAAGTGTTGTGTGGACCTTACAAGTATCGTGTTTCACGCGTCAGTTTGCGATATCATTTTTTGTATTAAGTCTTCGTATTATGCTTCTTCTTAAATTGAATTAAATCTTATTGATGCTAGGTTGTTGGAATTTATGGTTAAAGTTCCTAATATTAGTAATCATTTTTATATAGTATAGCAACTTATTTGTCGGATTACCTGTTGTGCTTTGTTTTGTTACTTAGTAATATGTGATTTGGTTGTGATCGGATCGGATAAATGGTAAAGCAACCGGCGCCATAATGCACTAATGGGTAACAATGTATTTGTTGTTTGAAATTTTATTATTATTAGATTTTTTTTCAAGCTGGCAAACGGATTCGTTGGCAACATTCGTTTGCCGAGGTTTTGATGCTGACTATGTTAGAGGTTTTTAGGGGGTTATTGTTGTTGTTTTGTTTTTTGTTTTTTTTTGTAGTGATGACTTTTATTTAATCTTATCGATTTAGTCGGTTCCTTCTAATTTTTCGTTTAGTTTCGGATTATTGTGCGATTGGTTAAACTAATGGTATTTTTTACGCGTTTTTACTTGTATTATTGTGATTTCATTTTTCTCAGGTTATTATAATTTTATAAGATTGACATATAAAATTTGATAGTGAATTTGATAGTAAAAAGGAATTCGGTGAATCTAATAACAGTAAATGAGAGTTGTTCATTTTAATTTGATTTGTAAAGGTGACTGATGTTTATAACCATTGTTAATTATAATGTCTATTATTTCATATCCAAGAAAGTTCATAAATAAAATTTACGATGTCCAGTGAATCTAATAGCCCATTATTTAACTTATTGTATTTAAGAATTTGTATGAAGGCGTATATGGATTTTCTCTCTAGATAGATAAATAGGTGGAGGAATTGGAAAAATCTTTGGTTGTAGAAATTCATTTTCCATCTCTCTTGTATTAACAAGTGGTTTTCTCAAGTTTTAAAGATACTATTTTGGTATTATCATTAATAATTTTATTTATGTGCTTAGATTTTTGGTAAGGTTTTTGTGTAGCTTTTTCTTAAAAGAAACTCTTTTATCGTGGCAGCGATATCTAGCGAATCTAACTGTAATATTTTTACTTTACAAATTCAAACAACACATATAGGTTATACAATAATTGCATTATCGCGACGCTTAACTGCCACTTTATCCGATTATTGCATACCATCAACAAAAGCAAGAAAACACAAGAGATTCTACAAAAACTTATCAATAACAAGAAATTGTATGTCATATAAATTGTAAAAAAAACGACCACAAATACTAGAAGCCTTAAAAAAACAACAATCCAGCTGCAATAAAATGCGATTTAATGTAGGAACAAATATACTAAAAATATTTCACAAAAACATAACAAAACATGACCTCACAAGTCAATACAGGAAAACATGACACAGAAAAACTGCTGAAGAAAGATGTGTATCTATAGAAACAAACTTTGTAACTAATAAAATCTTCTGAAAATGGCTTAGAAAGGCAGCCAGAAGACATTAATGTCCCTTTTGAAGCAGAAAAATAAAATGCCCCCACTTAAACTTTCACTGGTCTTCAACCAAGCGTGAGCACCACACACACACGTATATATATATATATATATATATATATATATATATATATATATATATACACTGCGTGCCAAATTATTATCGAGATAACTTTTTTTCTAATATTTCAAAAACCGTTCAATCAATTCACACAATGTTGGCAACACTGACCTGCGCAATCACTGAAATTTTCGTATTGATCTGCGCAATGTAAACAAACTGGCGCCATATTTGTTATCAGCACGGTGATTTGAGCGTGCCAAATTATTAGAAAAGTGTAAGAATTTAGTGAAAAGATGGGCCGTAAAAGCAGTTTAAGTGATGCGGAAAAGAAAACTATCACCTCAGAACTCTCAAAAGGTAAATATACCCTAGAAATTTCTAAAATGATAGGGAGGTGTCATCAAACAGTGAAAAAGTTCACCGCCGACCCTACACAAGTACGCAAAAAGGCAGATAAAGGCAAGCCGAGGGTTATTTCACGTTTTCTCATGTCACGACTTAAACGAGAGGCCACGAAGAACCCTGGACTTACCGGTCAAGAGCTTTTCAGTCGCATTGGGGATCTACTGTGTCTAAAAGTACTCGGTGTCGGTATCTGAGGGAAATAGCAACAACAGTCAAACCTGTATGGAAGCCTCCGTTGACGAGAAATCACATTCAAAATCGATTGAAATGGGCCGAGGACAATATGAAGATTGACTTCTCTAAAGTTTTGTTCACAGACGAAACTCGAGCAACACTTGATGGTCCAGATAGATGGTGCAAAGGCTGGGTAATGAACGGACAGAATAGCCATCAGCGTTTGAGACGCCAACAATGTGGTGGAGGCATAATGATCTGGTGGGTATTATTGGAAAAACATTAGTGGGCCCATGGATAGTATTAGATGGCGTCAAAATGACTGCTGATGCATACATAACATTTATGAAGGAGCATTTTGAACCATGGATGAAAAGGCAAAGAGTTGCCTTCGGAAGGGCTATTGTTTTTATGCAAGATAATAACAAGCTGCTCACAAGACTACTGAATATTTGAAACAGTTAGGCTTCGATAGACCTCGAAAAATGAAATGGCCATCAAATTCTCCGGATTTGAACCCAATCGAAAACCTTTGGAGCATCATGAAGCAAAGACTGTACGCCAACCGACGACAATTCAGGAACAACGCTGAGTTTTGGAAAGCAATTCTTGATATCTCGCGGCATTACAGCAGATGACATCCTACAATTAACAAATTCTATGGATCGTCGACTTCTTCAGGTAATTTCAAAACAGGGAAAGCACATTCCCTATTAATTTGTTTAAAACTGTGCCTTTGCTTGTATCTGTTATTATTTGTTTGATTATCTTATTTATCAGCTTCTTTTGATCATAAACATTCACGTGCAACATTAATAAACGTTTTGTGTGCTCAATTTTGGGAATTTTACTAAACCTTTCTAATAATTTGGCACGCTCAAATCACCGTACTGATAACAAATATGGCGCCAGTTTGTTTATATTGTGCAGATCAATACGAACATTTCAGTGATTGCGCAGGTCAGTGTTGCCAACATTGTGTGAAAATTTTGTGTGAATTGATCGAACGGTTTTTGAAATATTAGAAAAAAGTTATCTCGACAATAATTTGGCACGCAGTGTATATACTATTCACATTGTTCAGACTGCTGTCCCCATCTTTATTGTCATATTCATAATGTTTCGGTGGTTGTACGTCCCAGGCTTCTTCAAGTGATATACGTTGAAATTTCGAACCGAACTCTTTATTTCGTCTACCGGGCTGGATTGTTATAGATCTACATGGCATGCCTCTTCCGGATATTTCAGTTTCACTTAGTTATCTTTAGTAACTCAACTCTTCAAGTTTTTGTTCATCTCTGCTCTGGCCAGGTATTGAACTCACAACTCTTTGAGTCAAGTCACTGGATTACTTCAACCAACGCTTTTATCCCCAAGAACACATGGTCCAGTCGATAAAAGTATTTGTTGAAGTAATCCAGTAACTTAACCCAAAGAGTTGTGAGTTCAATACCTGTCCACAAAAACTTGTAGAGTTGAGTTGCTGAAGAAGGCCGCCGGAGCGTGCAACTGTCAAAACGTCGTGAAAGATGAGCACAACAGCCCGAGAAATGTAAATAGTATTAATAGGTACAATACCTCCTCTTAGAAATATAAACACACACACATATATATATATATATATATATATATATATATGTATGTATTTTTGTCATTCTAATGCACGATGAAATTGGACTGCAGTCCTCAGTTGCATCAAACTTCACCGCTTGATTATCCTTAGAAAGGAAACCTGTTTCGTGAACTGCTGAAAAATAATACTAATTGCTCACTGTTGATATCACGTCATCAGAAACTCAAATAAAACGGAAGAATTTAAACTATATAGAATGGTTTTAAAACTAATTATTACATGGATAAGAATACCTTAAATTTGGTTTTGATAATTTTGAATTCATGCCTTTAGATAAGATATCTTCCATCAGTTTTCATCAATATGCATGGACTCCTACCACAGTACAATGTTTAATAATTATCTGCGTTCGTTCTTCTGTTCGCTTTACTGCTGTTTCTTTTTACCAGACTAAAAATGATTTAGTAAATGACTATAAATGCAGCTACCTCACCAAACACGAATAATCAATGTTTATGTGTAATGATATAATTGTATTTGGGTAGTAAGAACCAATCGAAAGAAGCTAGTAACTCTGCTTCTGATATGATCCGTAAAGAATTTGTCATTGTCGTCATTAGTGAAAGTCCTCATCATTTCCTTAGTGGTTGAGAAATGAAAAGGAATTCTAAATATTGTTTAGTGGCATATCGACATAAGTGGAAGTTTGAAAAGCTCTGTAATAATGATCATAAACGTGAATGGCATAAAAAAACTATATATTTTCCTGCTGTTCGTATGTATATTCAAATATAGATCAATAGCAGTTTAGGAATACATATGTAAGATGACCGCGGCCACATCATCAGTGATGTTGGCCTATGATCCTTAGGAGTTTTGAGTTTATCCAACATCAGACTCGTTCACTCAGGTGACCCTGCTGGTAACCATCAAATATCAACATGTGACTGCGTTACGAGCCGTGCGAAAATATTAATCGCAGAATGCAAATGGCTTTAAAAGAGATTTTGAATCCTCGAAAGCTGCAAATCAGCTCTCCTCCAATCATATTCGTCCATGGGCACTCCACCCCCCCATCAGCAAAAGAATGATATTATACAGTTTTAATATTTCTAATTTATTTGTGAACAAAAATGCTAAATTAAAGTTTGATTCAATCATAATGAATTATGAGAATTACAAAAAAGCAAGAAATCATTTATTTACATTTTGTGTAGTGTTATAAAATAAATTTCTGTTCTCTCAATACTCAACGGGAGGCATCAGCTGTAATTTTTGCTAACTCATCTATGCACTTGTGTTTTCTACATAAATAATATATGAAATTCTCTTTCTCATATATATATATATATAT
>CAHIKZ030004795.1:452500-467500 GCA_903632075.3 Acanthosepion pharaonis | reverse complement strand
AGGGGGTCCAGTTTGACAAAAACATTGCTGATTTAAATTCTCCAATGACTTGTGCGTATAACTAAACCTTAGATCTTGAAAAATGAATTTCTTGATTTCATTAAGTGGGGTGTAATAGATGTATAAATTATATTTATCGAGATTTTCTAAAGAAAATTTCAAAAATAAATGCATTCATTTGTGAATAAATTCTGAAAGTTTCATTAAAATTCGACAGTTATCTGATTTTTGCAAGAATTTTGAATTGAACGTGCTCTTCATTGCAAAAAGTCGCCAAAATTTCCCATACAAATTTATTGTAACTCATTGACCTAAGAAAAACAAAATTTTCAGCGAAAATTAGGAAGGTTCTAAAAAGGATTAAAATTAATTTGATGGTGATAAATTATTTGATCTTTCTTCTTATTAATAACAAAAGATTTTTTTTTCATCACGTATTGCTCATTTTTAGCGAATCTTTGGCGGTACCTACCAAACGACCTATATATATATATATATATATATATATATATATATATATATATATATATAAAAGACTTTTAAATTTAATGTATTTTATTTCGAAATGTAGTCTTCACAGTACTCCTATTAATCGTAACAAAACCATTTAATGTCGAAATCGATTCAACACTGGAAAATCGGTTCGTGCCATGGTGGGCATTAAAAAGCAAGGTGGCAGTTTGAGAGAGTGATATTTGATTTCACTTGAGGCGCTGTTGACTCTCTTCAGCTCTACACTGACACATAACTGGCAGTCGGATACATACTGTGCGCCCAGATGTACCCATTTCCACATCACTTCCTTTGACCCAGATTTCGTCTGGTTCAATTCGCAGTACTGAATATAGCCATTCCGTTTCTTTTTTTTTTTTTTTTTACTATTTATTTGAACATAAATCTGTATCTTCTACCGAAAGAATGCAAAAAACAAAATGAAAAATATCAAGTCGAAGAAACATTAACGTTTGGGCGGCTTTACTGCAAATAATAGATTTTTTTTCTGTTTTTATGCACGATGAACATCTCCTGAACTCTCAATATTTTTCAAATAATTTGAAAGTAAGTGGAGATCTATTTACTGTACTTGTAAAAGTATTTTCTGAAGATTCACGGTTTTCTTTTCATTGTAACTTTCGAAATACTTCCAGTTTGAAATCACGAACTCAAAATTCCAGCTATATTTAGTATTGTCATTCACTTGTCATATATTTATTTACAAAATGTAAAGTATCTGTCTATATTTCTGAGATGAGGTATTATGTACACTATTTTCATTATTCGGACTATTGTTCTCATCTTTATCGCCATATTTATTACAATGTTTCGGCCGTTGTACGCTCCGGCCTTCTTCAGGTGGTTGAAATGTCGAACTGAACCCTTTATTTCGCTCACTGGGGTAGACTGTTCTAGTTCCACGTGCCATGTCTAATGGATGTCAGTTATCAGTTATCTCCTGTTAATTTCACTCTCCTGGTTAAGGCGGTGGAGAACTTTAATAATGTATGTTTCAATGTTGGTTATTTCTGTTAGCCATTTTTGTTGGATATTTTTAATATTACTCCGGTGTGATTTCCTTGTGGTTAGTTCTAAGCTTTTTAATTTTATTCTCTTGTTCGCGAATTAAGACTGATGCGTATGTCAAATAGAAAAAAAAACACGAAATATTTTCAGTGTTTTCCTCAAGCATTCTCACTGTGTTTTCATTCAGTTTTCTTTGTTTCTACCTGGATTAAATGGGACTATTAAATATTGACACTTTGTCAACTTTATCGAAGCATACCAAATAACTTTCTTGGTGGTTACTCAATACAGAATAAATAGTTGTCATGGATTATTTGTTCATTATACTTATACTCTTTTTTTATTTTATATGAAATTATACTTTAATTTAAAATTAATATAAGGAGTATAATAGTGGAAGTTTAATTATGACACTAATTATTGTATTTAAGAAACATTAGTGAATATATATTCCTTTGTTTCAATGAGGAATATTTTGAGACAATTCCCATATTAAAGCCTAAATATTTTTAATAGAAACATTCTCAATATATTGATTATTAAGGTACAAATTTGACTTAATCGTTAACATAAAAAATGAGATCAAGAAGTGGGTTCAGTATAGGATGGAATTTCTTGGTAAAGTTAATAGTTTTTATTTCATCACATATTCCTAATCTATTTTATTTTCGGAACAGATTTAAAATACGAGAATGTCTACTTCTGGTAAAGTGAATTATGTGTGCTGTAAAAAAAATAAACAAATGATCCTTATTGGATTTCTTCTCAGTCTGTGAAGATCCTTTGTTGATCATGGGGAGGGGTATTGGTCATTATTCTAACTCACTGATACAGTGCATGTTGATCGAGTCGGATATGAGACGCTTGGACGATCACATCTCTTTTCGATTCGTAATCGCCCAAGGGTATTTACGCGTAAGTGAATATAACGAACTCGATTGGAATTTGAACTCAGCTTTCCGATTTCTCATTCTGAGACATCATTTATTACACCATTTGCACATCGCACGCCCAAACTTACAGCACCTTGTAATTCCAAACGATCTTTTCGATGCTGACCAGTTTCGACGTTGCTTAACTTCAGTGATCAGAGGAGAATTGATGTTTCAACCTGATATGGCCGTCCGCCTTTATTGAGTTTATTGTATACGAAATATGCTGATATTAATAATTTAATTGTTTGAAGATGGGAAAGTTAATTTTTTTCAGAATATTTATTCATTTTGTATTTTTCCTCTTAAATCTGAAAAAAATGGATATATAATGATATAATGAAGTTCAAAATATCATTGTTCATTTGTTCGTTGTCTGTCTAAATCATGAGATTTTTTTATATAAGCATTGACCTAAACAGCTTTCTATAGATATCCAAACTAAATATTTTACGAGTTTCACAAATGTACTGACTGCAGGATA
Organism: Acanthosepion pharaonis; assembly: GCA_903632075.3. Classification (NCBI taxonomy): domain Eukaryota; kingdom Metazoa; phylum Mollusca; class Cephalopoda; order Sepiida; family Sepiidae; genus Acanthosepion; species Acanthosepion pharaonis. The sequence continues at coordinate 464,563 of CAHIKZ030004795.1, read as the reverse complement.
GTGTTAAAAATGTGGAACAAAAAATATAATATATTACTGTACTTTTCTTTTCTTACTCACACTCACCCGCCACAAGGTCCAAGGGCCACTCAAGGTAAAGAGTTACTGTGTGGAGTTGTATTAGTGTAAGAAAGGGTAAGGTCCGGAAACGCAATAGGAAACCAGAGATAGACCTCTACTTCTGTTCCAAAGACAGAGGTGGGGTGCAGGAACTGGGCGATAGGTACGCCTATTGGGAGAGGGCAACAATTGCTGAATAAAATTTCAAATTTCAAGCGGAGAATTCAGAAGTACACATTTGAAAGAACCGGAAACCCAATCCTAAACTGAGAACAAGAGATAAACGACTCCTGTTAAAAAAATCAGCGAGAATTATGAACCGGGCGATGGGCGGGTCTATCTACTCCTGTTAGCCTATCTACTCTTACAGAAGGCAAAATAAAATATACCCAAGACAAGATATACAGCATTTCTTATGTGAAAACAATTTTTATTTTGAAATTCGCGCTTTGGATTGTTTAATATCGGTAGTAATAACATATGGGAAAAAAATCTGTTGATTGTGAATTTCGAATTTTTACCTTATATTATTTTAAATTTCTTCTTTTTTTTACACGAAGAAATTACGTCGCATGAGCATATTTGATTTGGATTCTGTAGTGGGGGGGGGTCAATTTGCAGCAATGCGAATCCCACCCCATTAATGTTCATAAAAAATATTTAACTGGTAGTGTTTTAAGCATACTGACTATTGTTTCATGCACACTTTGCCCCACCTCTCACGCTCTCGCCCCCACTCTCTCTCTCTCTCTCTTACACCCTTTTACTCTCGCCTTACCCACCTCGCCTTCTTTCTCTCTCTCTCTCGTTCTTTCTCCTTCCGTTTCTTTCTCCTTCTCCCTCAAGCTCCCCCACCCGGTAACATATTTAATATAATAGGAAAATTTATGTACGTTCATATCTAAATTACGAAGATATATTTGGGCGGGAATTTATATTTAACTTTTCTATAAGTATAAACAAATGAAAATTCAAGACTTCTCATATATCATTAATTTAAATAAATGTATACATTTACATCTATTCATATTAAATACATTGATAGAAAGTAAAATTATATTCGAACATGGATGCACACTTAACTTCTGAATGATGGAGTGCCAAGAAGCCATGCAAAAAGTCTGATCAAATATCTTCAATCTATGTGAAGGGGGTTGGACCTGTAACTTCTCACCACCACGTCGCGCGGGCGCGTGTGTATATATATATATATATATATATATATATATATATATATATATATAATGTATGTGTGTGTGTGTGTGTGTGTGAATTACAACTAATGGGATCCAAACAATTTACCTCATACAGATGATCATTTCGTCCATGGGAAAGTAATTTTTATATCTATATAACTCCCTCCTCTATAATAGCCTAGTTCTTACTCCCTCACCTTTCATTTTTGTTCCCTTTTCTTTTTTCCTTCTTTCATTTCTTTCCCTTTCAAATTTCCTGTGAAGAAACATGAGATTTTATTCATTTTAGTAAATGTATTTGCATTGATAAGTCCACGGAAAAACTACTTTCCCATGGACGAAATTATCATCTGTATGAGGTAAACTGCTTGAATCTCATTAATTGTAACTAACTTATATACACTATAATAAAAATTATATTGAGTTCTCTTTTATGGATTAGTTTTAATATTTATAGGATCTATTGGATTACTTACCCACGGATTTTTTACCTGTTCTCTTACTCCGATATAGTTGTATAGTAGAGCTCTCTTGGATATTAATCCATTGTGGAATTCAAAACTGCCTCTATCGTTCTCATTTCTTTGCACCTTGGATTCTTCTGCCACGTCCTTCATTGGGTATTATGGATAAATTTCACCCGGTTTACTCTTTAAAGATTATTCCATACCCTTCTCTGAAATCCTTCAATTTATCTCTGAGAAAATTGTTGACTTTATAAAAAGATTAAGATGGACGGCATACTTCTACCTCATTCATCCTGAAACTAAAAACAGCAGATCGGAAACCTACAATTTAAAATCTCAGAATTCTTCCCTATCGTGTAAATTTCTGGAATTATTCGAAAAAGACATGAAATTTAGTAGAAACTTTAACTCTTTTCAGAAGACCCTAAACAAGGACATTGATATGATTAAAAACTCGAAAGAGATTTGGATTAGAGCAGATTAATCAAAAAACATACATAAATACTATAAAATCCTCAAGGACAAAATTACTTATAAGTATAAAAATGATAAATATAATAAGAGAATTTTTGAGATGGACATAACATCTGAGCTAACTAGTAATCTCAATATTAACGATAGAATGGAAAAAATTCAGACGAAAGACGCATATATATTATTGAAAGGCCATAAACCCAATTTCTCGAATAATGACCAATCTAGGTTGATCAATCCAACTAAGTCTGATTTAGGGATAATTTCTAAAAAATATAAGTAGAAAAAATACGGACATACTATTAATTTCAACTGTTGTCAATCTTTGGAAATACTCGTCGGATACCATCGGGTGGTTCAGTAACATGAGGGTGGGGAAAGAAAGCTACGTTTATTAAATTTGATATCATCGACTTTTACTACTCTATTTCTAGTGACCTTTTAAATGATTGCATTAGATATACTAAGAAGTATATGGTGATATCTGATGAAGATATCAATATCATAATTGCTGCCAGGAAGTCAATTCTATCACTTACTGACTCCACCTGGATTAAATGTGGGAGTAACGACTTTGACGTTCCAATGGAGGCATATGATTCGGCACAAATAGCTGATCTTGTCTCTGTTTACATTTTGGAGATAATTATTTATTGAACCAGAACTAGTCGGTCTATATAGAGATGACGGACTCATTTATGTCCCCAATAGTAATGGTCATCTTACTGTTAAATTACAGAAAAAAATTATTAGAGCTTTTAAGCTCCTGAGATTCAAGATATAGATCATTTCCAATATATAAATAGTTGATTACCTTGACATCACACTTAACTTGAATATTAATAATAATACATTTAAATCTTACCACAAGGAACACGAAACTCCTATTTATATTAACATTAACTCGAACCACCCCATACCATCTTGAAGCAGATACCAATTAATTTTGTTTCTACAATCAATAAACTGTCATCTAATAAGAATATATTTGATAAGAATAAAGCATTGTATGAAAATGCCCTCCAGAAAAGTGGTATTACACATAAACTCTCTTACTTAAACCCCACAAATAACCATGGTGAATCCACACAAAGATAGAAAAGGAAATATTATTTGGTTCACCACCACCAATTCTGTAGATTATCTAGAATTAATATTGGGCAAATTTTCCTAAAACATATAAAAAATTATTCATAGCACGTTTAGAATAATTAACTCCCGCATCAAGTATATCCTTAACAAATTCAATGGTGTCAATAAGAATTCTAATAAAAAATCAACTTGTAATTGTAGATATAGCAACCTTTGCCCAGTCGAGGGAAAACATAGAGCATCTAATGTTGTTTATCAAGCCACATTTCCCCTAAACAAAATAAATCAAACCACCAAGTCTATATTGGGATTTCTGCGAGGGAATGGAAAAAAAGACTTTATAGCCACAGACACTTTTTGTCCAACCCAAGACTAAAACACCAAACTACTCTCTCCCAAAAATTTTGGGAATTGAGGGAGAAAGACCTGAACCCTCAATTGAATGGGAATTTATAGGTTTTGCTCAGACTCCAAATAGCTTGAAGGGTAGATGTAATTTATGTTTGGAGGAGAAAATTCAAATCATTAAATTTAAGAATCAAGATATTCTACTAAACAGAAGCAATGAATTGCTATCCAAGTCTCGCCATAGGAAAACATTCCAACAAGACATAACATTATATCAACCCCACGCTCCAAGAGTTGCCACAGGAACAAATTTCAACTAATATAGTATCAGCCGAACCTCGCACTCTCCACTTTCATTTATATTTTTATGTGATTTTTTTTTCTGTTGTGACATCTTCCCTATATGCAATTTTTTTTTCTATATGGGAAATTGTTTTCGAGATGTGGAATTTCCTTCTATACTTGTCTTTTATAATACTAATTTTGTTTATATATATTGAATTTAAATTTAATCCTTTACAGAATTTTTCAATAATCAGTATAAGAATGATATAATTTAAAATATAAACTTAGTATCTGAAAATTGATTAAGATTATATTGATATAATGAGATTTATTATATTTAAATGAAATTATTATATTAAATTACTTAATTTTTTTACTGCAAATTGTACTATATAGTTAAATATGTAGAATTGAATGGATCTTTTTATAAAATTATTAATTTTAAATACTCTATCTCATTCTATAATACTTTTAAGCTCCTCTTTAAAATGCTTTATGGGTTTTTGTTCATTCTTCTTCCTTGCACAAGTGTTGATTGGTTACATTTATGTCAGTTTCTATTTTCAAGTGTCGTGTTTATCTGTACCCAACTCCACCACAACCACATTAGTTTCCTTACTTCTCTATATCTATATAACTCCCTCCTCTATTATAGACCAATTCTTACTCCCTCTCATTTTATTCTTTCCTTTTTTCCTTCTTTCCTTCCTTTCAAATTTCCTGTGAAGAAACATGAGATTTTATTCATTTTAGTAAATGCATTTGTATTGATAAGTCCAGGGAAAAACTACTTTCCCATGGACGAAATGATTATCTGTATGTAGTAAATTTTTGAATCTCATTAATTGTATTTCACTTATATGCTCTATAATAAAAATTATATTGATCTCTCTTTTGTGGATCAGATTTAATATTTTATATTAATAGGATCTGCTTGGATTACTTAACCACGGCTTTTTTTTTACCTGTTTGTTCACACACACACATATATATATATGTATGTGTATGTATATATATATATATATATATATATATATATATATATACAAGCAAGTTCAAATATAAGTAAAAATACTAAAATTCTCGCATATATCACTATGTTTGGCCTTTTTTTACACAGACTTTGCTTTGAGATGCTCAAATTAACGCTACAGATATCATCGGATACGGTTAATATTGCACTGCCACAATAGATGAACGCCTGTGAACCGAATTTCATTGAAGCTGATAAACAGCGTTTGGCTTTGAAACAGTGATTTTCTCATCTTTTTTTAATGTCTATAGTTCATGACTATTTGCAAACATGAGCATTATCTAAGCAACTGCCTTTCAGGCACTTAAGTGAGTTTCATGAAAGACAATAATAACGTTTTTCTCATTATATAGCTGTTAAAAGATCTTTCATATTTTATATTTATAATTTTAACATGGAGTACGTTAGTACTGAAATCATTGTATGGAAAACATTATTTCGGATGTCTTTTTAGCGGGATAGTAAAAGTTATAATTAGTGTTTGTCTATTTTCTGATAGACATAATTTTGATTTTTCATATTATTATACAACATTAATTAAATTTGTTTTGCAAATTATACATAGCACGGATTTCACACACACGCAAGCACAAAAATTGCCAGATCAATTGAAGAATTGTCTCCCTTGACATAATGGACCAAAACACAGTTTCTAAAGTGGAATATTGCTCAACTGTTGACTAATTTTTCTTCTAAAGTATCTAAATAGAGCTCTTCCATTGATGCGGAAATAATTCACTTCTTTAATGGATATCTGCGGAATCTCTCAGAAGCCAAAACGTAGAATCGATTAAAACGTCGATATACACATGATTAAATATATGTCGTTGTGTATATTTGAACGGTTCATTACGTGCTTAGAGGAGTTTAAAAACTTTTCATACAATGTCTTTGGTAAGTATCAAGTTATTTTTTTAATTCAGAATCAATACTCTGATATTTCACAGTCAGTCAATTGCCGAAGTCATTGAACAAATACTTTAAATTTCATCTTGGGAATCTAATATGAAATTCACTTTGGTTGACTAGCAAATAGACATAGTGATCAAGTCTACTTCGTCGATGTAGTATTTATTTCCTTGATAACATCAATAGAAATGGAGTGATCTCAGCAAACTGATTCAATGCATTGCTTTTGAAAATCTTAGCTCAAATTTGAAAAATTTAAGCAAGTATCTCCTTTCGAATGAAAGCCATATTTTGTATTAATGTTATTGCTTCCTTATATGTTTATACAAATGCCTAATTCAGTTAATAACGATACTAATAAGAATTAAGGTATTATGAAAAAACATATCAAATCTATAAAATAAATAAACAGAAAACATACATATTTATCTAATGCATTTTAATCTACCTAAAATGTTCTTACTTGATAAAAATACGTGTGACTAAACATTAATAAGCTTGGTCTATTCGACTACTGACTGAAATTGATTTGTTTACGAAAATATCAGTTTTTTATTGCTGATTACTAACACTGGTTTTAAAATTCTGAATGTAAATGCAGTCATCAAATTTAATCTTACTTGAAAGTTTTCATATCAGATAAAGCCTTGCCAATTATTATTACATATAATAATATTGAAATTTTCTGCAGAAAACATGATCATTAATTTTAACTATTTTAAAAAATCTTTTTCTGTCTTTTGATTGTTTTGTTTCTATGAACGTTAAGTAAGCATCATTGAATGAAAACAAAGAACAAGTCGTGGACAAAGTTAAAGTAAGACGAGTTGAAAATTATTAATAATTGAACCAAGACTGGTTTGTATTCTGATGCCATAAAATTGACTCTGGTGAACGAATATTAATAATGATGCCGCTAGAATTAGCCGAAGATGCCATACATCACATAAAAATGTATATCTCTTTAGGCGACTTGCGATAAGCCTGAAATTAGTTGAAGCCAACGACGCCAGGTGAAACGAAACCCATAATGAATACTTAAGCGGCAAGTAGATTTACATTGTTACATTGTGCTCTTAAAATCGGGCACAACAGTCAATGGAAGAAGAAATAGCTTACTTATTAATCAGCAACTATATTGTCCGCTTAACTTTTCTTTGGAACATTCTTATCATTCTTCTGAATATATTATGAAGACCGGAAGAATACTTAGTTCAGTTAAAGTTTTAATCATCATGCTGTCATTCATATGCCTTAGATTCACAACTGACTAGAGAAATTAACTCCGGTGTTTCCCTGGAGTGAACGTCCTTTGTAAAATACATTTATTGGATATTAGATTTTGTATATTTCGTGATAAACAAGATAAATATATCAGCAAGAGAGAAATGACTTCAAATATAGCAATAGGGACTTGTCAAAATATGAGAGCAACAGCAAAGAGACAATAAGAAAGTTAGTTGTAAGTATGTAAATTTCGGGTTTAGGCATGTCCCATAACGTAAAAGCCTAGTGGGATAGAGCGTTGGTTCGATGAGTCTGGTGGTTTCATAATTGTGAGTTCAATCTCTGTGGTGGGTAATGGACACAGCGAACACTAACTAAACATCGCTAAAAAAGAACATGGTGTGATGTTCCTAGGCATGATGAACATAGATTAAATAAAGGATTCATTTCGAAATTTCATGAAGTTTACAAGGACTGATAGATATTCGAAGAAGGCCGAATAGTTGTGATGATAATAATTATTATTATTATTATTATTATTAATTTACGCATGAAAAAGTGACAAGCATATTTTGATGCACATGATCAAAAAATGATATATTCCATTAGGGCTGATTCTATTGTTGTTTGGATATCAAACCATAGAGCAACCAAGAGAACTAGCTATAGACAAAGTATGAAAAATTCAAGTTGACTTGATCGATCTTGCGATGACATCCTTGCATGGTGGTTATAATTCGTTGGAATTATGGGAAACCTAGGAATGAACACATCTTCCTTTTTTGCTGACCTCATTTACGTTAGTTATTTCAATAATATTTAGAAGCTGCTCAACAGCTAAGCTAATTTCATTACACAAATTTGAAGGGTTAAGATTTGAGTAACATGATGAAAATTCGAACTTTTAGTTGAAACCCAGGAACAGTCGGCAACTCTATATCTATATTCCGGACAACCTTGGAAAGTTAATTGGCTTGTAATGTTGAACCTCCCGAAATCTGTTACAACAGCTTTGAGCAGATTTCTTTTACTGCATTATTGTCTGAAGCCAAAAAGCCACTGTTAGTGTATGTCGTTTGAGAGTATTTATTCCATTTAAAACGAAAGTTTAATCCCGAGAATTTCTCTTCAATCATTGATTTACGAAATCAAATTGACCAAATTTCAAATATGAATAATCACATTTGTACTTATTTCAAACTCAGTATCTTGCGAGTGATTTTTTCATTTGCTATTCCCTTTGATGACGTTTTAAAGGAACTCCAATTTCAAATTCATATAGCCGATGTCACAACTAGATATAATGTATGTCCTCATGACAGAAATGAGGTCAAGGAACATTGTCGTTTGATTTTAAACACACACACACATCAAGACCCTCCAATATTAGTACAGGTGGAAGCGTTTAGCAAAAGTTGAAAACTTCAGAATATCAGTATTTTAAGCAAAACATATCTCTAAGATATTGATAATTATAGATTTAATACGTAATGGAAATTCCTGGCGGTAATACTGCATATTTTATGTGCAACATATTTTAAAATAACTCTTACACCATTTCCATCTTGATATTTTACAATAATTTCCTCAATTTCTTTACTGTCACGAATCAATCGAACTCTGGAGCACTTTAATAGAATCAGGAATTAATAGCTCTAATCATCCAGTTTCAAAGCTTCGCATCATGATTCTCTCTGTGTATGCATGCACACATACAAAGCTATTCACACACACACACACACACACACATATATATATATATATATATACAGTAATGGAAAGAAAGCTGCATAGAATAGAAGTTCATCATATTATTTATATATGATAATTATTTTGTATCTATACGCATGCATATGCATTTGGTTAAAGAGATATATTTATTTATACACACAGTTATACACATATAAAGAGAAGTACTGTATATATATATATATATATATATATATATATATATATATATATATATATATTTTTCATGTAAAAATTATTTCAATAATATACTTATCTACTACTGAAATAAATAATACACTTATATATATGCGCCACTAAGTGTGTGTGCGTTCAAATATTTGAAATAATGGATATCTTAAAATATATTTCCTTGTTATCATACACGGAAATAAACAAGAGTTATATTTGCCGAAGTAAAATACGAAATATATAGAGTCGTCTATATATGCGCATTAGATCATAAATAGCTATTTATACACACTCGTCTTTTTATTACTAAATTTTATTGATAGCCACTTACGCATCAGTATGTATCTATCTGTTTAGGTGTGCATAATATATATATATATATATATATATATATATATATATATATTCGTGTGTGTATGTTACATTCATATCCTCAAAAAGTAATATGCGTGCAGATGAATGACTGCTTAATTTCAAATTTCACCTAAATTCATATTTATCTCGATGAAATTTCTCGTATAGTTATATTAACAATTTTAATATTTTAAGGAACGCACTGGCACGCGTTTTCTTAATTGTACACATTCATCGTTTTACTTGATGAATTAAAGTAGAATATAAATATGCATTCTAAGCAAAACTGGATGCCACATGCAAGAGTGCATAAATAGGAACTTTTTTGTGCCGAAAGAGATGCATGCAGCCATATATGTAAAAGATATTACATCAAACACACATGCAAATTAAAACCCACGTAAAGTAGCAAGTGAACAATATATTATGGCCAATTGCAACCAGATAAATCCAGAACTATATTAACGTGTGTGTGTGTGTGAATGCGAGAGTGTGTATCTTATTTAATTGAGCCTTATATGAAAATAGCCTTTAGAACATAATTTCCTCATGACCTATTACATGTTATCGTATAGTTTAGTTCTTCATCGCATGACTATGGATTTTCAATGTAACTAATATTTTCTTGTTTCTATTTATTTTTGTCATCCGTTTATGTCATTTTCTTCTATTTCTTTGCTTTCATTGCGGTAATTTCAGGTGTGTTCAATTCGGTCAGTCATTATTTTCTTTGTTCATTCTATCACTTGTTTTTCATTCCAGCACCCATCTACTGTTATTTTGTACTTTTATTCTTCTGTTTTTCTATTCAAATCTGTTTTCTCTAAACATCTCTTTCCCCTCGATCTTCTTTACCATCTCTTTTCATTCTTTCTCGTTTGTTTTCTGTCAATGATTCTTTTACCCATGTGTTTCTTACTCTTTACTCTCACGAAACATTTTTTTTTCTTTTTCAGGACGAGCACAGACTCCAGCCTTCCATTTCTTCTTTTAAAATTCTTTTTTACTGTTTAGTGTCTCATCTTCTTAATATTCTCTTTTCACTTGTCCATTTTATTCTCTCGCTTATTTTACATTTATTTTATCCCTAACTAACTTCTGCGTTCTCTCTTCCTTCATATTTCTACCGACTCTTTGTTTTTCGCTTAGTTCTGTCTCTTTGTTTCGTTAACCACTATGGACTGTTTTAAAATATTTTTCTCGATTTCAATGAACTTCATTTAATTATTTTTTCTTCTGTTTTATCTCTTTCTCCTTACTATCTCCTAATATTTTTTAAATTTTATTTCTTCTATTTTCTATTTTAACATTTTTAACTCCACATATACTAATCTATTTTTCTTTCTACCACCGTTAGATTGCATGTTTTATAAACATAGATACATGTCTCTCTCTCTCTTTTATATATATATATATATATATATATATATATATATATATATATATAAATGTGTGTGTGTGTGCGTGTTTATTTTTCCTAAAAAGACACTCAGGTTTCCTTTTCTACCCCTTCCCAAACCAAAAGTTCCATCCCCGACCTACCGGCCCATGCACTTTGCTTCCGGCCTTCCGGTCAACTTCCCCTCCTCCTGATCATTCGACACCGCACGCACAGGCTCACGTTACCATGTGGTGTTACCCAATTAACTTTAATTGTGCGGCCTTATCAATCAGTCCTTCACAACTAGCTACATATTTCGTTTCGTACGATAATTTACCTGGTATTTACTTGCTCTTTACCTCAGCCCACCAGCATCACAAAAGATATCCATGTCATTCCTACCACTAATATTATTGCCACACTGCCCGCCTTCCTTAGTAGTTGTATTATCATCATTTTTATTACCAATTTGGCGAAGCCACATCATCGTTTTAGAAGTAGCAAAAACATTCCTATTCTAGAAATAATCACTAAAAATAATTACATTTTCATTATTATTTTTCTCATCCTCATCAGGTTGACATGAAGGTATTTAATTACCTCAACTATGTTATAATTGATGATCATAATAATTCTGTCTTCTTTGTTGTCGACATCAATAAGAATAGATTTTATCAGTTACTGATATCAAATTTTTACATTTAAGTTTTATCTTAATAATGAAGTTAATCTTTGTATATATATATATATATATATATATATATATATATATATTGTTTGTATGCATGTATGCGCACATGTATGTATACATGAGTGTATAAATACAGAAAATGCACATCAATTCAAACAATAATAAATAAAAATTTAATTACAAATCTAACCTTCTACAATTAATACTTATGGTACCACCAAACCAAATAAGAAAACAAAATAGTAGCCTAATGAAGATGTATAAGATATTTATCATTTAAGCATTAATGGCAATTATTTATGTAAAAAATGAAATACCACTTCTCTAGCAAAAAACAAAAGAAAACGCCCCAATAATTAAAAATGGTGTATGTCTATGGATTGTTACAACTCGCCACAAACAGCAAATGTAAAAAAAAGCTAATGAGCGAGTGTAAAAAAAAAAAAAAAAAAAAACAAATAAAAAAAACTAAAAAAAGAACCAATGATGACGACACTCTACACGTAGGCATATTCGCGTTGCACGCGCGAAAACGCACAATCGCACACACGAAAAACACAAACAATGAGGGGAAAAAGTTACACCAATGGGTAAGTGCATAAAAACGAAAAATTCGAAAAATATAA
>CAHIKZ030004795.1:425000-447500 GCA_903632075.3 Acanthosepion pharaonis | reverse complement strand
ACAGCCTCGTTATTCCCTACAGCCGTCGTTCTTAGTTCTTCAGCTACTAAATTCCTATTGCCTTGTCATCAGTTCCCATTTTCCGACTAACCTGGTTTATTTCTGCAGATTAGAAATGCACAAATGATTACCTTAGGTCAAGTGTTCACTACTTCCTTCTGTTCATTTCTGGATGTTAGTTTAGATATTTTTGTCAGTTGATTAATACTTACTGTATTTCGCTGTTAAATAAACTGTTAAATAATCACAATTACTATTAATACTGCTGTTGTTCTATTGTTAGCGTTAGTACTGATCGTTGTCAATGGACCCTCTACAACGAACCATTGCTATAAAAACGGTAAAATGACAAAACAGAAGCTTTTTTAGAAAACACGAAAAGCAGTCTAACCGAAAAAAAAATCAGCTACTCCCCCTCAACAAGTAAAAAAAAAAAAACCTCTAATGTATTTAATATTCTGTGTCAGTGGAACACCGGATGACTTGAAGGAAGAGCGGAAATAGAATGACCCAGTTTAGGCAGACATAAAAATATGAAAGTAACAGATTGTCGCTCTAATTGTTAAGACATTTAAGCAAACGGAAACGCACTTTTGAAATTATCTGATAAAACAAATAAGACCAATGCCAACCAAAATATTATTTCAGTTGATTTTCCTGCTTGAGGAAGCATTCATCACTCTCTTGGTTTAGAAGTTCAATGGCGGTGACTTTGAATACGTCTCCATGTTTCACAAATGAAGCCTTTGGTCAAATTGACACTTTAGATAAATCATGAATATGCATGTTGAATAATTAAAGTTAAGTTTTTATCTGTCTATATCTCTGAGACGAGGTATTATGATTATTTACATTATTCGGACTGTTATCCTCATCTTCATTGCCATATTTACAACGTTGTACGATCCGGCCTTCTTCAGACTGGAATTTCGAGCTGAACCCTTAATTTCGTCCACTAGGGTAGATTCTTCTAGTTTCACGTGCCATGCTTCTTCTGGATGTCTCAATGACACATAACCCAGTGGATAAAGGCGTTAGTCAGATCCAGTGACTAAACTCAGAGTTGTGAGGTCAATACCAGGCTACAGCAGAGGTGAACCAAAAAACTTGGAGAGTTGAATTAAAGGAAAATAACTGAGACAGTTGTGAATATGACAATGAAGATGAGGATAACAGTCCAAAAATGTAAATAGTTAAGTTTTTATCTTCTGCATTGTTAGAAGAATCCAATCAAATAAATTTAAGATTAGTAAACTAAACGGTACAAGAAATACACAATACCGATGACAGCACCTTATTCAGAGTAATGAATGTAAGTAGTTAAAGACAGGAAGCAAAGAGAAAAAAAGGAAAATTCTAGTACAAATGTTCAATTAGAATAAAAATAGCACATAGAAACAATCAATTCTTTCAGATATAGTGATTTTCCAAGCATAGATTAGATGTGACACAAGGCCGAAAGTAGGGGGCACCCAGCCATTCCTTCAGATATATACCAACTAAATAACAATTCAATTTTCAGTAGCAGAATTCATTAATGATAAGAGAGAAAGAGAGCGAGCTAATTGGGAAAGGAGCTTCAGAATGTTTTTAATACTTGTGGTCGGACTCATAATCTTCAAATACAAGAAATTGACACAATGAAAATAGGAACAGTTCGAGATATGTGAAAGACCACACATCTAACGGAAATATATGAATCTGAGAAGTTTTACCTGTCTTTGATATCTAGATACTGACACTACAGACTCTGGTTTGAATATACAAATAATAATTTCACATAGCATTGTAATGAGGAAGTTATTATGGATGAGAGATGAAATGGAACCGGTTAGGGATCCACAATCATCATGAGGTTTGGGTGGCTTTTCTAGAGTCACAATAGAGGTGACTCTAGCACTTCCATCCAATGAACAACTTGTATGAGGAAGTTAGCTGTAGAAAAGAAAAAAGAAGTACTCCCAACAAACAGAAAATAATACAGGTAAAAATAACGGAAAGATAAAGAAATATGAAAACATCCGAACGAAATCAAGCGCTCGGGCAGATACATAGCATTCCTTAAATGTAGTATATTACCAATCATTATCATCATATTACCTATTGCCTTATTTACCGCAACCATCATAATTAGAGAAATGACATTATTCTTATTCACAATATGATTTGCCATTAAGAACTAAGATCCTACTTCTGCTATTGATTGTGCTGTTGGGATGTTATTGTAGTCAAAACTGCTGACAGATTGTTTTTTTTTTATATGATGGCATATTTTGGCAATAACTTTAAATAGATTTAAGTATGTCTTAACATAAATATGCAGTAACTACTTAGTGAGCACACATATTTTATTCGGAATTTATAAGTGAAAGTTGTGGGTATTTGTGATGATTTTTGATGATTTGTTTCATGTTTTTGGTGCAGTTCGATCTAAGTCATAGAGTATTCCTGCTCAAAGTTTTGTGCCGCTTAATCGATTTATTGAAGTGTCTGTCGACGATAAATATTTTACTTGCGTCTGTTTGCCATTCATATCAAATTATGTTGATTTTCTCTTCTATTTGGTTTAATTATTGGTTTCATTTAATTTTTCCCTTAACGATTTTTTACATAATTTGCTATTGATTCTAGGTTTTGTTTATGGAATGAGGTTGTTTGGGTGGGGGTTGTATGTAAAATGGATTGTCGTTTGAATTTTTGATCTGTTGCACAAAACATCTTTTTGTTTTAATGCCGGTTTCGAATCCTATTATGTTGAATTTTTAAAATCCTTTCTTTTATGGTTTTAATTTTTTTTTACATGTTATATTGGGATTATTATCACATCTTCTCCGTACATACATTTTTTTTATTAACAGTGCGTGTGGTATATTTATTCAAGTCTGTTCGTCATAGATTCAATTGTGTTCGCCTTTAAATATGCTCTTTAGTTATAATAAATGATAATGATTATTGACATTTTATTATAGTTTTAATTTGATCTCTTGAGATTTTTTCTGATTTCTATGTCCACACAGTCTCTACCTCCGAAATAGAGCACTCCTCATTCTCTCGAAATATAGCAAATTTTAATCTATATAATGTATTGCACTAATCGGACTTAAGATAAAATCTTAACATTATTACCATTTTAACTTATCTGTTACGATTTTTTTAACATTGGAATAATTATTTTTGCATTAACCTCATAAATCAAAAATTATTACAATCTCATTTTTCTAAGGGTTGTTACTGGTCTGTAAATGAATTTAAACTCCCGAGGAAATTTGCTTATTTTCGTAGCAGGATCATCGTCCATAATATTCTACATTCAGTGTGACCTAGCAGTACCATAAAGATAATGAGATATAATATAATCGATAATGATGGGTTCATAGGCTCGAGTATTATGTCTGTTTGGTTAACCCCTGGTAGCCACCACCAGGTACCAAATTATTGTGATTCTATTCTCTGAAGTGGCTTATTGATAGCCTATATTACGCTTTTGTAAGTAACAATGAAAAAATGTGTCAATAGAAGTACATTCAATTGAAAATGTACATGAAAAGGCAGAAGCAGAGAAAAGAAAAATCTAATCGAAACAAACTCGAGACTCATCAGGAAATGAATCAAATCTCCAATCTGTAAGTAATAATGACAAGAGAAACAATCACTTTCTATGAGGAACATGAACTGGGGGGGACGTCAAAGTTGAACTGAGGAAAGTTAATAAATATCTACAGTACATTTTGATAAATTTGTATGATTTTGCTGATAAGGAATTGTCAAGATACTTTGATTTATTCGAACTACGATTCTTATCTTTGGTTGTTATATTACAGACAGAATATTTCGACCAAGTAACCTTTGGTCATTTTCAAACGTCCATTGTTCATTTCTAGTAAAACAGAGCATATGGATTTCCAGATCTTATGCTTATTGTCTATAATAAGATAGCTAACAACTAAAGATTACATTGATTTATCCTAGTAATAGCTTCGATAAGTATATTGAAAAATGTTGTTTCAGATATTAAACAGAATTATCTAAAAATCACTGAAAGTTACCGTAATAATCATATATCAAAATGACCAAATATTAGGATTATAATAACCTAGTTATGTCCTTCGGAATGGTAGCTCTTTGAATATAGGCTAGTACTAGTATATAAATCTATAAACTGTAGTTCAGAAGAAAGAAACAAGAAAAGATATCACTATCGGCCAAAAATAACGGACATCTAAAGATAGTCAGAGAGTACTTGGCGGAAGTATTGTGTCTGTAATCTATATCTATCTATCTATATCTATATCTATATCTATCTATCTATACTATCTATATTTCTCATGTTGTCTGTCTGTGTGTCTGTCGTGGGCATTGTTACCTCGCCCAGGCCGCATTCGATGCGGTTTGCAAATGGCTGCCGTAAGGACATCACATTTTTGAGTTCGGAATCAGGTTCCGAAAAAATCGATAATCGAAAAAATTCTGCTTACAGAAGGAATGATCGCTTTTCAACCAAATTTGAAACCCTCTTAGAGTCTACCATTAGAAGTGTTATCCAGAACTTTCTTGACCACGGACCCCTAAACAGCGCGGAAAATCGATAAAACCCCAAAACCGATACGCCCAGATTGCGTCTGAACCGCATGTCGGTTTTTAGCAAAAACCGAGCGGATTTATGAAGAGGCCATTGGGAGTCATCATGTGAAGTTTCAACTCTGAGCACCCCCCCCCAAACAGAGTGTAAATCGAGAATCGGTCAACCCTTAAAAATGTTGTTTCCGGTTTTTTAAAGCTGATCGTATTTTGTTTAGTTCTTTTTTCGTAACAGATTTAATGTTTACTATAGAGCGTAGAAAAAGTTGGCAGTGTGATATAGGCAAGAAGTAAGGCATGTAACAACATCAGCACGGCAAAGGGCACTCCTCTAAAGGCAAGGAAGGGCAAAAATATTTTAAGTCAAGTGATAGCGATTGCTGTATTAGTCGTACTATTTTTTAATCAAGCACGAGCAACGCCGGGCCATGCTGCTAGTAATATCTATAATAACCAAAGATGAAAACAGTAGTAATCAAAGTATACAATATATTTTAACAGCCAAAATAACTCGTTATGGTTAGTTATTGATATACTTGATCTGTGCAAACCAAACATGAAAAATAAGAAACACATAATAGGAAATAAGACTAGAAGAATAAATTTAAAACTTAAACTATTAAAAACAGTGCAAAACTATTCTATAAAACTGTTAAAACTGTCTAAAAGAGTGTAATGTCAAAAAATGTATAATAAATAAATGTTTTACAAAAGTAACTGTCTAAAAAGGTATAAAATCCACCAATTTAAAAAATATAAAATAAGAAAGATAACTGATCTACTGCGAATAATCACAACAGGCAGAAACAGCCATCAAAGTGAAAACCAATGACGTATAAAAATGTTCTCTTTACATTGACAATTTTTAAATGTGTTCATCATGCTTAAGGATGTCAATGAAAGAGACTATAAAAATCGAAAAATAAAACAAATGACTCTATACGTAGTCACAGACCTAGAAAATCAAATCAAATCAAATGTCATGAAGAGTTAAAAATAGTTTTGCCTAGGGATTAAATTTTGTTGGGTCTCGTAATTCATGTTTACTTTAAAGGCGTTAGAGTTTTTTTTTTAATATAAACAATTTTCACACGATAGCAAGCAGCTCAAAGTACATCTACGCACATACTGAATTATTTTTAAGTTTCAATAACAGCATTTTCAAAAAGAGAGGATGTATTAATTTATATTTTTCAATCAAGTGTTGGTAATTGAAATAACACATGATTTTATTTTAACTTGACTTTTACCACTTGTTACATCAGAAAAATATCAACATTTGTGCTCTGGTTGTAGATTTGAATTTGTCAATCGCTGATTTTCGAAATGGAATAAAAATACCGATATAAAGAATGTATTTTCCTTGTTTAGAAAAAGGCTTTTCTTGTTTTCTGTTATTTCTACATTGAATATATTGTTATAATTCTATTTGGATATATATTTAATAGTTACCTTGCCTCAAGTCGACCGACGGTAATGTCCAAGTGCAAAAAATGCTAAAATTACATGACTGAGAGCCAGTTGGAAGATATTCTTTAATAAATAATTTGCGGATATTATAATAAAATAAAATTGTCAATTAAATTAATTAATATATAAATAATTTACATTGTTTTTGCGGCCTTGTTCCCAGTAGCCGTGACACATGATGTCATGGTTGACTATTTCAAATGTCCAGCTTCCCAAAGGATACTAAGATGCAGACAAAGGAAGTCTATCTACCACCCAGACACCACATCGGTACTTGATAAAAAAGTCGGAAGTATTTGAACAAAATATGAACTTTGGACAGTTTATCCACAACTTTGAGCACAATACTCAACACTTTATTCGAAAATTAGAAAAATGCAATAATTATGCAGAATTATTACCACACTTATTAGGCAGGTATGTGTCGTGTGTGTGTGTGAGAGAGAGACTACATACATATAAAAGTGAACATTGATGTCAACATTTAGGAGCGACAGCTGTTTCATGCTAAATGCAATCTTGAGGCCATGGGCGTTGCGTTTTTGCTCGACTTTTTATATATACAGGTCAGTTATGCATTATGGGTAGTCTACTTTATTATTCTAACGGTTATTTTGGAGACCGTAGTTTGTTAATTTGTTTACATTTTATTTACTTACCTCATTTACTTATTTATTTGTTTGGATTAATTTATTTTACTTGTTTTTGTTTATTTATTTCATTATTTTCACTTATTCTTGTTCGTTTTCAGTTTTCGATTTTAAAGTAACGTAGTAAAAAATTGTTTTCGTGTCAGCCTTTTTCAGACGAGTTCTGATCGATAATTTAGTGGTTTGTTTGGGTCTGGCAAGATAATTATAGCTATTTTTCTTCCAGGCAGATTTTACAGATTTTGCATTGATTGTTGTAGGCTGATGATATTTTCCATATTTTTAGTCTCATTTTGTTTTGTTTTTAATCTCCCAGACATGTTTAGAAAGCATTGTGGTGTTCGCGTATTTACTGTTTGTAAAGTATTGTCTTCGTTTCCGTGCTGCTTCTGCTACTCCTATGTATATTTTTTCTTCGTTATCTGCTAATTTTACAGTGGCTTGGTATATTACATTGTTTTGCAATCAATTGCCGTTTAAGGGACGTTCATTCTTTATGCTGCAGTTACACGTTGGTTTAATTTGTTCAGGTGGTTTGTTGATTGTTTTCCTTTTGTGCTTTTAATATTGGCGCCATGTTGTCGGTGCAAGTGTAGCTGATTTTTATTGTGTTTTCGTTGAATATCTTCTGTAGAGAGTTTGATGCGAAGAAGTGTGCATAGAGTTCAATGAAAATTTTTCCTACGTTTGTTTTTATGTTTTTGTACGATGGGTTGAACTATATGATGTTACTCTTCTTGATAGCCTTTTTTGTGGTATGTATATGAGTGTTTCTGGGAAACCACTCTCTTTTAGGGTTGTTTCATAGTCTTTCTTAGCTTCATTTAATATAGTTTCACTGGATAAATTGTCGGAAAGCCTGCGGTTAATTGATTGTGGCATCTGCTTGCTTATTGATGTTAGGTGGTTGGAAGATGTGTATATATACAGTGGTTTATTCTTGTGTTTCCTGTATGGTTTATATGTACATTTTCTTATATTTTCTAGTTGCCAACTTCAGCCTAAGTCGAATCCCATATTTTTAAAAAAATCTGTTTTTCTAGTTTTGTTTGTGTTTCAGTTGTTAGAGTTTCGTAATATTATGAAACTGTCGTCCCTGTATTGCATCATTTCTATCGTGTAGCAAATATATACCTTCGGGGTGTTGTACCGTCAAAGCTTTTCCCATTGTATTGTGAAAGGCCCTTGTTTCTTTCTCTATGCGTCTTCGTTGTCGAATAGTAGTAATTTTCGGGAGTGTTTAATTTCGTTTATGCTTATTTTTATTTGTTCTTGAACTAAGGAGATGGCCTTATGTAGAATGGATTTTGTTAAGAAGGGTAGAATTCTTTGATATCTAGTTGTATAAATAGGCAAGTATGTTTGCTTTTTAAGATTCGGAACTAGTGTATAGTTGTTTTTGTGTTTTTCCACTGATTTACTCCTAACTGCTTGCTTAACTCGGAAATAATTATTTCTAATATTGTTATACTTATTTTACTTTTGGTTGGGTTTATGAGTCCACATGATGGGTTTATTCTAAAATTATCCTTCTGGTCTTTTAGTATGATAAATGTCTGCGCCTTAGCTATGCACTTTATTCGGTTGTCTAGGTCTAAATTTTGGGCGATTATTTTAGCTTCCTTCTTGATATCGTGTTCTTTTGTTCTGTTGCTTTGTGTGTTTTCTTTATGTTGAGCTTGAGTAATTTGTTGTGTTGGGGAGGGGCTAGTTCATATAAATTTTTAGTTCTGTCCTCTGCGATAAATATTTTAATTGAATTATTTATTTTAGTTATATCTTCTTTTAGTTTTTTTGGCAGACATCTGGAATTTTTTGTTTCTTACTAGGTTAGACAAGTTTTTCTCGAAGTCGTCTAGTTCTTTGTGTTTCGGGGACTTTTTTTCTTTTTTTTTTTGTTTTTGTTTTAAAGCTGTATTTTTCATTGAGTGTTGTATTTGTGTTATGCTCTTGGTTTTAAAAGAAATGTGCTTTCCATAGCATTCTTTTTATGAAGCTTTCTATTTTTTCTATCAATTTTAGCTTGTAGGCGGATGGTGATTGGGTGGACTTGTTTTATAGAAAGTGGAGAAAAAATGTAATATAACAAGGCGCTGTAAAATCAGCAGATAACAAACAAAAAATATACATAGTAATAATTGATGTAACTAACTCATAGAATCAATCTTTTATAAATACTAAATACGGACGGCACAATGCTTTCTAAAGATATCTAGGAGATTAAAAACAAAAAGCAAATCACACCAAAATGGAAAATAAAGAAAAGAACATCAGACTAAAACCATCAATGAAAAAACTGTAAACTCTGACTGGAGGAAAAATAGCTATAATTAACTTCCCAGAGCAAAACAAACTACTAAATAAATGATCAGAACTCATCTGAAAAAGGCTGACACGAAAACAATTTTTTACTATGTTACTTTAAAATCGAAAACTGAAAACGAACAAGAATAGTTGAAAATAAAGAAATAAAATAAATAAACAAAAACAAGTAAAATAAATTAATCCAAACAAATAAATAAGTAAATAAGGTAAGGAAATAAAGTGTAAACAAATTAACAAACCACGGCCTCCAAACTAATTGTTAGAATAATACAGTAGACTACCCATGATGCATCACTGACCTGTATATAAAAAAAAGTCGAGCAAAAACACAACGTACTTTGCCTCACAATTGCGTTTAGCATGAAACAAGCAGTCACCTCTCTTTAAATAAAACGGCCATTCTCTGTGATTTGTAATATATTAAAAATGCTATCTGTAAAAAACTATTTGGTTTCCGTTGTTCCTTTGATATCACTATTTGTTTTCCCTAAGTCGACGCACGCGTAAACACGTGTATTATCTGATGGTAAATGTCTTCTTTTTTTTTCGGATTTTCAAAGATTTACACACACCGGTCTTGAACGGGAAACATGTCTGGATATTGTTAAACAAATGGAATTCACGATAATCTATTCTATTAAATACCCCCTATATATATATATATATATATTAAGCAGTAAACAATAATTCTACTTCAAGGGAAAACTACACTTCGCGGCGGGGACAGCAACGTTATCCGTACCATGTATCTCGCTGAATCAAATTAAACCCCAGAAATTGGCCCGGTATCATTTACTATAAGCAAGATAGAGAAAAAAGGAGTTAAAAAGGAAAAAATAATGGTCAGACCCATAAAGATTAGCGTTACAAAATCGAATTCTATTGACTTTAAAAAATATATTTCACTATATAATACGCGATAATTCTGTGAACCTTCTGGTACAATTCTTCTCTTCAAAATATTTATCATCCTGGAATAAAAGATATCAATATATAATTCACTACCTTACTTGAAATTTATATTAGTAATTTCCATGTTACAACTTTTACTATAATGAATATATTGCGAGTAACGAAATTACAAGTAGTATTTTATATCAGAATAGTTAAAGTCTAATTTAGTTCTCATATGTTGTAGCGGGCGGTCCAGTGGCCCCGTATCACGGAAAGGGGTGAACGAGGTCACAAGAGGCCCGCTAACATTTTTGACGCGATTAAATCTGACCGTGAAACAATATGGACGACAGAACGAGGATATATATGATATATAGAGGTTTATTCTAAAAGGAAATGAAGATGGTCGGAAACGGTGGAGGTGCCGGATGCTGTGGGTTGTTGCCAGGATGATCGCTTGGTGGTTGTTGATGTTGAGTGATGCCAGGATGATCTTTGTTGGTTGTTGAAGCTGAGTCGTTGCCGGGGTGCCAACTTGTTGCTGTAGTTCGTGTTGCCAACTCGTTGTTTGTCATTGCCTGGATGCAAACTTGACGTGTTGGGAAGGAAGAGAGAGAAAGAAAGTTCCCAACTATCGTCAAGTTGGCAGACAAAAAGAAATGGGAGCGTAACTTAATACACAGCCCGTAGATCGGCGCCCTTGGCCAATGATGGTCAAGGGGCCTGCGTAGACGACCGTTGCGGCCGCCGACAGCCTCCTGAAAGCTTGGGAGAAATCACTGTCTTGTGTCGAGGGGGACCAGCAAGAGAAATTGGCTAAGCTAACCGAAAAGTCTCTATAAAAAAATACTACAAGGTTAGCCAAAGATAACTATGGTCTAAAAATGACTAGATGTATATTACAACTAGGTTTGTAATGTAGCCTAACTAAAAAGGGGATTTGCTAGTCCCTCTGACGTGTTAACAGTGTGTAAGGAGCATGAATGAGAGGTCAAGGTCGAAATGACCTGTTCCTCTGCTGGTTCAAGGACAGAAGGAGGAGGTAACTCCGACACTCCTGCAGCATCCAGCACCTCCACCGTTTCCGACCATCTTCATTTCCTTTTCCTTTTAGAATAAACCTCTATATATCATATATATCCTCGTTCTGTCGTCCATATTGTTTCACGGTCAGATTTAATCGCGTCAAAAATGTTAGCGGGCCTCTTGTGACCTCGTTCACCCCTTTCCGTGATACGGGGCCACTGGACCGCCCGCTACAATGTATAATTTAATATTTCTTTGGTTATGGCTCTAAGAAATATTTATTTTATTTAAGTACTATTTAAGAAATATTATTTTTATTTAAGTACAAAACTAATGAATATTATAAAATATTTAAATGTTTTTTGTTTTTTTTTACTTTACATTGTTCTTTAAGATCAACTAACAACTATTATGACCTGAAACTTAGCCAAGTGTACTAAATTATGAATTTTAGGAAATTTAATAACACAGACGATGAAAATGTAAAAAGCAAGAAAGTTTGATTTCAGACGAAAAAAAATATAGCGGATAAAAAATGCGACAACGACATTGGTCAAAAAAACAATTGCCAAATTTGGGGACTGAAAGAAAAACAAGCTGAACGAATGAACATTTATATCTCGGGAGAAATATCAACAATCTGAACTTTTCTTTTCAAATTAGAACATTTTCATATGTTTTGCCTTTTATTCAAAGTATTTCTTTCTGTTTTATTTTGCTCTATCTCAGTTAACTTTTTTCTTTGCTATTTTTTTTCGGATATTTCGTAAAAAAACCGCAGACAAATATGATTCCACTGTTTACACAGTAAGGCGTATGACAACATTTTCTTTCCTGTACAGACCATAGTGCCTGTACCACCCGGAAAGAAAGAAATGAAACTCATATGAGATAGTTTGCTTTCGAAGTCTGCCTACTCGTCATAGATATACAAGGAGGTGCTGAAAATTTCTTCGGCCTGACGAAGAATCTTTTTCCACCGAAAAAACTGTTTGCTATTTGTTCCCTACATTAGTTTGATAGTTTTTGTTTTGTGATATTTTCCATTTGTTCAATAATGTATACATTGAAATTATTTCTACATAGTTCATACAATAATTAAGATACTATTACTATTAATACAACTTTCATTCTTGATTTTGATAGCTGTTATCTTTAGACTGGATAACCCTACTAACTATCTTTGCTCTCTTTTGTCTAATTTCTAAAGTATTCATAGTAAAAAGCTTCTATTATCAACCAGATTTTTCTTGGTGACTTAAACAAAGGGATTAAGTATTTAAATTCCTTAGTGATTTCACCTTCACTAAGTCGTTTTTTACATTTTGATGATCATCTTCTATAAACAGTCTTCCCATTATGGAAGTTAAACTAACTGGTGTAAACAGTCAAGTCGAAAACTGTAAATTTTACGCAACTTGTTTTTATTTTTTTTTTAATATAAAACATTTTTAAGGCATATCTTAATCTACAATGACATCTGTCCTGCAGTAGGAAGCCATATAAAAATCCCATAACATTTATATAGCCTATTTTCATCATCATTTTTAAAGAACAGATTTTCAGCATTCAGGTCTCCTTTCATACTGTGACAATGTGAATGCGACATATTACACTTCAGTCTTAAATGACCTCAGATTCTACACCCGAAGTCTTACATATACTAAGGAAAAAATCATCAGACTGTCTTGTTTTATATGGCTCATTTATGCGGATCGTTACTGCGCACGCACACACACACACATACGTACACTAACTCAGATATTGAAAATTCTTGCTCCATAAATATAGTAAATTTAAAAATATAACATGAGTATAACACGAGCATATTTTTATAAAGTGCTAAAAGCAAACAGAACATATAGAATCAATTGGGAATAGGAAAATAAGTTCATTGTTTTACTTCTGACACAGGGTTTCGTAGACGCAAATCTGCTCATCAAGTGACACACAACATATTTATTTGGATAAAATACATTAAACATTGACGTTAAGTAAATTTGTAATAAAAAGTGTATTTAAGCAGTAAAAATTCATCCAAACAAGTTTTACTTATATATCACTGATAAGGTCTGTGCATTTAACATGTTATGTCTTTTCAACTGAAAAAAATTTTAAAAGTGAATAACACAGACTAGTCAATTCAACGGTTGAATTAAAAAAACATTGGCGGTGGTATTTAGTAAACTTGCTCGAGTAATATATATATATATATATATATATATATATATATATATATATAAACCATATAAATAGGTCAAGGTTAGGTCACTCCTCCTACCACAATATAAAGCTTATTTAAGAGAGATGTAAATTTAACCCTCCCTATATTTTGTATTGTCTCTTTAACCGCCACCTTCACCTCCTGTTTAATTACAAAATTACACTACCCATCAATTTCTAATCACATTTTTCTTCTCATTTCATTGTTGGAAGTGTTTACCTGATGATCCGAAATCCTTTAAAAGGATTTTGGTGAAATAAATTATTGTAATGGTACTTAAAATGGTCTGTTTTTTCATTAATTAAATATATATATATATATATATATATATATATATATATATATATATATATATATATATATATATAAATATATAAATCAACGGTTTTGTACTTAGACTTATAGACAGGTGGAGGCAGATCTGCGACTTTCCAAAAGACATTTTTACAAACGTGGACCCAAACTATGCCGAAACATATACTTTGTTTTCTACTTTCACTTCATATATCATTTTGGTAATATTATGTTTTATTTTATTGTAACAGTACTTTAATAGAGAATTTCTAAATAAAGCACAAACTGGCACAATCTCACAGTAAATGATTGCTATGAGGGCTGGGATGAATTTACTTAATATATAAAATTACTATTGTTCTAATACATAAGGTAAATTATATTTGTAGGAGAGCACATTTATGCAAAAATATAGGTAATGCAAATTCCTCAGTACGGCAGTAAACGTATTAAAGTTAAAGTTCTCTCTTGCATCAATAATTATGATTTTATGACAATTATCTGCAGCACGCGCACCCACATTACATAAATATCTACAGCATCATGTACATATTGCCATTTTTATCTTCATTGTTTCTTATCATAATTTTGCATTATCGTTATCCAGAATTTTCACGCCAGAAGAATCTGGTAGTTTTTGCAGGAGAGAAATTGGTATTCCCTCAAAATCGCTGGATTCACAGTTACACTGAGATTTGTGTGATCTCTATTATTCTTTAGATTTCCAAAGAATCTAAAATCTTATTTTTTCAACAAGGTCAAATTGGTAACTGATCTCAAAAATGACTTTAAATTTGTTGTTAATTAGATCAAGAAATGGCGTGTTAATTTAAACGCCTGCAAAGCGTAACTGTAATCTTTTAATCGTCTGAATAAAACTTATCTTCCTTTTCCATCGGCATGACTGATGCTAACATCCAAGAGAGTGACTCATTGCGCTTTCTAAATCTAGCATTTTCCACTGACATGAAGTGGAAAGATTATATTGAATCAATTCATAGGTCTACTGCTAGAAAAGTTAATTTACTGTGTTGTACTAGACAATTTTTATCTTCTCTTTTATACTTCTCTCTTGTGGAATTCTCTTAAGGCTTCTTGCTTTCCAGTCAACAATGATCCTCAAAAAATGAAATATAATGTTAATTATTATCTTGTCTTAATTTCTGGTCTTTTATTGTTCTCTATCATTAAATATTTTTCTTATATTCTCTTACAGTCAGTAACCCCATTGTATCTTAGTGACTTTATTACCTTGCTTGGGGTGATATGAGTAAAAGAAAATGTCTTTTGAGAACTATTCTAAGCGCTCTTATAAGGATAAATACAATTTTATATTGAAAGGCAAATTCTAGATATGTTCCAGCTTTAGATTCTCATTTGGTTTCCCTTTGTTGACCCTTGCTACATTGACATTCATTGACGGGTGTCTTTCTTTTTGCATATAATGGTTTCTCTCTCGTCTCCTGGGCTGGATAAGATATCTAGTATGTTTACTATTATTTGACCGAGAGACGTTAATACTTCATGGAATTCTACATCTAAGTTCGGTATTCTCACTGAGATTGAACAGCTACATTCTGGATAGTTTTCAAGAATTTTCATCGTGGTCTTTCAACTCTTTCTTGGAGGTATATTTCTGTATTCTAAGATAATAAGCTGCAGTCGCTTATTAGAAGACTAACGGTTTCATTTTTATCTCTGCGTAGATGGATTTTATGATTCTATTGTCTCCTACCCTTCTGCCAAAATATAGTTTGTCTAGCACCTCATTAATAATAATTATGTTTTTTTTCTTGAAGTGTACTCTTCGTTATCTTGTTTTTGCCACCATCACACATTCAATTCATTTTTTTTGTCTCTTGAAATTTCTCTCTATTATGAGTTTCTCTTTTATTGGTATTCTGATGTCACATCTGTCTTATTGCGGCTCTCATAATCTTTCATCATTCAAATTTGTGTTAACATCACAAGTATTGTTACAAAACGGCGATAGCATTGCTTTTACCAAAAAATAAATAGTTTTTTTTTAATCTCTACATTAATTAACAATTAACTCTTCCTCCTATTGCTGCAACACACTGGAACATATTTTGACATTTTTACACTTGAGATGAATTAGAACATCGTTCTTTGTTGATATCTAATCATGCCATTATTACTTCCCAAAATATGACCCAAGTAGCAAGCATCAGAAATCGTTTCTGATTCTTTCTAAAACATTTCAGTTCCCCTCAAATTAATAATTAAACAATAAGTTTTTTTTTTTTATAAAATTTATTCCTATGGTTCATTTTCTGCATAATTCATGCTCTTGAGAGAAATGCATTCAACTTTGCAATGATTCAAATTTCCCTGCAAATTGTCCGGTCAATATTTTCCAGGTTAGATGCAGGTGTGTTATAAGTTTATAATTACCCTCGATTTTTCCTCTTCCATCTTTTTCAATCAGAGCTGCACTCTAATTTGTCACATATTTGTGGATTCTTGTTTCTATCAAGCGTTTATGCAACTGTTCGAATAACCTTTCATGTATAGAAGTAAATCTTTTAAATGTTTTATAACTGGTAGGTATTATCTCCTTACTATGAATCACATATGACACAAAACCGGTTTCATGTGGACTACCCATATTTGTACATTTTTATTACTAATATTCACCCAATACAAAACCAAAGAACCGCTCAAGGTAGAGGTTTAGTGAGTGGAGTTGTATTAGCGTAAGAAAGGGCAAGATAACTGGAAAGATAGACTGCTAATTCTAGACTTGAAGAGGTCAAGATTTAATTGGCGAATAAAATTTCAGAGTTCCGGCGGAGGTGTTAGGAGTGTAGAGTTGATGTAGTCTTTTATAAGGGAACCCAGTCCTAAACAGGCAACATTGGATGAAACACTACACTGTTCAAAAAACCAGGGAGTAGTGTGAAACAGACGATAGGCAAACCTATCTATTCCTATACGGATCAAATGTGAGTGAACGGGTTTTGTAATATAAAATTAAAAATGGAGATTTAAATAAGACTCTAAGTAGTTATGAACTAACTTCATGTAATAACATGAACTTTTACCTTAAGATATCGTTTAATATAACTTATTTTCATAATGTTTCAATTTTCTTTCTACTAATTACTATTTCTGAATTTATCCTCCTATGGACGATATGAAGATAGCAAGTAAATAATTTCTTTTAAACTAAATAAAAATGAAAAACTATGGCATGGTATCGAAAACAGCCTCAAGACATAAATAAATAACTAGTACATTAAATTCTTCTGAAAGTACTAATCTCTACACACAACTTCATACTTCAAGGAGCTTATCAATCTCTTTGGCGGCAAAGTTTAACGATAACACCTCATTTTTGATTGAAGAATTTCACGATAAATACTCTCTGATCTGAGGCTAGTTGATTAGTACCTCAATAAGGTCAGCTTTGTGCTTGATTGACTGAATTGAGAAAACTTTATATTTTACGTTCATGTTTTATATATTTCTTGGTCTGCCTTAGTAGTTTTCAATGGTATCGAACAAATGGAGTTTTTTTAGTAGGTTGCAGTACTACGTTGTCGATTTGAATAAAACAGATAGCGATCATTTTTGACGCTCAGTATTCTGGTTCTTCAGATAACTATCACATGAAATCTTTGTACGCTTCTGCCTCTCGGTGTATAACTTATCAAGCAGTCAAAAGCATGTTTTGCAAGCCAGTGTATTATATATATGACTAGCAGCATGGCCCGGAGTTGCCTGTGCTTGATTCAAAAATCGTACGACTCATACAGCAATCCCTATCACTTGACTTAAAATATTTTGCCCTTCCTTGCCTTTAAAGGAGTTCCCTTTGTCGTGCTGATATTGCTACATGCCTTACTTCTTGCCTATCTCACACTGCGATTTTTTTCTAAGCTCTATACTAAACATTAAATCTGTTACGAAAAAAGAACTAAACAAAATGAACACAAAACGATCAGCTTTTAAAAAGGACTCGTAACTGGCAAAACCGAATGAAAAAAGAATGTTAACAAGAAATACTTTTTCGCACCTAACCCAGCTCTGGGGAATCAGAATCAACGTTGAGTTTAAGCAAGCGAATGAGCCAATTGGAGTAAAGTGCCAAGCAGATTTAAATTTTTCCCACTTGTAACGAATGCAGCTATTGATATTTTTTGCATCCTAGCATGCTAGTTAACATTCGTGTCAGTCAGCTGTTGGCTCTTACGCTGGCCAATAGAATCTTCCTGCCTATTCGTGGCAGCCAGCTATAGGCTCTCACTATGGCCAGTACAAAATGGCCGCAAACTACATGAAAACTGCCGTAGAAGCACGAAAACATCGATTATTTCAACTATCGATGGGAGTTGGGAAATGCAAAGTCGGTCTTGGCCTGTCCGCTAACTTGGAGCATGTGCATGTAAATTTTGGTGCAAATCCGTCGAAATTTCGGCCATGCATTCGTTACACACACACACACACACACACACACACACACACACACACACACACACACACACAAACACTGCCTTTTATAGATAGAGATAGCGAATTATAATGATCAATTAAACCTAATCACATGCATTTCCCGAAAACCTGCATAACGCAAATTCATCTCATCGCTTTTCATATAAAAATCTGTTTTTATTAAGAAATGTATAGTATCATGTCACAGCCACGGTTTTGTATATTGATAGAACTTTTATTCAATTTTTATGCCAAATATTCATTAAGACATAGTGTTGAAAAGATTTCAGTCCGGCCTACTTCCCAAAATTATTTGGTCATTGAAATAGTGAAAATAGGTCTAGTCGAGGAAAAAATAATGGTAAAGTGGTAAAGATAATGGTAACATTAGCCCTTTCCCTACAAGAAAACATTTAGCATTCATTAACCGGGCAGCCAGTACTGCAGAGATTTTTATAAAGACTTTTTACTTAAAACAATTTTCAGGAAAATAGGTTTCTCAAGTCTTGTAACTGTTATAATATACCATCGACATCATTATTTTCTATTACATGCTCGCAGTATAACACAAGAACAGAGTAGAATTTGTTTTCTTTGATTATAACTTAAGAAATTGAAAACTCCTTCAAACCTAGATTAAAGCACTGTGTTTGTTATTTTTAGTTTACATTGATCTGTCAAAACTTTCTGTTTATTTAACATCTATTTTTATAAGTTACTTCTATTTGTCCGTTATATCAGCTATCGTCCGTTGTTAGGAATTTTAGAATTTTGAAATGCTATTTTTCCATCGCCAGAATCTCTTTGTGAGAACATTTTCAAACTTGTAATATCTTAAATACTCAGATCTGTTTGTTTACTCACTTTCTGTCTCTTTCTAGTTATTTATCTATAAAAATAAATATATACATATGTCAGTATATAAATGTGTATGCGTGCGTAAGTTATTTGCCAGCTTCTTAATACTTAAAATTCAGTCAAGACAGGAGTAAGCGATCCACCCCACCCTCTCTAAAACAGCATTTTCTGTTCACTTCTCTGTAACTTCACTAAGCCTCGTCCCCCATCAGCAGCCTATTTCCAGATAATCTGCCTCAAGCCAATCTGGCGAGTCTCTAAAAAGAAATTCTTAAAAAAAGACAAATATATAAACGTATATACATAGATCAAAGGTGATAATTTCGCTAGCGTCAGAAATATTTCGCTTCGGTATCCCGCGCTGCTGAACCAGTGGAGCACAATCTTTAGATGTAAACCCAGTAAATAATGAATAAAAACTAAGAAAATCATCAGTGAAAATTGCCCAAAGTGGTGAAAGAGGTGAAGGGAGGTGGGTGCAAAGAATAGAAATATAGAGCCGACCTTGTTTGTTATTCTAAGACAACTTCGAAAGATGGAGGGATGATACCATTCCATCAGATTCTCATTAGTTTATTACTTTTCCTTCTTTTTTCCGCCTTTTTCGATTCTCTCTTCCTTGCTCGGTCTTTCTCTTTTTCTAATTCGCTAGATATCGTTGTTTCTATCAATTCCTATACGAATGCAAACATACACACACACACACACACACACACACACATATATATATATATATGCATTTAAATACGTGGACACACACACACACGCATATATATATATATATATATATATATATATATATATATATATATATATATATATATATATATATGTCAGTGAATTTGCAATTTTAGAAAATTATGTATAAATTTCTGTAATGATTCCTTTTTAGTTTGATATCATACAATGATCAGTATGTATGCATGTATATATTGGCATATATAATGTGTGTACTTTTTCGAGAGTATATACAAACCTATCCACATATTGTCAAATTCATTTAATATCTTATCAACAAACATATGCATTGGCGAGTGATGCATTAGATGATTTTCAGATATTTATATATCTTATTTACATTCACTTCTGAAATAATTTAAATAAGTATATATATATATATATATATATATATATATATATATATATATATATATATATATATATATATATTGCTTATACGTTATTTTATAGATACAAATATCTAAGTAAATGCTCTGTTTATTATGAACATTATCAACAATATTTAACGGCTTTGGTAACCAGACGCTTCCCCTGTAGGTAAATAGTATAGCACGTCAGGCTATATAACGGCTTCGTGTAGGATACAGGGTCGATTCCTGTCGGAAGACACATATTTTCTTTGAGTTTTCTCGGACATTCAAGCCAGTAAGTGTTGTTAATACTGTTTATTATAAACAGAGCATTTACTTAAATATTTGTGTCTATAAAAATAACGTATAATCAAAAATATTGAAATACTTGTCGGACTTAGTCTTCATAATATATATTAATATATATATATATATATATATATATATATATATATATATATGTATGTATATATATATGTATGTATGTATATATGTATGTATGTATATATATATGTATGTATGTATGTATGTATATATATATATGTATATATATATATATGTATATATATATATATATATATGTATATATATATATATATATATATATGTATATATATATATGTATATATATATATATATATGTATATATATATATATATATATATATATATATATATATATATATATATATATATATATATATATATATATATATATATATATATATATATGTATATATATATATATATATATATATATATATATATATATATATATATATATATATATATATATATATATATATATATATGTATATATATATATATATATATATATATATATATATATATATATATATATATATATATATATATATATATATGTATATATATATATATATATATATATATATATATATATATATATATATATATATATATATATATATATATATATATATATATATGTATATATATATATATATATATATATATATATATATATATATATATATATATATATATATATATATATATATATATATGTATGAAGAAAAATATACGGAAAAACAAACAAAAATCCTAATATGCAATTATGCTGTTTTAATGTTAATATAATGTCAACGTCGGACGTTTCGATCTAATAGACCATCTTCAGGACGTATTCATAAAACATAATTAACATTAGACCATATTCAATTCAACATGAAAAAGACGATGGACATAAGAGTAAGTCTAATCTAAACAGATAACTGAAATTTTTATAAGATCAGCGTTCCTTTTTAATATGATCACGTCTCGTCACGTGGGCGATGTTGCGAAAACGTATTCGAAGATGATTTCCAAATATTAGTTAAGCCCGATGGAACGATTTTCTCATATAAACAGTTCTTTGAGGAATCCTTTTTGTTCTTATAGGAATACGTGGAGATCAATAGATTCTTATATTTTTTCGTATAAGCTTGAAGTCTTCCATGAAGCTTATACGAAAAAATATACAAATTATTATCGAGATAACTTTTTTCTAATATTTCAAAAACCGTCAAATCAATTCACACAATATTGGCAACACTGAACAGCGCAATCACTGAAATTTTTGTATTGATCTGCGCAAACTGGCGCCATTTTTGTTATCAGCACGGTGATTTGACAGTGCCAAATTATTAGGAGAGTATAAGCATTTAGTGAAAAGATGGGCCGTAAAGGCAGTTTAAGTGATGCTGAAAAGAAAACTATTACCTCAGAACTCTCAAAAAGTAAATCTACCCTAGAAATTTTTAAAATGATAGGGATGTGTCATCAAACAGTGAAAAATTCACCGCCGACCCTACACAAGTACGAAAAAGAGCATATAAAGGCAAGCCGAGGGTTATTTCACGTCGTCTCATGTCATGACTTAAACGAGAGGCCACGAAGAACCCTGGACTTACCAGTCAAGAGCTTTTCAGTCGTATTGGGGATCTTACTGTGTCTAAAAGTACTCGGTGTCGGTATCTGAGGGAAATAGCAACAACAGTCAAACCTGTATGGAAGCCTCCGTTGACGAGAAATCACATTCAAAATCGATTGAAATGGGCCGAGGACAATATGAAGTTTGACTTCTCTAAAGTTTTGTTCACAGATGAAACTCAAGCAACACTTGATGGGTCAGATAGATGGTGCAAAGGCTGGGTAATGAACGGAGAGAATCGCCATCAGCATTTGAGACGCCAACAAGGTGGTGGAGGCATAATGATCTGGGGTGGTATTATTGGAAAAACATTAGTGGGCCCATGGAGAGTACCAGATGGCGTCAAAATGACTGCTGATGCATACATAGCATTTATGAAGGAGCATCTTGAACCGTGGATGAAAAGGCAAAGAGTTGCCTTCAGGAGGGCCATTGTTTTTTTATGCAAGATAATGCTCCCTCACACGCTGCTCACAAGATTACTGAATATTTGAAACTGTTAGGCTTCGATGGACCTCGAAAAATGAAGTGGCCAGCAAATTCTCCGGATTTGAACCCAATCGAAAACCTTTGGAGCATCACGAAGCGAAGACTGTACGCCAACGGACAACAATTCAGGAGCAACGCTGAGTTATGGGAAGCAATTCTTGACATATCTCGCGGCATTACAGCAGATGACATCCTA
>CAHIKZ030004795.1:375000-422500 GCA_903632075.3 Acanthosepion pharaonis | reverse complement strand
TGGAATCGCTGCAACATGGAGGTGATGCTCTTCTTCGAATCAGATATCCTATGAAGATGCATCCATATGGTCACAGCTTGACACTTAATAAACTTAAGATTGATTTAGAAATATTCGACTTGTGTACTTAATATTCATAAGTTAATTGCATTGATAAAGAATATGTTGGGTAATATTTATTGTATAATATATATATATATGTCGGGGTGTACTTTGGTAACAGTCCTTCTTTCATGCAAGCTTCATTAAATATAACAGACAAGGAACTTTGATTAATTTTTTATATAATTTCTCATATGATCATATTTTTTTCTTTTCAGTTGATAAATTATACAAAAACTGACCAAATATTTTATTTAATCATTTTCAAGGTTTGAATATATTTAATGTTAACTGGAAATAGATTTTTGTATGAATATATGTATGTATTTAGTATTATAGAATGTTTCTAAATACATACATACATATATATATATATATGTGTGTGTGTGTGTGTGTGTGTAAATGCATACATATAAGTATTTATACATTTTCATTGTGTGCTCTAATTTTGTGACCGTGAAGCGAACTCGATAAATCACGGTCATGCTCCCAAATGTCATTAGGACACCATATGTACTGCAACCTTGGCAACAGTGGGCATGTCAAGGGCAAGATTGTCCAATTCATCCCATTTATTTCAGGGTAGATCTTTCTTTTCTGAGATTGCTCTATCAAAACTTTTCCATTATCTTACGGCAGACTTAATTAATAAAGTTCCTTCCTTTTTACCTGTTGCCACGCAGAGCAATAGATCCTAGACTGTCTACTTAACCACTAATTGGATGGTGGTAGAATTCGAAACGAACGAAAGAGGCGAGATCAAAACTGGAACTTTACGGGCTGATATACATTAAGCAACCCGCACATCGACCCATAAATAGATAGACAAAATATATTTGTAATATTTGATAATTCGGAATTCATGTTGACAATTATTTATGTACATATGTGTTATTTAATCTAAAATATTTTGTATTTTTCTTTTGTAGTATACACACACGCACGCATATATATATATATATATATATATATATATATATATATATATATATATATATATATATATAAAAGAACAGATATTGTGCAGCCAAATTTAGTGCTGACTGGTTCACCGTGTTGTCCCGGTCACACTCTTTATTTCATCTAAAGTTTCTGGAGGCACTTTACATCGGGTCCCATAAGCCTTCTTTGTGTAAACAACGTGAGTGTTTGCTGGGCTCGCTATCATTTGTCTCTAGTTCCTTTTCTATTTTTTTTCCTTCCAAAACTTCCTTTTATTGTACATTTTTCTGTGTTAATTTTAAATTAAATCTACCGTTGAAGCCTGAAGAGCGGGAGCGAAACCGGTTGTTTCGTTTTTAATATGTCTCTTAATATTAAGTTTTATACGTTTATTTCGATCATTAATTTTGTACCAAAAATCTTTTATATATATATATATATATATATATATATATATATATATATATATATATATATATATATATATATATATATATATATATATATATATATATATATATATATATAAAGAGTTACATACATGAGAACAATTACAAGAAAAATGTGCACATATTAAAAATACTTAAAACTGAGATTTGGTCAGATCTTTACCGTTTATTGTACATATGCACATACGTGTGTATATATATATATATATATACGTGAATATATATATATATATATATATATATACGCGTGAATTATTGATAATGTAGTTCCAATTTTTGGCAGTCTACCTCATGGTATTAGATGCTAGAGAGCTAATGCTTCGTTGATGTGGGTAGTCGCCAATCTAATATTAACTCCACATGTCTACTAAAAGCTGTCTTAGTGTATATTTAACGCAACGCCCTTCGTTACTTCAACCAAATCTTTCTTGGTATCGTTCATTTTATTTATGTATTAAACTAGGAAGAGAGAGAAAAAAAATTTAGATTTGTCAGATATTTGAATAACATAACCGCATTGCATGATTTTAATTCCTGCATTGCTTGACGAAAGAGACAACAGGTTTAAAAATAATAAATAGTAGACATTCAATTTGCATTATTTACATTTTGATCAGTATCTTCTTTGTTGCTATTTCAATATTTCGGTCGTTGTGTTCATCGGCCTTCTTCAGAGATTTCGAAATTAACCCTTTATTTAAACCCCATAGCGAGGGATATTTCATGTTCTCTTTTTAGTACTACTTTTTTATTTTTTAATTTTTAGTATTATTGTTTACTGTGTTTTTGCTGAATTTGCGTATATACTATCAGGCCCAACAGAAACGTTATGATAATCCCAACAAAGAAAAACATTGCATTTGTCCGAATGTAAATAATGATAACTCCTCACCTCAGGAATTTATTCAGAAACTTAACACTAAGCTGCAAAATAATTTCAACTTAGAAGTTTGGTGTTATATAGGCCTTTTACTTTATAACTGGTATTTTGTATACAACTCTTTCGCTTTTCAGATAAATAGTTACGATTTATTGGCTTCCAAATTAGTTTCATAAATTAATAAATTTACTATATTTATCACTTACAAGATTCATTAATTACTGATGTTATTAAACCACGTTGGATAAA
Source organism: Acanthosepion pharaonis (assembly GCA_903632075.3). NCBI lineage: Eukaryota > Metazoa > Mollusca > Cephalopoda > Sepiida > Sepiidae > Acanthosepion > Acanthosepion pharaonis. The sequence continues at coordinate 419,878 of CAHIKZ030004795.1, read as the reverse complement.
GATTTACAGAAATATTTTTAGTTTTAAAAATAAAACGTGTCTTTTTATATAATGAGTAGGTTTTTAATTATTCGTTTCGAACACAAATCTATTTTTTATGTATGAAAACTTCATGGTAAGATATGTATCTAAAAATTCCTAGCATTTCTATAATGCTCACAAAGATTGTTCTTCTTCGATTACAACTCTGCAGAGTTTAATTATATATGAATACACTTAGGAAATACATGAATCTTAGAGTTCTTATCTCTTCTAAGATATTGATAACAGTTGATCAGTTTCGAATACGACTATACGATACAATATATAAGCTCAACAGAGTTTATATATGAATAATTTAAAGAAACGCATATCTCACAAAATTAATAGACATTCTAAAATATACACAAGGCTATAATGTTTTTCCCCGGAAGCAATTTTCTGTTACTGGAAGTAAGCAAAAGAGGCAGGTGGGTTTTTTACGATTCCATCTAGCAAACAATAACAACTATTTATATTGTTCCAGTTTCTTTTCAACTTCTCTTAATGAATATACACTTTTGACAGTAATTACATGATGTTAGATTTTATTACGCAAGTCACACTATAATTGCTATTAACCAGACGATGTTGGTAGTTTTATCTTTTCTTCTCTTTCTAATGTTTTCAATTTGTCTATGATTGTCCTCAGATTTCTGTGTCACTTTGTTCGTATTTTTAAATGAAAACATTCAATAACTTTAAAACAGTTTTTTCTTTTTTCATGTTATCTTTTTCTTAAGACGTGTAACAACTCAAAATAACGATAAAGAGTGAGATTATTTATAATATATTTTTATAATATATTTATTATAATTATATTACATATCTACAATATGGTGAACTCCTATCGAATTACATAATACAATTCCACAACAAGAAATAATTTATTGTAATGTATTATCTATTTATAACAAACAAATAAAAATATTAACTGAAATTCATATGCCATTTATCATATAAATATATTGTGAATATTGTCTCGATATTGGTTGATTCCTACTAATTTTATTTTGAAAATATTGATTTCTTTGATAAAATTGCTAAGATTGCTGTTAAGAAAGTTGGTTGACTGTCTCATGCTAGACAGTCTTGCACATTTACAAGTTCAATTCGCCCGGTCATTAAATATTGTTGCCGCATCTGGTCTGGTGTTTATGCTATGTATTTAGATTTATGGCAAAATCCAAAGAATCATCTGCTATATTATCGGTTCGACCTGGCATCTCCGCTTGAATCACTGCCGTAACATAGCTTCTGTGTGCCTTTTTAAAAATATATTCAGGTCAACTGTTCTGATGATCTCTCCTTCGTATCTCGACTTCATGAATATAAACGAAGTAGGAGATTGGCAGCTAGGTCTCATTATACTCTTGAAATTGCTAAGTGTAACCTTAAGTTCTATTCGAATAGTTTATTCACTCGCACTTCCCGTCTGTGAAACTCTCTTCCAGTTTAATGCTTTCCTGTCAACTACAATCTATTAAAATTTAAATGCAATGTCAATCGTCATCTTCCATCTTCTTGAATCTTGTTCATTGTTTTTTCTTCTTAGTAACTTTTTCTCAGTTTCCTTCACTCTCAGTAACCACCTGCATCGTAGTGGCTTCATCGACGTGCATAGAGTGAAATGTTCGAAAATATTTGACTTTATGCACCGTTTGATAACTATATAAATATGACTATATAAATAGGACGTATTCTGTTGTATTTTTATGACATTTTGGTGGTAATATATATATGATATATATATATGATATATTTAGCACGATTCTTCAAAAGGTTACTTTTATAACAAATGGTTCTAAATCGACTAAAAATCCACATACTTGCCAACAGCTGCATTATATATTTTATCTATTGCTTCAAGTATAGTTATGTCTAGTACACCTGTGCATATCTTTTTGTCTTGTGCTAGACTAAATTTAGTTAATTAAATACCCTTGTATATATCTTATGTGAAATGGATTTAGAAATTTCGGAAGATACCCTTCAATAAAATTCGATCAGTAAAGTTAAAAACTGAATCCTTCAATTTCTTTAAAAGGAATATATTTTCATCTCATAGTAAATATAACGCATTTTAGAATTTACAATTTTGTTGATACTTTTATTACTTTACCGAGTTAAGTATCATTGTTCCCTCTTCAGGTTGCATTTATCAGGATAATTGAAAAGAAAACGGATAGTCATTTTAAGTAAACTTTTAGATCTTTAAATAAGGTATCTCATTATGTGCCTGTAAGGAAATTCTCTTGACATTCAGTTAAGAATAAAACTAACATTTGTGTTTTGTCGAGTATGTTATAAATATGATAATCCTAACGAGGGGAAGGTCTTTTTCACTTGCCCAAAATGACTTTTACTCCCAGATGTACTTGCGATAACAAGTTAACTGATATATAGCATAAAAGACTTATAAAGTAAAACTGAAATGATAATGGCATTTTATATTTGATTTGTCTAGAAAATCGCAACATTTCGGATAAATTTTCTCTTGATTCTTCTAAGTCGAAGCAATAGATTGTGTTACAGAAACGACCCCTTTTCAGTGTCAGTTGGGTGTGGACCTTGATATTAACTAATGCCGTTCGCTCCAATCATGAGTAAATGAAAGATAACTGCTTCTTCCTTGTCAGTCGACTTTAGACAACTTCTAGTCCCAATATGGCAACAATATTTAACCCTTCGACCCCTTCCTTCGTGTTTTCGTACGCATATCGACCGTAGGCATAGAAGCATTTCAACTAACTGATAAAGAAACAGAAATGAATTAATAATATCGTTACGGGCAGTACAAAGGCAAATGCATTCTTCTAGTCGGTTACGTTCAGCGGCGTATCTGTGTTATCATAAGGTTGGCCGGATAAAACATTGAACGGAGCACAAGAACGTCAGATAACGCCCTGTTGAACTTGAACGACGTGTCTTGCCTTTGATCGGGATACAGATTCAACTTGATGAATGTCATTGCAGCAGTTTTCCTCTAAACTGTCGACCGCAGATTTCCGGTCATCAAAAAGGATCCTACAAAATGTACATATCTACCTGATCAGAGTTGATTCAATCAAAGAACAGCTACCTCTTCCCTGACACTGGTCGGTAAGTAGGGGTTATCTTGTCCGGAGAAGTAATACAGCTAAAAGTATGAGAAAGAGAGAGAGAGAGAGAGAGAGAAAGAGAGAGAGAGCATCATTTAAAGGCATATTGCTTTTGATGACAACTGTTTCATCTAATAAATACTTTGATGGATGACATTCGGCTAAAATATGATTCTTAGGCCTGTAATTATATTTTCGGAAGTTACTATTTCTTCATCAAAGATTGTGAAGAGAAATTATTGCTTGAATGCGTAAAAGTCAGTGTTAGGTGGAAACTGATGCTGGGAATCCAGGTTTATTAAAAAAAAGACGAAATAAGCTTGATATTCCCAGAGCTTTATGGGAGATACGTTATTGACGTTATTGACAAAATAAAATAAAAAAATGAAAAGGCCAATCGCTTAGATTTTGAATTCTAATAAATAAATAAAACAAAACGAAATAAAAACATCATGAAAGGTATGGTGGTGTTTTTTTTTTTAATTTTATTTCTGTACTGAGCTTGAGAAAGTGAAATATGACCGCTTCATACTCAAGTATTACATTCCACATGTTTCACAATTAGTAAACCGAATGAATCCTAGCGTTTAAATAGCAAAGTAGATTGGGTTCTCTATTCTTACGTGGCAAACTATATAAAGGATTGACAACTTCGAATTAAAAACCTGTGGAGAATATAACGAAAAACAATATCACGATTTTTCTCAAAACATGGTTACTTACAGATAAAAAAAAAAGGAATCGGTAAGGATTCATCATCGACTACGTGCTGTTAAAAACTGAATGATATTTTACACCCTTTTCTGTTTGCTGCAAAGAATTTTGGTATAAAACTTAAGGTGTCTTTCGCCGGCGTAAAATTTTGCTCTTCCTACTGAATAATTTAACAGTGTCGATCCTGCAACAGTTTCAATTTACTTTTCTATCCTCAGTTACATTTACTTGACACTATCGTCTAATCATGTCACTTTATATAAAACTTTAACTTTATAAAAACATTTAAAAGAATTTCTATAGACAATATACAATTAGAATTTATTTAGTTTAGGTCAATAATTTAATGAACGGGCTTTCCAGAAAACATTAACTCAGATTATTTTTCACAATCGTCATGACCTTTCATTAAAAAAGACAAAATGTCATGCAAATTATCAAGATTTTATTTACGTACTTACATGTTCTCATTTACAATTTAATTTTGTTTTTGTTTTAAATAAAGCATTATCTTGAAGTTTCAAAGTATTTTCATTGTCTCTTAGTGGAATGAAGTAGCTCTTCTAACACATGATATTAAATTTTCAATGTAAATGTTTACTTGTAATTTACAAACTCCACTTGGAAAATATGGGCATTAATTAACATAGTCATTTGAACAACCTCCACCAAATATTTTAGCGATTACTTAGTTGATTTTCTAATACGTGGGAATACTCAACAGTTCCCAAACTTACCCACTTACCAGGATCTAACCAAATGATCAAAGATTAGATATTTTTTTCTAAAGCTTTCTCTGCATAGGCCGAGAACTTTTCAGAAGCCCCTATTATTATTATTATTATTATTATTATTATTATTATTATTATTATTAATTGAAATGTAATTTAGACTTATTTTAGCCAAAGCTGGTATAATTGTTACCCACGACATGATTAAAAGTAAAAGCGCATCATTTACAGTATATAACAAAGTAAAATAGATACAATCAAATATAAGTAATATAAGGAATATATAATATTACTTGCGGGCTATATATATGTATATACTGAGGAAATGTTATAATGTGTCTTGGGGAAAAATATGTTGGTTTTGTAGATTCAAAAACTTATTCTCCATTTATTATAGGTGAGCCGAGATCTTACTTCACATTTAATTTAGCACAATAATTATTTTTTTTATATTCATTCAAGCACATATAAAAGCATTTTTAAAAATACCAACTTTTATAATACAGGATACTCCACAAAATCAAGGAAATTTGGTAGAGTTTATGTAATTGTTGGAATTACTGTTACTCTTACTTACACATTCAAAAATAAATATACGTACAAATAATTCACCGTTCAGTCCTAATTTTGGCCAGCTACTATTTATGTTAGCGAAAGATGTTTACGAGCCAAAATGTGCATTTACACATTCCAAAATAGATACTTAAATAAAATCCGGTTTGGAAAAATGGAACAAAATAAGAAAAATTAAAATAAGAAAACAAATATAAGAAAACTTCCTTGTTTCCTTTATATTGAAACTGTCCAAATTACACGCTTTTTTTTCCAAACACGAGATAACCAAAGTCTCTCATTTTCTCTCAATGTATAAAATGTGTGTTCTTATCTATTTATCTTTGAATTGATTGTCAATTTCTCTGTCGATCTGTATTTTCGGTTAAAAGACATTCAGACCCGTTTATCTGGTAGCTGCCACTTGCCATTATAGTCATGAACATGTTGATTTTGCATATCCGGGTGGCACAATCGTCGATCCATTGTGCTTGAATAAATGTTTATGCCATCTGTATACCGATATATATGGGACTGTTTGTATGTCTTTAGTAGAGTGAGCTTATCAGAAGTCGATAAACCTAATTTTATGTGGACACCATTGGAACTTTTTCTGTCTCACACTACTCTCTAGTAGTTATTCTCTCTCTACAATATATGCACAGTTATAATTGCTTTGAAGGTCGCTCAATCTTCCTTGCACAAGTTGTTAAATTGAAGCCATTAACTCATTAGTGAATATTGCTTTTTATATGTTATGTTGCATTGACTACTACTTTTTGAATGCTAATCAGTGAATTGGGACAAAGCAGTGTAAAAATGATTGTTCTCTAACTTCACTTTCTTATCATATAACCAATGACTTTTCAAAAGTAAAATAAAAGCAATAATGCTTTTCTGATAGTCTGCTGTGCTGTTACTTTCTTTATCGTAGCCATGGGAATAATATCTATATTCAATGATTATGTAAAGACTATGCATGTTGAACTTTCTAGTCTTGCTAAATTTACCTTATTTTTCCAAATAGAATTTTCCCATTCTTTTTTAAAACATTTAACACATTTGAGGATCATCTGATATTACGAAAGAAATATATTAAGATAAAGAATATGGATAATGTATTGTTTTATTAAAAAAATCTTCTTCAGTATTTGGTCAATTGTTTGAAATATGGTTTCGTAGAAGTCTTGTTTTATTTATTTTTTTTTTTTGAGATAATTGTCCTGTAATATGAATATGATCACCTCGCTTACTCGTGTTAAATATTTGACATTTAACCTGGTAAAATAACCTGAAATTTATAAGACTCTCCTGAGAATATTTTAAAGATAATCATTAGAAATGGTTCTAATAAAATAGACAAGTTTACGAAGAAAAAACAAACTGTCATCACATGTGCAAAAATGTACATAGCGTTTTCTGTATGGATATTAAATATCATGTATATTTTATTTTAATTAACCAATCGAGAGTCATTGATAAAATGCATAACATACCATGTATGTTATGAATGGTGCGTGTTTTATTCTTTGGAATATGCATAAAATAATTATCTTACGCAATCTTTACATTCCGCAGAATACTCAAATTACGATGAACAATTTTAAGCATGCATATATATATATATATATATATATATATATATATATATATATATATATAGTTTTAAGGCATGCTATATTTATGGATTAAAGTGCTCAATATCAATAAATATAAAAGTGGACATTGAAGTCAACACCCAGAGACGATACTCTGTTTCATACTAAACAAAATCGTCAGGCCATGTGATGCACGCACACACTCACACACACGCACATGCTTATATATATATATATATATATATATATATATATATATATATATATATATATATATATATATATGTCTGTTTCAATTAACAAATCAGTATTGCTGAGGTTAGGCAATGTTAATACGTTTGTTCATTGAAACAAACACACGCACACACATATTGATATTTGTTCATTGAAACATCCAGGCACATATGTATAAATTAATAAATTAATTTTTGTGCACGAAATACGGATAAATGACCACTACAAATAAAATAGGCAAACATATACATATTTATTCGACACCATGTGAAAATTAAAGCTAATGTATTCATGGAAAATGCAACTTTTAATTGATTATAAATAATAACTGTAGAAAAAGGAAACAGCTTCAGTAGAGTTAGCCAAACCGTGTTATGCGTTTACATTAAGTATATAAAGTGCTGATACGTTGCATAATGAATATATTCTTATCTATTTTGAATCACGTATGCCTAGGTTATCTCTATGCCTTTCTTTAACTGTTATCTCTTTTCGCATATTCCCGGACCTGTGTCAGGTCGGACAGAGCCCCCAGCCAATTCATATCACTTGAGTCAGCCTCGTCAACTACTTTACTTTCTCAAGGTTGCAAACATTTTAATTAATTTAACTAAGTTGTGTACTTGTCTACATTCTTTGAAAATTTTAAAATCTTTGACTCAATACTGCATAAGAGTTGATTAAGAAGTACACACATTGTTAAAAAGTTGTTTCTTACTTGCGTAAGATTATTTATTACTAAACATTTAATGCTTGACGAAAAGCCAATAATTAGAATTTAATGTTTACATGAGCAGAATGTTATTTTTGAAATTCCACACTGCAATCCAAGAAGACATTTGTTTTATTTTGATCCGTAGTCGATTTCATTTTTTTAGCATACAAAGTCGTTTTTTTACTCTTCACCGAATCATCGTTGTATATTCTTTCATTGCGAATGTATCAAAACATATTTCGAAAAATATATACCAAACATACTGCTTGTAAGTTTCTGAGCTATAACTAAATAAAGCTATTTAATGTGAGTGCATAGATTTTGTAACATCTGAAAGATTTCATTAGAAAATGAGAATTACTATGACAATCAAATTTTTTCTGTGTTTCTTTGTTACCTAGACAATTATGTTCAAGCTTCAAATGAAAAAAAAACTCGAAAAAAGAGCATAAAATTAAATTTACTTCAGAATTTTTTATCATCTGTTAATTTCTTTTATATCATAAGCAAAATCTATAAACTTGATACAGCAAATGCTGAGTATTTTTGCGTTTGTTGCTTTACTAGAAACAATTGGATATGTCGGGAAAAATTTAAAGTGAAAAGCTCAGTTCATAATCGCCTCGAAAAAGAAAACGTCTTATTCACATGTTTTTCAATTTAGGTAAGAAAAAAAAGTTTGTTTTTCAAGAATAAAGTCAATACATATTTTTATTCTGTTTAAAACTTTGTGTGAAGTCCATCTAAATGAATTAGGCAGTAGCAATGCCCGAACTGATTTTAAAACGTTGTCTATAGTTGAGGCATTAAAATATCTACGTTGTAAAATGTAACTAGTATATACTAGTTAAATTCTACAAATTATTTTAATTTGGATTAATTATAGTGATTCACTAAGTGTACTTTAGATGTGGCATAAGGCCGAAAATACAGAGTACCTAATGAGGAGTGAATTGACTACTCTGTCGTAATTGATCTAGCGAAACAAGCTTGCTAACCATTACACCACTCCGAAATGTCCAATTTGTATTAATCATAACCTACCAGCAAGAATAATTTACTGGCATTTCTGGATTCTTTATAGCTTAATTGTCATGTAATTTCCATCGCTGCGAGAGTTCGATAGAAGTCCAAATAAAATCCAAATACTGAGTGCCAATTATTTGGCAGGTCGTCTTCTCTTCGGATTTATTCAATCTAAACAGTGCAGAGATTCTGAGAGAATTACAACACCTACTAGCATATATTATTGGCGGCCGCAATTCCTAAGAGCATAAGATATACAGATGACACAATGTTGATAACAAGAACTCCTACAGAAGGACTAAACATAAGCATGCATTCTGTCTTCTTGCAGTTTATCAACAAAAGGAACAGCTCAACATGCAAATTACAATTTGGAGATATTAAAATCAAGCAAGTAGAACAATTTAAATATCTTAATTCAAATATTTAACAGAGGACGGAAAGTGTGATACTGAAATCCAAATGGGCATTGGGATAGCCAAAGACGCATTCCAGCTAAGCAGAATATTAAGAAACAGAAACATTTCGTTAGAAACGACGAAAAGTGTATGGAAGTGTTACGTAATATCATTCCTTCTATATGACAGTGAATACTGGACATTGTCTTCACAGATGAAGAGGAGACTTGAGACAGCATAATTGTGGTTCTATAGGAGGATGCTTAGAATACTATGGACTGAACATGTGAGCAACGGCGAAGTTTTACAGAACATAGAAACAAAAAGGAAACTCATACTTAACATCAGGTAAGGTGTTATCTGTACTTGTGAGAATGAATTTTTTTTTTTTGTATTTCCTTAAGGCGTGTGCTAACACGTATCAGAACATTGTTTAATCAGAACCGAGGGCTCCAACCACAACTAGAATTAGTGATGTCTGCATGTGCCACATATTTTAGATTTCTACTTTAAGATCCGAGTATTTTGATAGTTTTTTGATGATCTTCAGAGATACATTACACTCTTCAGGGACTGCCATGTCAATAAGAAAGCACATTCTGTTTTTTGGGGTTTTTTTTTTATCTTTAATCACTCTGTGTGGGTGATTAACTTTGTTATGTGTGTATTGTAAAGCGCCATAAAATTGTTACAGGCCCTATGCCAGTAACCGGGTCTCGTTGGTGTTCGCAGCAGTTTTTTACAGTTTCCTTCCCTTAAAAGATTCAAAGATGTAGATATTGGCTCACAGTGTCATACCGAGTTTTATATTAGGTGGATAATACTGTACAACGCGACGCATTAGGGTCAATTGATTCTAAATATCGCATTTCGGGTTAGCACCAATTTTCAGCATGTTTGCTTGGTAATTACTAATTTGCAAACGTTGGTCCTGTGAAGCAAGAATACAAGCTTCGCCTTCAGCTTTTAATCATCCACAACGTAACCACTTATGGTTATTGGGTTTGTCTACATTAAATCGTTTGGTACGAGCAGAGTACTGGTCATGAAGAGGTTTATCCTGGCATCATTTCTGGATTTGGTCCTTTGCATTTGCTTTCTGTTTTAGGTTATTCGCCGCTACATTATGGATTACTTGCAATTCTTCATCCATTTGAAATCCATTTTGAATTTGTTTGCGTCTTTTATTATAGAATAAAGTTTCTTATTTTTGTCAGGTTCTTTGACACAAATCAGCATCCAGTCTTCGGTAGTTTCTAAGTATTTTTAAGAACGATTGTTGTAGTTTTGTAAGACAGTTATAGTTAAACAGATACTCTGCCTTCTTCGAATCGGGACAGATACTAACGATCAACATTGGCCTTAGGTGGCAAGTGAGAAGCCCTTTTTTTTGTTTTGGCATCTATTCGCTTCATTTCAGCTATAGCCCAGTTAAGGATGTTGAAACTATTGAACCACAGGGATAGCAAATTTGTTTTGTGAATTCAACTCGGTATTTGATACCACACATACACGCCTGTAGTATTATTTTCTTGCATTCTCCTTTGTTTGGCTGTACTTTATTCCATCTCCTTCACTAACTCTAAGTATTTATAGTTTTCTTGTCCCAGTCTTGTAATCTTTGAGGCAAAATCGAGAGCTATTGAGTGCGTTTCGCTAATTCTCCCTTTATTGAGTGTTACTTTTGCATATTTATCTAATCCAAAGTACATACTGATGCCACCACCGAAATATTTTACTATGGTGAGGAGACCTTTCAATTCACCTTTGGCAAAGATGTTTAAGGTCATATATATATATATATATATATATATATATATATATATATATATATATATATATATATATATATGTTGAATAGGTGATTAAATATATTATTGTTTATCTTTATCATAATGCTCGTATAAGCTCGTTGTTCTGGTTAATAATATATCAAAGAAAACACAGAAACGAAAGGTGAGTGGAGAAACTGTCTAATCACTTGGATTAATAATTCAGTACTAGCGAATATCGTAGTTGGTGCAACTACATTGTATCTCAATTTCGATTCCTCTCATAGTCAATGGCAGAGTCCATGTTCAACAATTTAGTGTAGCGAATGTCGCTCCTAGTTCTATACACTTCCCGTTTTAAGATATGCATCTTCTTTTGGTGTTCACTTCCCTTGGATTTCTTTTACTAATGAGGTGTTTTCGATTAGTTATAATTAGAGGATAAGTCAGAATATCATACAGTACTTCCATAGGTAGAAGTCTTGCGAGGCAACTGTCTTTCTCATCAGGATCTGATCCGATTCTTTGAGTATCAGCTAAAGATAAAAATCAGAACTGATAGAAAACGCTTGCATTCGACAGACTTTAGCGAAAGGTGGGTGACTGAGGTAAGCTAGCCATGATTTTCTCTTTTAGATCAACCTATATCACATCGGGGTGGTTTCCTGTGGAGCCCTCCCTTGTTAGACAAGCTTTGTGTTAATGTGAGTAAGTGTTGTTCCTGGCCTGCTCCCGGCTACATCTTTGGTTATGATTCAAGCTGAGATTCCCAACCTCCCCAGTTTGTTTTGGCTCCCTTTCATCTCGATTGAGTCAGTCATATATAGTTCCCATGTCCTTACATATTTTCTTTCCCTCTCCCTTAGCGAGAGAGCCTTTTGATTCTGCCGTAGGGCAGAATACAGTGGCATCTCCTTTTTGAGGGTTGTTCGGGTCCTACTAACATCAGTTATATTTATTTTGCTTTGTTTGATATTTTGTTTGTTTATGGGTTCATCCTCCTCCCCTCTCATTTTCACTCATCCATAATTTTATCATCAATTTTTTTATATCACGGGACGCGTTTTTTGTAGGTCCCCCTGAGAGGGTGCTGTATTATGGTATATGGAGGATTGATTGGTGACGGACGCGTTTTTTTGATGATTCCGCAAATTGTAACGAGTGTATGGGTCGTAAATTGGATTAGCTAGGTATAGGATAGTCTGTGAAGACCAGCCTCAACCCCTTCCCACTTTAGGCCATGTGCCATAATTGTGTACATTTGCACAATAAATATACAGTACTTCCAGTTAGTAAATCTCTTTGTTGGGCTTTTATTATATCTCGGTTTTAATTGGTCTAAATGCTTTTTATGTCACCAATTTCAACCTTGTACCATATAGATCATCCTACCAATGAGATTTATCATTTCACCATTTTTCCAACTTTCCTTTCATGTAAATCCTAAAAAAAAAAACCTTATCAGTATTCGGCCAGGTTGATAATTTTGCTCTTATTGTACAACCACTACATGACTTAACCAAATTTTGAATATCCTGGTCTATTTTAGGCCGATATAAAGGATTTCATTCTTGACATTCCAGAATGTCCAGCATAAGATGCTTTAAAATTCCTTTTTACAATGCAGTAGGAATTACTATTCTTTCTGCATACATCAGTTCTTCACCACGGATAGAAAAAAAGTATTGTTTTTAGTAACCTCAGGTATATTTTTTCTCTCTTTCCATCTCACTTTTATGTCATTCATCATTTTCAAAATGTAATCATCCTTCTTAGATTTTATTTTAATTTCGTCCAAAGTCTCGGGTACTTCCCCTCTTATGTTACAGAAAAGACTTTATCACATTTTCAGAAATTAAAGAAGCAATCACTGTATTCTCAAAAGGTTCCTTAAATTTGGGGGTTAATCTGCTCAACCGATCTGCCTGTTCTAATTTATTTGAGAGTAAATATTCCATCTTAAAATTATAGTCTAGTAAAATTGTTCCCCAAAGTTGAAACCTGTTGACAGTACGTGACGAAATATTTTTTAGATTCAAAAATACTCCATGAGCGGTGATCTGTTTACAGAATAAATTTGCTGCCGTGTATCATTTTGTGAATTTTTTTCACTACAAAAATAATAGCTAGCGCTTCTTTTTTCTATTTGGCTATAATTTTTTTTCAGACGCTATTAGCGTCCTTGATGCATGGGCAACTGCTTTTATTCTATATCTTCAAATTTATGACAAATAACTGCTTCGATACTACATTTTTTTTTTCTAAATCATGATTGAAATGCGTTAACGATAATTCAGATGTTAACGTGTCTTTGTCTTCAAAAGATTTTTGGAATTCATCGGAACAATTCCACACGGCACCTTATTCCAATAGTGTATTCAAAGGCACTCTCAGTTCCTGCATCTTTGGCACTATAAATATTGTAATAGCTTGCAAGCCCTAAAAATGATTGTAAAGTAGCAACGTTTTTCGTTGCAGGTATACGCTCATTTGCATCAATTATTTGTCCCAAGAAATTCTGAAAAATTGGTCTTTCTCCTCACCGAGTTCGAACCCGCATTCCTCGCTTCTGTGGAATACTTACTGAATGTGTTCTAAATGCTGCCGTCTAGTTCTGTTTTTTTTTTTTTTTTATGCGTACGTCGTCCAAATATGCAACGGCAAAATCTAGGCCAGCTCTCATCATATCCATTACTTACTGGAAAAAGCTAGGTACTACTGACTTTGCACGGAAGCCCATTAAAATTGTATAGAATCTTATGTGTGATAATTGTTAACAATTTTTTTACATTTTACATTCATTTCAATTTGTAGGTATGCGTCTGACAGGTCAATCTTTGAAAAAAATATTCCATTTAATTTGACAAAAATATCTTCTGGGGATGTTAACGGATATGTGTGAGGCAACAGACACTCATTTAACCCTGTAGAAAAATCTATGATTACATAAATATTATTATTATTTTATTTATTTACTTTTTACAAAAAGCTGTTGGAGTTTCCCACGCAGAATAATCTGCTGTTGAAATAACTCCTAGAGTTTATAATCTGTCAAGTTTTTCTTAATATTAATGGGTTCCGCAACTGAGAAAGGCACACTGCGTTTAGGTTTAAAAACAGGAACTACGTTTTCCTTTATGTAAAAAAAAAAAAAATGCCTTCGCACATTTCCCAAGATTTTAGGAGAATACTGTTGCAAAATTCTGTTTTAAACGCCTTTAGAAAACTTTCAGTCGCCATACTTGCTTTAGGCGCGGGGGGGGGGGGTAATTCACTTTTTTTTTTACAGAACAAATTTACAGGCAGCCTCCACAAACCGAATAATTCCATCCAGTCCGCGCTCAATAAGTTTTTTTCAAAGTTAGTTTTCAAAGTTTTACCGGTACACGAGACACGACATACATTTTTGCCACGAAAACAATGCTTTTCATTAATTATAGTAACCTCACTGTCTTTGCCAAGTTGATGTTTTACTTCAATGTTATTCATTTTAACGTTCACAAATTTTCTTTTGTGGGCCGCATTCAGATTTTGAGCTGTTAATACAACTTTTAGTCTATTAAAATGTCTACATTTTTTGCTTGCTTTGATTTGCATAAACTCTGTTTGATCTAGTTTTGCAGATTGCAAAATTTTTTATTTGTAAATAGACAATTTGCTTTAAAATTCAATCCTCAACAACCATAATACGTGTTTTGCGCAGTCAATTTTGCCCTTTGTCTGCACTGTCTGCAGTTGTACAATATCAATTTATTCAATATTTGCAGTATCATGTCTTAAACTTAGTAGTCTTTGATATTCTTCTGCTGTTAATTTTGGGTGCTGCTCAAGTTCTTAAAATACGTGGACAAATTTCTGCGTCTTTCTTTAAAGTTAACCTTTGTACAAAACTTAGACATTTAAACATTTCTGGAGTTAATTCGGTTTACATTTTTTGCATTCCCGATTGACAATACCAGCAGAAGTAACAAAGTCGTCATTTTTGTGGTATTTAAGAATTGTCAATGTGTAAGAACTTCTTTTACTGTATATAACGGAGTTATCTGCCCTTGGAGTGTATAAATGCAAGTGAGATTTTCCCTGAAGGGAAGGGCGGAAGTATGTGTTTCACACATCTATCCGATCCTCCTCTACCGACTCTCTGTGCTTCCACTCCCGTATGCCCGGCTAATGTCATTAGTCCGGACCTTGTTCTCTTTCTTATGGAAGGGCAAGGCCCCTATGGTATCTCGCGAGGTCTGTTGCCTCCATCCCTCTGAGGGCGGTCTGGGGATGCCTAGCATTGAGATCCGTCAATATATGCTTCGCATTACCTTTCTAGACCGAATGTGTCGTGGGTCGAATGAGGAGGGTGCCTTTTGGAAAGAAGACGTCCAGAAACATTTCCCGTCCCTGAAAAGTGTGCACTCGTGCGAAGAAGAGGCCGGCCGTTTACCACGTGCCGAGTGCCCTTTTTACCGTGAATGTCGACGCGCTCTGAAGCTCCTCTTACGGGCTTCGGATGGCCTCTCCAACGCCCAGGCGTTGTCTCGCAAACATTATATCAAGTTTTAGTTAGGGGGTCCGTACAAGATGAGCTGATTGGCGAGCTCGGTCTTACGAAGCAGGAGGCTCGCTCGATATGGCCTTGGGCGCCCGGGTTGAAATGCCTCAATAACGATGAGGCATCACTCACCTGGCTGGTGATTCGTGAAGCCCTCTGGGTCGGCAAGAGACTTTGTTCAGCAGGCTTGGAGAAATATCCAAACTGCCGTCGCTGTGCGGGGGGAAGTCGAGACTATTGGTCACGCCTTCTTTCAGTGCAAGGCGGTAGTGCCGTTGTGCAAGTTTGTTGAAGGCCTCATAGTTCGCATGCTGCGCGGAAAGTTCTTTGTCCTGGAAGCCAGTTCTGTTTGTAGCAATGTGGTGCCGCAGATGACGAAGGCTGAACACTATGTGTTCTGTTGCTTACTAGGGGTTATGAGAGTCGTGATTTGGACGACGCGTCAGAAGGGATTCCATGAGGGCGAGAAGTTCACTTCTTCCCAACTGATCTTGTACTTTAGGCATCAGCTTAAAGTCAAGATCAGGACGGAAAACGGCGGCTCACCTCATCGGAATTCAGCAAAAGGTGGGTGATTCTTGCGCGAATGTGCCGAGTAAAGGGGCTGACCTTGAGTGGCATCTGGATGCCGGTTGGGCTTTAAGGATATTGTTTTCCTGGGTTTAACATAGGCGACCCAACCCGGAGTTAGGTTAGATTAGGTTTTTGTATTTTTTTCTTTTTAGTTTTTCTATTCCGGTAAACTTAGCTAAGGTGTATTTGCTCATTGGTCCCCTTTTATTTCTGTCCCCATTTTTTTCCTTTAGTTTAACTCCCATCCCCTCCCTCGTTTTTTTTAGGGTGGTCAGTGATGTCAGTTCTCTGGTAGATGCGGGGCGCCTTTCGTTTCGTGTGTGTGTTTTTTCGTACTTGTTGTTGTGTATGAATGAGTGTGTGCCTGTGTGAGTGCTTGGGATGAATGAGTGTGGCCTTATTTTCATAAGTCCCGCATCGATTTCGTCCAGTTAACTGATATTTCTGCCACATTCAAGAGTTTGTGGGGGTTTTATTACTAACACTAATTTTATTTGGTTTCTTGTAAATATATTTTGTCATTTTGTATATATTCATTGGGGTTCATTTTTAAAAGTTGTTGTTTTTTATGCCCTCCCCCACAGACAAATATTTTTTGTACATAAGGGGATTATTTAGGTTTTTTCATGGAGTCAGAGAGGCATTTTGGTGTTTGTAGTAAGAAAGGTATGGATAAATGTGTTGTTTTGGTGAAAGGAATATTGTTCTGTATGATAGGGTCAGTGAATGTGGAGTTTATTTTTCTTTGTTTACATATTATTTCTACGTGTTTCATTGTTCTTTGTCGTAATATCTGTTAAATATTCTGTGTTCCTTTGTTTAAATCTTTTGTGAGTTTATTCTAAATTTTTGTATTTAATTTTCTATTCGTTATTTCTTCTTTATTTTAGTTTACATGATTCGTTCGTTTTTGGGCTGACTAGAATTTTCTAGTGGCAGCCATATTGTTTTTGTGAACTTGTTAGGTATTTTTCGTTTAGTATTTACTGTTGTATTATTGTAAAAAAAAAAGATTCTTTTTGTTTATTTTCTGCCTTAATTTGTGAGTTTTCGTTCGCGTACTTATTTCCTGTGTTTTGTAATTGTTAACTGTTTATATTTTTCCCTTTGTGCGTACGTATTTTTAAGTAACCTATTCTTCCGTTTAACTGTTTTTGTACTGTCTTTTAAAAAATTTTTTGTTATTATGATTTATTCGTATGTATCTTTCGTTTAATTATACTTTAAATTTAGTTTTCTGTTTTATGTGAAAGAAAAAAAAATTGTGTTGAAAATGGCTGCTAAGAAAAACGCTAAAAAGAACCTATTTGGGACTAAAAAAAGAAAGATCCTCCTGATAAGATTCCCAATAAAGAATTAGAAATGGAAGCAGAAGAGTCCCAAAAAATATAGGAAAGTACAATTTCTTCCCAAAATTTAGTTCAAAACAACAGTCAAGAAAAAGTATGGTGGTCGCAAATGGCCAAAAATTACTAGCAAAATCCAGTTCAAACGATCAAAATATGGTGGCCGAAAGTAGCCAAATTGCAGAACAACCCCCCGAAATAATGAAGAAAACGTAGCGATCGGAGAGACGCCCTCATGCTGGAAGTCCCCGCATAAGTGTATGATCAACCTGACGTAGTTCCTGGAGAAAGCCAAGAGCTACGCACATCTGGTTACAGCAGAAGGGCTCTTGTCAAATCCCGTGGAAGTAAAGAAGGTTGAAAAAAGAATTGACAGTCTTTGTGGTGGACAAGCGTTCGCGTAAGATTTGTCTCTCCACAAAAGAGACACTGTGATTAAGGCCTTGACTTCTCTGGGCATTAAGGCTCAGGGAGTCATCAAAGGAAAAGGCTATTTTATGTGGGACGTACTGTTGCCCACGCCTGCCGATTGTGAAAATGCAACGAAAAGGGAACTTATATTAAAGGAGATAATTCTGCACACGGAATATGAAGGCACGCGGAGGACCAACGTTGCAGTATATAAGGTTCCTCCTCAGATTGTCGGGGAGCATTTTGCGGCCTGTGAGAGTTTGGACAGATACTTAGTCCGAGGAAGCACTATCTGAGCGGAGGATGGAGTTTCGAGATGATTGATAGAATGGCCTTCATCTCCACCCACAACTGTCTGGATGTAGAGGGCTAGAAAATGCTGATTATTTTGACAGGGCGTAGACCGGCATGCTGGAAGTATGGACAGACTGGTCACCTGTCCTCCTGCACAGAAAAGAAGGCCTCTGATGTTCTGGCCCCCGCCCAACCAAATCCCCCTTTGGTCTAGTCTGTACAATCCGTCTCGCCTGTAGTGGGCATGCCACTGATCGGGGCCGGTGTGGAAAAACCCCCGTTTGTGTCCAAATCTCAGCCCCAATTCCCCGAAAAGCCTTTGTTCGCCGCTTGTGCGGTTAAGAAGGGAGAGGGGGAATGGCAGGTCGTTGGCAGGGCTAAAGCGAAGACCCAGGCAGTGAGACCTCGTTCCACAACTAAAACAGTCGCAGGTACAAACAGCCCCTCTTCTTCAACCAGTGCTAAGGGCGATTCTCCAGCCAGCTATTCGGATAAACTCCGAAAAAAAATGATTCAATACGAACCATCATTCGAGAAGAAAGGAAAATTACAGCAGCTGAAATACGCCTTAAAAACCCGTCGTCAGGAGTCGGAAAGGAAACCTGCTATCTCTTTTTCGGCACCGTCTTCCCCTGTAACAAAACATTACCCCGTGGTTCCTCTCCCTATCGTCAAACCAATACACAAAGCTTCATCTAACATGACCACACTGAAGAAGGGACCTGTGCCCAAATCATCTGCCAAAAAATCATCGCCCATTCCATCACCCAATCCTTCCCCTATGCATACACCCATAAACTCACCAAAAACATATCAGCGAAAGCGTCAAAGAAGATCATCTTCAGACACATCAGAACCTACAATAGAAAAGAAAATTAAATCGAAGCCCATATACAATACAGGGGAAGACGTGTGCCGTGTCTCTAAAGAAATGGAAGACAAGGCAGTATTACACGCAAAGAAATTTAAAAAAATTAAAAGCCCTTTTAAATTTTAGAAAAATAAAAAATCTGGACGTAGAGAACCCCCGAAACTTTCCCAACGCCATGAGGGTCCTCACAGTGGTGCGATCTGGTGTTGCCGGCTAACAAATATGGGCAATGATGGCCGAAGCTAACGAAACTTTTGGTATGTTTCCACCAATGTCTTGCTTTGATGATGAGAACGCGAAAAAATTACAACAGTATTGTTCAGGGAGGTTCCCGATTTTTGTTCACCCCTCCCTATATAGAGCTCTAAAGCTAGCCTTCCCCTTGGACATTGGCGGCCTGTCTCCTGATGGCACCATTAAGAGTGAGATGGGTACTGGTTCAGTGAGAGAGCAACCCTAATCGGTTTCATCATGGCTCTCTGGTTAGCAAGTGTGAATGCCCGAGGCCTGAGGTCGGAGTCTAGCAGGGCGAGGCTCTCTCGTGACCTTCAGCGTCTCGAGGTGAATATATGCGACTATGAGAATATTCTGTCTAGGGGTTTTCCCCTCTATTCAGCATGTTATGATGGACGCCCGAGGAGTGTCTCTTGGCTGGTGAGCAAGTCTTTGAAGGCGGCGTGTGTTCTTGCGTGCTTGATGTTACCATAAAGGATGAGGTTCTTCGTTTCATTAGGGTTTATGCACCCAATGTCCATTCTGTGCGGCTTGCTTTGTTTCGGCAGATCGAGCCGTTTTTGACGTCATTGCGTCAGGTAGTTTTAGTGGGCGATTGGAATGCTGTCCTTGACCGTGATATAGATCGTATTGGGCCAAATTCGGGTACTAACAACCCGGATGTGAAACCATTTCGGGACTTTATCGACAGGCTTGATTTTGTCGATAAGTACCGGAATGAACACCCTAAGAAGGTAGTGTGGACTAATATTGGCGGCTCGGCTACAGAGGTGCGTTCTAGCTACCTCGACCGAGTTTTAGTTAGGAGAGTCGATGTAGGGCTCTTAGGATGTCCAAGTTTCCATGAGATTACTTGGATCATAGGCTTGTAAACTTAGATAAGCCTAAGGTTAGGATGACTGGCTACTGGAAATTAAACTCATCATTATTTGGTGAGCAAGATTTCCGGGATCAGCTGCTACAGAGAGAAATGACGGAAGGGGTTGTGGGAAAATCCTGTTGGGATAATTTAAAATCCAAAATTAGAACGTTTGCTGCTGATTATAGTCGTCGGCTCAATCTATATAGATCCCGTGATAGTGAGGACGTAGCTTTAGCTAAGGCAGAGTTAGGCTCCTTGCTTATCAAGAAGGACCAAGCTCTGGTAGTTAGGGGTAGGTTAAAAAGAATATGGCCACTGAATTGCGAGCAGAGGAAACTCGGTATGCATCTCAGCGACATATCGCATGCGTCACATTGCCGGATCGACAGTGAAGCCGCGCTGATCAATTTAGATCAGTCCAAGGCCTTCGATAGGTTTGACAATCGATTTCTGGAAGGTGTTCTTTCGGCGACTGGTTTAGAGCCTTTCCTTTCGCACCTGGATGCGACTCCCGGTGCGCTGGTGGAGGTGAATGGGGTACGATCGGAGCCTTTCGTATTGTCTCGCTCCATTCGTCAAGGTTGACCGCTTTCGCCATTGCTTTACGTTCTTGCGTTGGAACCTTCGCAAGTTCAAGGCGAATCCAGTCTTACGCGGAATTTCCCTGCCCGTTGCTGCCACATCGGCCAGGTATTCTGCCTATGCTGATGACGTTTCGGTTCTTGTGTCGAGCAGAGATTGACGAAGTCAGCAAAGAAATCAGTTGTTATGAGATGGCGACAGGGGCCAAGATCAACCGCGATAAGTATGTTGGCTTGCGGTTGGGTGCGTGGTAGGGAGTTTCTCTTCCCGGACCTTTCCTCTGGACAGATGGGCCGGTCAAGATACTTGGTGTCTGGTTCGGTCCTGATCTCCGGTTAGATATGAATTGGTAGGAGGTGCAAGGGAAGGCCGAGATCGCAATTAATTTGTGGTCTCGGAGGAATCTTTCATTTAAGGGGAGGGCGGAAGTATGTGGTTCACACATATACCCGATTCTCCTTTACCGACTCTCTGTGCTTCCACTTCCGTATGACACTTTACTGGCGTTAGTGAGGCTCTTGTTCTCCTTCTTGTTGGGAGGAAGGGCCGCCAGAGTCTCTCGGAAGATCTGTTGCCTTCATCCATCTGAAGGCGGTCTAGGTATGCCTAGCATTGAGATTCGTCAATATATGATTCGCATCGGGTTCCTGGATCGAATGTGTCGCGAATCGGATGGGGAAGGCGCCTTCTGGAAGGAAGGTGCCCGTAAGAACTTCCCATCCCTGAGAAGTGTGCACTCATTCGAGGAGGAGGCCCACCGTTTACCCGAGCCGAATGCTCCTTCTATCGTGAATGTCCTATTGCTCTGAAACGCCTCACGGGCGTCTGACGGCCTCTCGTAAGACATTATATCAGTTGTTAGTCAAGGGGTCCGTTCGTGATGAGCTGATTGACGAACTAAGACTTACGGCCTTGGACGCCCGCGTTGAAATGTCTCAATAACTATGAAGCGTCACTCACCTGGCTGGTGATTCGTGGGGCCCTCTCAGTCGCCAAAAGACTTTGCTCAGCGGGCTTGGAGAAATCTCCAAACTGCCGACGCTGTGGTGTGGAGGTCGAGAACCTAGGTCACGCCTTCTTTCATTGCAGGCTGGTAGTGCTGTTGTGCAGGTTTGTTGAGGGCCTCATGGTCCGCATGCTGCAGGGAAAGTTCTTTGTCCTTAAGGCCTCTTCCATTTGTATCAATGTGGCACCGCCGGTGACGAAGGCTGAACAATACGTGTTCCACTGCTTGCTAGGTGTTACGAGAGTCGTGATTTGGACGACACGTTAGAAGGGATTCTATGGAGGCGAGAAGTTCACTTCTTCCCTACTGATCTCGTACTTTAAGCATCTGCTTAAAGTCAAGATTAGGACGGAAAGGCAGCGGCTCTCTTCATCAGAATTCAGAAAAAGGTGGGTAATCTTGCGCGTTTGTGTCGTGTGAAAGGGGCTGACATTGAGTGGCACTTTGATGCCGGTTAGTCATCAGGATATTGCTCTTCCTGTGTTGAACTTGTGCAACCCATCCCAAAACTAGGCCAGGTTAGGTACGTTTTTTTTTAAATTCCCCATCCCTTCTCTTGGTAGGTGGTCAGTGGTGTCAGTTCGCTGGTGGATACGGGGCGCCTTTCGTTTCGTGTTTTTGTTGTTGTGTCTGAATGATTGCATGTCAGAATGTGTGCTTGGGATGAATGAATGTTTTATACTATTATAGTCCCGCATTGATTTCGACCAGTGAACTGATATTTCTGCCACATTTAGTGATTGCGGGAGGTTTTTCTTACTAATATTATTTTCTTTAGTTTCATGTAAATAGTTTTGTGTTCATATTTGTAAATACTCATTGGGGCTTGTTTTTTAGAATTGTTATTTTATTCCCCTCTCCTATTGAATTGTAAATATAGGGACTAGTTAGTTAGTATTATCATAGAGACAGGTATTATGGTGGTTGTAGTAAGAAAGGTACGTATGAATGTGTTGTTTTGGTGTAAGGAATATTGTTTGTACGATTGGGTCAATGTTTGTGGCTAGCTAAGTTATAGTTAAAACAGAAGACCCTCCTTTCCCCAATCCCCCTTTCGGCCTTGCGCAACATTTTGTGTATTTAACAGAATAAATATCGCTTGTTCAGTATTGTTCAGAAGCATGTCCAGCGGAGTCTTCTGTACTTTACATGGCGCTGCGGGCAGGATACTTTGAAAGCAACGAAAATTTGAAGTCACTGATCGTGGAATTTACCAAACGCCAAGGCTTACCCGTTACCAGTCACTATGGAACAAGAGTATTTGAAACTAATGGGACAACTTGTGGAACTACAACAGGAAAACATTGAGCTCACGAAGGAGATGATTCGCTGTCGCCCCAACAGTTCACATGTTAAAAAACCTGAACGACCCTCGATAGGGCTAGACAACACAGAAGGAGGATTGGCGTTGTTTTTGAATACTTGGACCCGATACAAGGAGATATGTAAGTTGGAAGACCCACCCGTAACCCGGAATGAACTACGGAAGACCTGTACACCAGAAGCAAACAGGCTACTATTTGAATTAGTATGACCTACAAGGCTCAACTCTGCTACGGAAGAGTCTTCTACAACAGGTCGGGGTGAAGGGACTACACAAAGAGGTCCACCGACAGAAGTTCCACTCCCTGAAGCAGAATGAAGGGGAGTCGGTGATTACGTGGCCAAGCTAGGTTTTGTGAGTTCAATAGCAAATGTCCAAATGAACAAACTTGCGGGCAGCGAGTGGACTACTCGGAAGACATGGTCGCAGGGCTCACCAATCGAGAACACCGAAGTAGCATATTGGAGGAGGCGAATGTGCCCCACCTCGAGTAAGTAGAAGTAACCATGATGCCTGGGGTTCATGCGAACATCGGACGTGTACCAAAGAAACCATTAAGCCCACGCGCTCATCCCATCCTCACCTTCGCGTATACAGGGGTCCAGACTTGTTCGGTTGGACCCGAGATTCAGAAACTCCTTGGGTACCCAGATGGATATCTTGTATCAACCACCCACCGGATATGTGGCATAACCAATAACCGGTTACACATCAAGGATGTCTTATTTCTATGTATAAAGGTGGGGACGACGGAGACGCAGTAGGCTGTATATGTATCCGGTAACACATCCGGCTTTTACTTGTCACAGACTGCGTTGAAGGATCTGGACTTACTGTCGTCCGATTTCCCGACATCGCTGTCGCGTCAACAATTTCGAAGCAAATGGCTCCATGCGGATGCCCGCGTAGAACGCCTGTTCCAACGAAGCCAGAAACCATTCCATTCAAACCAATTCAAGACAACAGATACAAGCTTCAAAAATAGTTACTGGAGTACTTTAAGTCTAGTGCGTTTGAAACATGTCCACATCAACCACTGCAAACAATGGAGAGTGAACCATTTCATCCCGGACGCGAAGCCGACGGCAATTCACACGCCTGAAAGAAAAGGGTAAAAGAGGGACTGGACAGATGTCGCGCTAGGTATAATAGAACCGGGTGTCAGTAGGCACTCCAACTACCTGCTGTTCAAGGATGGTTGTCGCACCGAAATAGGACGGATCTCCAAGGCGGACGGTAGACTTACAAAAGCTAAACGATGCCACTATGTGGGAAACACATCACACATCGTCCCCATTTAACCAGGTATCTATGATACCTGCACACACTAGAAAAACAGTCCTTGATGCATGGAATGGATACCACGGTCTACCGATATCCACAGCCGCGCGAAATGCTACCGCATTCATCACCGATTGGGGCCGATGCCGCTACTACCAGGACCCTTAAGGATTCCACGGATCAGGGGACGGATATACCCGTCGGTTTGGTCACTGGGCGGACAAGGGGATTGTATTTAACCCGGACAAGTTTCATTTTACCGAAATGGAGGTGGAGTTCGCGAGATTTCTGGTCACCGGTGTTAAGCCCACGAAAAGGATGACAGGAGCTATTCTCCACTTCCCTACACCTACGAATATCACCGGGGTCAGGTCCTGGTTTTGACTCGTGAATCAGGTGTCATATGCATTTTCACAAGCGGAAGTTATGGCCCCCTTCCGCGAACTATTAAAGGCAAAGAACAGAAAGTTCTATTGGGATGAGACACTGGAACGCCTAGTCCAAGAGTCGAAGAGAGTGATAGTGGAGAAAATTGAAAAGGGTGTTCGGATGTTCAAAATGAACAGAGCGACGGGACTAGAAACTGACTACAGTAAAACGGGGATCTCTTATTTCTTATTTCAGAAACACTGTAGACGCCCCGGCGAGTTGAACATGGGTTGCGGGGATGGTTACTGGAAGATTATTCTGACCGGTTCCCGTTTCACCAATGACTCACGGTACGCACCTGTGGAAGGAGAAGCCTTAGCCCTTGTCTATGGGCTAGGTGCCCGGATTTGCTAGTGACAGTAGACCTTTTACCACTGATAAAAATATTTTCGGACCAGGCTCTGGAAAATATTAAAAACCCCCGCCTGTTCAACTTCAAAGAGAGGACGATGATTTACAGATTCCAGATAAAACACCACCCTGGAAAACTTAATTTAGTACCCGACTGCGCCTCCCGGTATCCGGCAGGTACCCCACGAGAAGGCCCTGCCCAAATTATCGACACCGCAGTCCAATTCCAGAATCAGGATGGTAAATACCCCCGTCGATGGACAAAGACGCGTAGGGTCGTAGAGACACATGGTAACCGACAGTATCAGGTGCGAGTGGATGGAAACCGTCGGATAACCCTATGCAACCGTCGATTTCTCCGCGGAATCTACCCGGTCGTGGATGGCCCGCCTCACGCCACACAAGGAACATCAGATCCGTCTACAAATCCAGAGCAACCACAGGAACAACCCCCAGAGGAGCCGATGGATATTGTCACGACACCAAGCCAACCCAACGAAATAGAAATGGAAACGGACGACACCACAGGTGTGGCTGAAAGCAACACAGGAGGGTATATACAGCCGGTCGGTCCCCCACCGTTAAGACAACCCTCATGTCGCAGAAAACAAGCGCCACGAATACGGGGAAAATCGCACGGATTCTCGGACGCATCCAATGATGACCACATTAATTAATCCCGTAGTTACGGGGGGCGGGGGTGCATGTATAGATGTTAACGGAGTTATCTGCCCTTGGAGTGTATAAATGCAAGTTAGAGGGAGGCGGCCATTTGCTTTTTCAGTATTGCCTTTTTTTTTCCTCAGGCCCGAGTTAGACCGTTATTTTGTCCCTCTGAGAATTGTTTGAACTTTTGACTGACGATATTCCGTTACGTTTTGGATTTATTTTTACCGTTTTCTTTGGTAAATATTTGATTTTTCTTTCCATTCAATTCCGTACCCTCCCCATTTTTATTTTTAATTTATTTTGCTATTAATTTTTTATTATTTAACTTTTTATTTATCTCTTACGTTTTCTTTTTCCTTTTTTTAAATTTATTTTCACCCCCTACCCACTTTCCAGAGTTATTTGTTTATTTGTACGTTTTTACGTTCGACTTTATTTTTCTTTGTTTATTATTACACGTCACTTTATTCTGTCTTCTTTCTCTTAATCCGTAAAGTTCTGTGTTTTTTATCTGTTTACTTTCGTCTGTAAAATATTTGTTTGTAAATTTTGTATTTATTTCGTACATCACCTCCATTCTTTTCCTTTCGTTTTGTTTTTAGGGTTGACCGTTTTATCGGCAGCCATATTGTAAATTGTGACATTTTGTTTCGTATTTTATTTGTCTTCCGTTTATGACTGTCGTCCTTTTTGTACATTTTTTAAATTTGTAGTTTTGCCTTTGGGCAAACCTTGTTTACTTGTACGTCCAATTGTTTGTTTAAATTGTTTCACCTTTAGGCGAACCGTGTCTATTTTATCTTTTTATACGTCCTTTTGTCGTTTTGTAAATTTGTAGTTTTCGCCTTTGGGCGAATCTTGTTCACTTGTACGTCCATTTGTTTTGCGAACCTTGTGTATTTAACTTTATTGTACGTCCTTCTGTTTTGTGAATTTGTAGTCTCGCTCACGGGCGAACCTTGTTTTTTGCATTTATTAATTTTGTTGTCTCGCTGTTAAGCGAACCTTGTTTGTTTAATTTTACCTTTTTTTCATGTCTGTTTATTGAATTTTGTTACTTTAATTTTTTTGTCACTCTTTATTCGCCTATAGGCGAAACATATCCATTTTTCCTTATTTATCACCCCTCCCCCTCCTTCGAAAATGGAATAAAAAGTGTACCATCCTTTTTAATTATCAAGAAGAAGCCGAAAGTGGCCGATCTTAGAAGGTCAGTAAGAAAACTTTTGTTTTCCATTAAAAAAGATGCCCCCCTCCCGATAAGAAAAATCCCGATGAATACCCGGCATTAGTCCCCGATAATGCCAATGACGTAAAACCAAATATGAAAGTCGATAATGGCAATTCCGATAAAAGTATGTTTGCCAAAAATGGTCAAAATAAAAAAGTACGGTGGCCAATAAGGGCCAAGAACCAGACCAAGTATCACCATAAAATGCTAATATGGAGACCAAGAAGACCAGTGATAACACGGAGGCCGGGGAATTGCCCTGTTGTTGGAATTGCCCCCGAAGTGTATAATCGATATTCCGGAGTCTCTTGGAGCGTGCCACGAGTTACGCACACCTTGTCGTGAAAGGTGGGCTCTTGGAGGACCCCAAAGAACTGAAGAAAATCGAGAAACGAATAGTGTCAGTCTTCGTCATCGATAAGCGTACGCGCAAGATTTGTCGTTCGACGAAAGAAAGAGTGGTAAAAACACTGGAGTCCCAGGGGTTTAAGCCACTAAGAATCGTTAAGGGCTCGGGCTATTTCATGTGGGACATATTGCTACCCACACCAGAGGTTTGCCTGAAAATGACAACTCGAGAATTCATTACGAAAGATATTATTCTGAGAACAGAATATGAAGGCAGGCGTGGGACCTCTTAGCGATATACGAGGTCCCTCCTCGGGTTATCGGGGAACACCTAGCGGCCTTCCTGTTGCTGTATGGCGAAATTCTGGGTGCTTCCTGAGATAGCTTGACCGGGGGGTGGAGTTTTGATATCATGTTAGATTGAGATGCCTTCCTCTCCA
This sequence comes from Acanthosepion pharaonis, assembly GCA_903632075.3. Taxonomy (NCBI): domain Eukaryota; kingdom Metazoa; phylum Mollusca; class Cephalopoda; order Sepiida; family Sepiidae; genus Acanthosepion; species Acanthosepion pharaonis. Next base: position 392,224 of record CAHIKZ030004795.1, on the reverse strand, counting down.
TCCCCAACTGTCTGAATATTGGGAGCCTGAAGCTGCCGGTCATCGTGACTGGCCTTAAACCGGTGTGTTGGAAGTGTGGAAAGGCGGCGACTCACTTCATCTGAATTCGGCAAAAGGTGGGCGAATCTTGCGCGTTTGTGTCGTGTGAAAGGAGCTGACCTAGAGTGGCACTTTGATGCCGGTTAGTCATCAGGATATTGCTTTAGCTGGGTTGAACACAGGCAGCCCACCCCAAAATGTAGGTTAGCTTAGGTTTAGTTTTGATTCTTTAGTTTCCTTTTTCAATAAACATAGCTAGGGTATGTATTCTCATTGGCCCCTTTTACTTCTGTCCCTACTTTTCTTTAAGTTTAATTCCCCTCCCCTCCCTCGTTAGGTGGTCAGTGTCGTCAGTTCTCTGGTGGATGCGGGGCGTTTTTCGTTTCGTTGTGATTTTTTGTATCTGTATGAGTGCATATCTGTGTGAGTGCTTGGAATGAATGGATATTTTTAATTTCTATTGCCCCGCATTAATTTCGTCTAGTTAACTGATGTTTCTGCCACATTTAGTGTTTTGGGAAGTTTTATTACTAACACGATTTTGTTTAGTTTCTTGTAAATAGTTATTTGTTTCACACTGTAAATACTCATTGGGGTTACTTTTTAAAATTTTAAATTGTTGTTTTATTTCCCTCCCCCCACAGACCACAAATTGTACATATGGGGTCCAGTTAGTATTTTCATGGAGTCATTGAGGTATTATGGTGGGTGTGGTGAGAATGGTAAGTAAGAATGTATTGTTTTGTTGCAAGAAATATTGTTAGTATGATTGGGTCAGCGTTTGTGGCTAGCTAAGTTTAGAAGTTAAGCCAGAAGACCGACCTCTTTCCCATTCTTCACTTCGGCCTTGTGCCACATTTTCTGTTATAGCACAGAAATAAATATCGCTTTTTCAGTATTGCTCAGAAGCATGTCCAGCGGACGTCATCTGCACTTTACACACTGAAAATTTTGGACAAAATTAAATTTCATATAACGTAATCTCTCTTGTTTTTTTGTTTTTTTTTTTCAGGCAAATTGTAGTTAAAATGTTTTCCGGCTATGATGGACAAAATTTCCTTAAAAGCATCAGTACCTTTTTTTTCTCTATCATCCGTAACAATTGCCACAAGGAATACATAGGATAAACCTGAAGGAATTTAAATAAAAGATTATATAGACACAAAAGGGATCTTTTATATAAAAAAAAAAACACACTCAATGCATTATTTGTCGCCGTAATGATTTTGATCATGATATCGACTTAAAAAAAATGCCGCTTTAATTAAAAGAGCAATTTACTAACGCATAGAAACTGCTTTTATCGCTAGATTAATCAAAGCAAACTTGCGTCCAGGTTCATACCATATTTCTCCTTTCTTGGAAGATTTTCTATTATCAAAATGTGGGATACTTAGTAAGAAAACTGTTAAAAGCATAAAACAAAAAGAGACTAAATTAAATTTGCTAGACTATATACCATAGCACATTAAACAAAAATAAATTTAAAAGTTTAAAATTTTAACGTCCCCTCTCAGTGTGTATTTGCAGTTAGATCAACGTAATTATCACTTTAGTCCGATGGAGTCTTTTCTGATATATAAAAATTATATATTATTTTCTCTCACATATAATCCTGTTTGCAGTCCACGACGACAGTGAGCAAGGTACATCTATGTACGTTCCTATAAAATCGTTAATAATATTCTGTAACATGTATATAACGTTGACAGCTTTTGATCTGGACAGTCATTTTCTAACTAAAAATTAATGCATAATTATGGTCACTTTTTGAATAACAAACTCCTAAGAGGCTCAGTTGCAAAAGAAAATTTTCCTAATCACCAAATATTTTTGTATCTATCTGTTTCGCAGCCATTTATTTATTTTTCATCTCATCGTCTTCAATCTATTCAAATAGATTTTTTTTATTGCTTCTTTATTTTCCGAACTGAAATAGAAAGCAACGATTGAGCTCCAATGAGGTCACTGACTTGTCCGTTATAATTCAGCAATGAAGAGTTGAAAAGCAAACAGGTTTGAAATAAAGAAAATCAGATGTTGGTTAACGGAAGGGGATGGAAGGATACATAGAACCATTTGCTTACCTCTTTATTCGCCCGTTTCATCTTCGGATAGCATGAGGTCGTGCCACGTCAGCTTGATTATACAGTAAGGCTTGATGCGATAAAAACAAACTGCTTTCATCTGAAAATAAAAGACGTTAGGATAACGCTGGTAATTCTCGCAATATTCTCACTAACATCAGAAGATCTTAAAACAATATTATGTTATGTCTGCCCACATAAATAGTAATTATGACCCTTTTTTGATAATCAAGACCTCCTTCAAAACTAGAATGTTCCCTTCTATTCTTACCGTTTCAACAAACGCGGTTTTGTAAATAGCCTCAATACTTCATTGCATTTCAAATAATTGTAGTTTTTATGGATTTTCATTAACGTTCGAAGCAAATTAACAGTTATGGAAAATATTATCACTTTCATATTCTACAACTTACTTCAATTTTTCTTTTTCCATCATTTCTTCCGTCATAATGGCTAAACCTCTCATCTAAACTTTAATTTGTCTTTTTTGTGATGACTACATATGGTGTTCTTGTTATGAAGAATCTACTAAAATTAAACTAAGAATCATGTGGCGTTTTCAAAAACACTGGAACAAGAAATGCAATCTTTGTTACGAAAATGCTATCAGAGCGAACAATAAAAATGTAGAAAGACATACACTCGTGTTACATAGACTAAGCAAAAGCATTTGATGAGTTACAACAGATTAATTTGAACTGCCAATGACGACTTTCTTTAATTTGGAAAGATAGAACAATATGAAACATTTACTGGGAACAAGCCGCCTGTATACAGACAGAAAACGAATTGAGCAAATATACAAAAATAGGAAGTACAAAAATACAGAGCCAATCTTAAGGGAACTAATCCTGCCAGGATTTATTGGCGAATATATAAGTCATCAGTTTAATTACATGCGCAGAAAGAAAACTACAGGGGCTCCAAGACAAAATAGTACAGAAAACCAATGAATTATTGACAATCGATCGTAAGAAGAATGTATAGTGTGTATGTGTGTTTTGGAGGGTGGTATGACATGAGATACGAATAGAAAAACTCAGAATCAAACAAGTACCTTATGTACTCGTGTATAAGCCGACTTCATTTATAGTGTGACGCCTGATTTATTTTATTTTATTTTTTTCATTAACTTTAACCCCTCCAGAAAAAAGTTACCTGTGTATAGTACAACCGGTTACTCAAACGGCATGATTATTAACGTCTTCAAAATGATTACCTGTGTATAGTGCGACCTCTGAATTTTTTGCATGAATTTTAAATGCTCCAGAAAACAAAAACAATCACAAAAATGCATGATTTCTAACCTCATCGAAAAAAAATACCTGTGTATAGTGCGACTCCCTATTTTTGTGTAAAAAAAGAAAAAAAAAACTGATCACAAATAGTGGCACTATAGTAGAGTCTATATAGTATAGAAAGTTAAATATCTGGGAATTATTTTAACAGACGACGGAAAATGTGTTATAGAAATCCAAATGCGCGTCGGAATAGAATAAATGTCTTCTCTAAACTAAAAGTATTAAAAGAGAGGTAAATTGCACTAGAAACAAACATAAATTGCTGGACAGCTTTTAAACATTTCCTTTTCTTAATAGAATTATTTACGCAGTTGTTTTTCTTTGTATTTTTACTCTGTAGATTTCTAGATTGTCTACTTCATTCTTTGATTTCATTTTACCTTACTTGTTACATATTTGGGCCATCATAATTGTTCTTCCTCTTGTCTGGTTTACTTTTATTTACTTTTATGTTTACTTCTAATCTGCTTCAGAATATTTGATTTGATTCTTTGTTGCCTAAATATTTCAGTTGAATCTCGTGATTATATTTCTCTCCAATTATTCCTCACTGTTTCTCTATTTCCAGTTTTAATTGAATTTAATGGATGTCTTTAGTATTTCTCTGATTTTCTATTAACTCCTGACTATATATCCATTCTCTTTTAAAAACATTAAACATTTGAGCAATATATTCTTTACATGAGCCTGTTTCGAAAGCAACAAACACCAAATCGATTAATTTCTATGTTCGGCTTTTCATTGTTCAAAATTCGGTCGCTTTGCAACAAATTCCCGGCTGTATGTCATCAAAGGAAAACTTACCAGGAAGGAAGACAAAATGGAGGCCCGATCGGCGAATATTACACTCAAACATGGTATCTCCGATCCATGATTCTATTATATTATTATTATAATTCAATATAGTAATCCTTACGCAGTTATCGTAGGGTTCCCTCAAAATGTTTTTATTTTCCTTACTAAACAATACCATCACTGTTAAATCATGGGTCTATAAGCATCACCAGCTTATGGCATTAGAGGTAGAATTTTCACATCAATTTATTCGGCTAAGTATGGAAGTACTGAAATTATTTGTTTGAGTCATAAATAATTTCCGTTTAGGGTAAACAACTGTAATGACTAATCTATCATCCTAACTAACTGCTCATTAAATATGATTAACAGGTGATGTAAAATAGGTTACATTAAATGTAAAATGCAAGGCTTGATCTCCACAATCAAGCCTAAAAGTAGAGGTTCATGAAAGAAAGGTAATGCTTGTGGTGGGAACGTCGAGGTATTATCCATTTAAAGCTCTTAAAATGCAGTGAAATATTAAATGAATTTAATACGTTCAGTAGCTGCAACGTGTCCATCTAAGCGTCGAGTGCTCATCATTAGGAAAATGGTGTTCTCCTTTATGGTAACATAAAATTACATATAATAAAAATAACATAACAAACTCGCTTGATCTGGGTTTTTTTCCATCCACAATATTCACCCAACTGATTATTACTTTCATGGGGAAAACGTTCTCTAAGGAAAACCAGGTTCGTCGAAAAATTTTCACATCAAAAGCTGTGAACTTTTATTGTCCGATAAATGGCAAAAAAACAGTGCGAACAATGGTGAATTTATAATTGAATAAAATGCAATAAAGTATCCAATTGATAAACAGAACTATTCATAATTTAACATATGTCTTTAATTCAATGTAAAACAAACTTTAGCATTTATTTTAAATACATCTATGGAGAGCCTAAGTTAAAATAATTATTTTATATTTTAGCCTAAAATTAAATTCATTTTGCAACTAACAATTCAGAAAAAAAGCTTCATTTAAATTTAAGTAAAACTCACTTAATTATCATTATTAATGTAGCACCTGGAGTGTGTTTCTGAGTTTTGCAGAATAACAGCTGACTACAGGGACTTTATTTCGAACACACTTTCAGATCTGCTCGAGGATGTGGTTCATGCATGATGGGACTCTAGCATATTTTAGTTACATTGTTCGCGATGCACTGGCAGACATCTATCATGAAAGATGGATGGAAGTAGGGGAGGACCAGTTCCATGGCCTGCATTTTCTCCCGACATCAACCCTTTGGATTTTTATCTGTGAGACCACCTAAAAGAATTGGTTTATGCAGCAGACATTAGTAATACAGAGACACTTCATCAACATGTCATGGGAGCCTGTGAAACCATTCGACACCGTGTAGTAGTATTGGAAAGGCTCCAATAGTCAAGGATCTAATGGGTGCAAGTGTGTGTAGAAGCAAGCGGAGGACATTTTCAACATTTGTTGAGTTGCTGTGTTGAGGTACAACGATGGCCTTTAAGATATGTTTATATGGATATTTTATCTTGTTTTGGTGTCAGAAACCAGCTCCAAAATTTTGTAAAAATATTTTGGCACACTCTCTGAGTAATTTAGATGTTTGTATAACACAGAAGAGGTACAATCTATAGTGATATCAGTACAAAGCAATTTAATCTCATCCAAAGTTATTGTGCCCTCATATAAAGCACAAAAACAAACCAACAACTTGATGAGAAACTTTAAGAAATTTCTAATCGCTTGCATTCCCAATGAGGATCTTTGCGTGAAACGTCTATTGGGAATCGTGTTCATGCCAGACAAAAAGTGTGGGAACCTTGTACCACTCCAGAAAGTACCTAACTCCTTCTGTCCTGATTTCTCTACAAGATCAAGATCAAGATCAGATCATAAAATGGAGTATTTATGCAACATCTGGGATGGAACTGCCTAATCTTCACTTTCTAGCATCGACCTAGTTCAAAATCTTTTACGCGGCCTTTTAGGTGGTGAATTATTTTCCACCCTTCAACCCCTTTCTCCCAAACGGAAAGATGTTAGCTTCTCGCTGCTCTAACGCTATTTTCATAACAGATGTTCAGGCAAACTACATTCCTTGGTTACATCAGTCCAGACCTTCACAGGTCATCATAATTTCCTTCATATTCCATTCGTAAAAAGTAAGTTCCACTCAGCTTCATCCTTTCAGAGTGTTACGGACTCCCGAGTAGATGCTTCCCTGATCACTATAATCTTAACCTAATCCTATCGAAGGTCAACCAATATTAATTGTACATATCCCCATAATATGTAACCCTTGCTCCTTCCCTATACGCTCTTACAACATCCCCATTCAGTAGCCCTCTTACTTGAGTGGCACTTAGGCCTTGTATTGGGTGAACAACTTAAAAACTGTAAAAACAACATTACGAAACTTTATCGCAAAATAAATGAAAAGTTACATAAAATTATTTTTCTGATTACACTTGATAATAGGCGAAACATGTCAAAGTAAAAAGATTTTTCAAATCATCTTCGATTAGAGGATTTTATTTCGATTTTATTTCAATTCGTATAAAGTCTGTTTTAGTGAATGAACGTGTTTGAGTGGACATCCCGTAATTTTAACATTGAATTTAATGTCTACTGACCTAGATCCATACAAAGATCGATCTTGCATTCCTTTTAACTTTTGCTGTAAAGACTTTCGGGTCCAAACGGTACAGCATATCTAGTTAAATGTTTTCTTAGGTTAAAGGAGCCTCAGGTTCGATTTCTACCAATAGGTACATTTTCGTTGAGAAAATGTCCTGCATATCCTGTGTTAGTGATTGATGAGACAGGATTATTGAAGATGTAAAACTATTTTATCGTCAGTCCATCATAGTGATCAGAGAAATCACGGCTCGATAAATAGTTCATGACGAATGACATAACTTCAAGAATTATCATTTACCACCATCTGACAATATACAGGTGTTTGCGCACTTCAATAATATAGAACTGTATCGATTTGAAAAAAGTATATACCTTGATTCCTCGCATGATTCAAACACACTTGGAACTCAATGTCTTTTTTTAATGTCATGTTCTTTCAGAAGGTAAAAGATCATATCTTTTAAAAGGTTCGGTTCTTTTATTGCCTGAGAATTGCCATAACTTCTTGGGAAATATAGTGGAGTGCTTTCCCATTGCTTTGTAAATTCGTGGTGATTCAAGGGCATTTGTGCGAAAATGAGGGCAACTAACTAGGCCGGTATTTGAACTCAGATCTCCGATTCCACGTTCCGCGTCAATACCATATATATATATATATATATAATATATATATATATATATACATGACCGCTATGAAAAAACAAAATTTATTTTTATTACAGCTCATGATGATAATATATAAAAAGTAAAACTGAGAAACGGGTTAGCTAACCGGTTTCGAACCTCGCTCAACAGAGCTAAATTGAGGTTAAGAAATTAAATAGAACTATCGCTAAAAAGAGATGAGCAATATGGATTAGGGGAAAAAATTGCTGAGATGGAAATTAGTTGGAGGCCCAGTACGAAGTCATGTTTACACAGAGAGGGCTAAACGATAAAATATAAATGGACTCCAACACCTTTAAGTGGTAATTTGACTTGCTAAGAATGGTAAATGATTCCACGATATTTATTGCATAAAAATACAATTATGGCTCAAGGCCGAAAAGGGGGGGATGGGTTGAGGTTGATCTACCTAGCTAATCTGAGTCATGACCCATTCACTCATTACAATTCGCACATTCACCATAAGAAATCATCCGTCATCAATCAATCCTCCATATACCATAATGCCACATCCTCTCGGCGGGGGGGGGGGACTCACAAAACGCGCCCGCGATATAAAAATTTGATGATGATAAAAATTCCATACATAAAAATCTAATGATTGACAATGAGAGGGGAGGGGATGAACCCCACAACAAACTAAATATCAAAGCAAAGCAAAATAACCATAACTGATGTTAGTAGGACCCATCTAACCCTCAAAAAAGAGAGGTTGCCTTATTTTGCCGTATGACAGAATCAAGAGGCTTTCTTGCCAAAGGAGATGGAAAGGAGAAAATATATACGGACATGCGGAATAAATAAAGCTGACCCAGTCGAGATGAAAGGGGGCCAAACTGGGGAGGCTGGGAAACTCAACTTGGATTATAACTAAAGATGTAGACGGGAGCAGGCCGGGAAAAATACTTACATTAACTATGTACGCAAAGCTTGTCTAGCCTAACAAGGGGAGTGCTCTACAGGAAACCACACCGATGAAAAATAGGTAGACCTAAAAGAGAAAATCAAGGCTAGCCACGTTCACACGATCAAGCTCACCCCAGTCACCCACCATTCGCTAAAGTCTGTCGAAACCAAGGGTTTTCTATCAGTTCTAATCTTCATTTTGAGCTGATGCTCAAAGAATCGGATCAGATCATGATGAGAAAGACGGTTGCCTCCCAAGACTTCCCCCTGTCGCGTCGTCCAAACCACCATTCGGGCCGTGACCAGCCACGAGAAAAGCACCACTCGTTTCACCCAAGAATACGGGGGTGAGACATTGTGTGACACATTGTCACACACGTATGCACAATCAATGAGTATCAGATTTTCGGGAGCTATACGAGCCGTCAACTCGAAGTCGTTTCTTCACATTGTTCACAGTCTGGCAAATCCACCAATCCCCATATGAAGGCCTTGTCATTGAAAGATAGCCTATTCCAAATCAGTCGCCAGGTAAGTGAAAACTCAGGGTTGTTGAAGTAATCCGTCGCTGGCGCCCAATACCAGCAGGAGCGAAACTCCTCCTCCGACAAGTCGAGCCGCTCATGTAGTCGATCCTTCGTGGCCGCCTCCACTAGTTCACAATAGAAGGTCACTGGACCGAGGAATGATCGTCAAGGCATATCGACACTCGCGAAGGAAATCCGATTGACCTCGGGGTTTACGACGGCGCTCAACCCGCGAAATGGGGGAAACTGATAGTAGGGAGAGGTAAGGCGTCCCTTACAATCCTCGCCATAATCGAATCCCCTGTTAATGCGCAGTGTAGGAAAGCCAACCTCAAGGTGAGCGTGTGTCATGCGGTATTCCCAGTCCCACATGACTCGGACGTTGTGCACAGACTTGTCTATCGAACTTCCCTTGGTTAAGCTAGACACTATTTGTTTCCTCGTTAATGTGAATAAGTATTGCTCCTGGCCTGTTCCCAGAAATCTCAATGTCGAGATTCACAAGCTCCCCAGTTTGTTTTTGGACCCCTTTTTTCAATTCGGCTGGGTCAGACTTTGATTTTTTCCCATTCCGACACTTATTTTTACCTTTCCCACTTCATTAGTGAGTGTGCTACTTCATTCTGTCTATTGGCAGAATACAGCAGCCACTCTGATTATTTTGAGGGGTGACGGGTCTTACTAACATCTGTTTTGTTTTAGTTTGATTTTGGTTTAATTTTAGTTCGTTTCTGGGGTTCATTTCTCCTCCTCTTTTCATGTTTCATGAAACTTTTATATATTTTTGTATTTAGTCATTTTAAGATTTTATATCATGGGTTTTTTTTTTGTAGGTCCCCTCTGTTAATATGTGGTATTTTGGTATATGTAGGCTTGAATGTTGGTGAATGAGTTCTTGTGGTAAATGGATAAATTGTATTGGATGAATGGGTCGTGATCGTGATTGACTAGGATAGCGAAGACAAGCCTCTCCCCACTTCCCCTTAGGCCATATGCCATAATTATTGTATATTTTACAATAATAAATAAATGCCTTATTCTGATATCCAGCCTTTGAGTCGTTCTCCCTATGTAGTGTGAGCCACAAGTACATTTAAAATAAATAACTATTATGATATGGAGGGAGAACGTCTTTCCGCATGGACGGAAAAGCAGGCTTGGCAGAAAAGACCACACGAGTGTTAGCGCAAAGTAACAATGTCGAACTGCTACGGAAACCTGCCTAGCATATTTTATCACTGATATTACCCAGCCAAGGAAGGCGCAGATACACAGGACATTTTTGTACTATAGCAGGTTTGACTTTATTGAATTCAGCAATTTTATTCTTAATCATTGACTGAACAATGCCTAACGGATAGGCATTGTTACAGAGAGTAGTGGTAATAAACATAAGTTCATAATCCAACTTAATCTTAGGACAGATCATTAGAGCCCTATGGGTAAGGGTATTAATTAAATTATTTTTACGTTTTACGGGACAAAAAGAATCCCAACATGTATATAAAGCAGTAAATGTCGGTTTACGATAAACAGATGTAAGAAAACCAGACGAAAATCTGCTGACCAAAACATCAAGAAAGAGAAGGGAAGAAATTTTAAAGCCGGGTGCATATTATTAAGGGACGAAAGACAATGGTCCGCTTCACTCTCGTTATCGAAGAGACAAAAGGTATCATCAACGTAACGGAAATAAACGTCAGGTTTATTAGGTTTCAATAACATACTCTCTTCGTTGAATCCAACAAAGATATTTGCTAAAATGGGTCCCAAGGGGAAACCCATAGAAGCACCCTCAACTTGCCTGTACATAATGCCATCGAAATTAAATTCGACTGGTATCGTGGCAATTTCATCAGTTCGACGAATACGTCTTCAGGAATAACAGGAGGAGATAAATGACTATGATATAGGGCGTCAGCACATATATCGATTGTCTCGGCAATTGGAACGTAGGTAAATAGACTGGAAATATCGTAGTAACACATAAATTTATCCATTGACGAATAACGAATCTTTAATACAAGCAGAGTTATATTGTTCCAAAACTGGCTGTAATATGTTAGAAAGCCATTTAGTCACACCGTGTTGGGAAGACCCTATCATAGATATAATAAGTCTCAATGGAACCCCAAATGTATGAGTTTTGGGTAAACCATAGAGATGGGGACGAATGGAACCCGAGAGTCTAATGAATTTAGAAATAGCAGTGGGCAATTTCCTACTTAACTAGACGTTTTTGGAATTTAGCCTCAATAAATAACGTAGAATCAAATTTATTCATTGGGCCAAATTTAGAGGTATCCCCAAGAATAGTGATCATCTTGTTAACATAATCTTGATAATCAAGAATGACAACACAAGAGCCTTTATCAGGTTTCGTAAGCACCAAAGATTTATTATAACGAAGTTCTTTGATTACCGGATATTGTTCCCTGTTCCACTTTGATTCGTTATGGGAAACAGGAATACCTGCGTAGCAATGTACTATATTGTTTAGCTTTGCTTTAATGTCATTGACCTTGCTACCAGATTCAGATTGAAGCTTGGCTAGCTTGGCAAACAAGACCTCAAACTCAGAATAAACTTCTTCTCGCTTAATATGCGAGGCGGGAACACAAAAATCCAATCCATGCGAGAGAATCGATAATTCTAGCGCGGACAACTGGTATGAAGAAAGGTTCAGAACATTCCGACCAATATCAGAATTAACAGAACACCCAAATCTTTTATAAATTAAATGCTGCAACTTATTCTGATGTTTAGTCACAAGCCGAGAACGACAGCGCTGCAGAATAAGTGCAGCATAACGGACAAAACAAATCCTATCAAAGTAGGAAAGTAAGCCCATCGTATTACTCCATAATTGATATTTCTTATACAATTTGGCAAGACTATAACAGAGCTTAGATATGAAGTTGGTAATAAACGCCTCTTCAATTTTCTTGTCCTGGGTGTAAATCGGCCCGTTTCATTTTAAAGGAAATAAAAGGGGGACAGACTTTGTTAGTCAAGCACAAATGAAGAAAGGACTTGTTAGCTGAGGCAGTTCTGATTTTACTTTTAACTTTTAACAAAGAATCTAATCTACTGCCCGTTTTTCAGTGTTACTTTTTATGTTATCATCATGAGTGGTGATAAAAATAAATTTTGTCTTTTCATGGCGCTCATAAAATTTTGTACTACGAACCATATCTTATATATATATATATATATATATATATATATATATATATATATATATATATATATATATATATATATATATAGTACATTAAGTAAAATCCAAACATGAACATTCTTATACATGTACACGCTTAATCTCGTTTATGTTCTAATTCGCAATATTTTGATCATTAATGGACTAAAGTGATACATTATCGGGAATTGGGCGCTTGTCGCAGTGCTTATTAGTATATACGTCTTAAAAACTAATTTTGGCGTGGAACTAATTAGCTTAACTATTTAGACTATTTAAATCATTTGGATTTTTGAATTCATCTTTAGTGCCATATTCACGACGTTTCGGCTGTTGTACGCTCCGGCCTCCTTCAGGTGTTATACATTGGAATTTCAAACTGATCGCTTTTAGTCCACGGGGGTAGATTCCCATTCCCTTTTTTGCATATCTCGGTTTCAGTTTATTTTAGCAACTCATCTCTCCAAGTTTTTGTTTCTTCTGCTGTGGCCAGGTGCTGAACTTGGCCCAAAGAGTTGTAAATCACTTTTTGGATTACTTCAACAAACGATTTTATCCCAGACAAACGTTTTTTTTACCAGAGTTCATATCACAATTTTCTGTTATTGTTGTTTTTCTCTAGTTCTTTGTATTATTGTTTCCCATATTGTATTGCCCATGCTTGGTTCTCTTAGGCAATTTTTGTGGCCTGGCATATGCGCTGACTCCTCAAGTTTTCTTATTCTCCAGTGATGTTCTCTCTCTATTATTTCAACCTCATCACACAGAGGGCGGTAATCTTCCTTTTCCCTCCATATATGGTCAGCCACGCCAGATTTTTTACGGCTTTACGATGTACCTTCATTCTTATCTTAAGAGGGATGTTCTCCTTTTATATTTCTTGTCATAGTTTTATGGGATGGCGTAAACCCAGTCTTTAATCATGTTCTTTTCTATGGAAAGTCTTACTCGGTAAGAGGTATCTGCTAAGTGTTGAACCACTTTTGAAGATCGTCCTCTTATATGGACTACAGATGTTTTGTATCTTTTTTCGATAAGCCCTTCGCATTGTTATTCCTCCGTAGAGTTTTGAATTGTCAGTCTTTCATTTTTGTGATCTTTGATTAGGAGCGGCTTTGGCTTTCCCCAGTATCTGTCCCACTTTCCATCTGACTGAGCCTGAGGAATATCCAAGACTATTTCCTCGAGTGTGGAACCACCTCTTAATTGCTGACCTGGGGTGGTAGCACCTGTTAGGTTCCCAGCTATGGGCGAATAGTTGACGCCCAAACAGGGGTCAAAACGCCGTGGAGGTGTAAAAATAAGTATTAATGCCAGCAATACATTTTTGAGGGAAAATATATTACTAGAAATACATTTTCGAGAAAAACTTTTTTTACCAGCAATGCTTTTATGAAGGAAAAAGTATTACAAGCAATACATTGTTGAGGAAAAGTTATCACCAGCAATATAGTTTTGAAGGAATAATTATTATCAGAGATACAATTTTGAAGGGAAAATTATTACCAGCAATACATTTTTGTAGGAAAATTATTACTAGCAATGCTTTTGTGAAGGAGAAATTATTGCCAACAGTACATTTTAAAGGAAAATTAGTACAAACAAAATATTACAGCAATGTATTTCTTTGGAAAAAATATTACCAGTTATTATTTTTTTTTTTAAATATTATCTGCAATAGATTTTTTTTTTAAATATTACCTGCAATAGATTTTTGAAGAAAAATATTACCAGAAATATATTTTTGAAGGAAAAATATTAACATCAATAAAAACTGTCGGCATTAAATAACCCATTGAGTTTGATATGCCGTGAAACAAAACAAACCAAACCAACCCAAACCTAAATTGGAATCCGCTTGATGGTTGTTGCGGAGTTGAGATCCGTGTCCAGTACAGACTCCTCAGAGATAATCTATGTGCCATGCATGATACACGCTTAGGCGATCATGTATCTTTCGATACATGACTGAAGAAGCAAAATTTTCCGCACAGGTTGCCATTTCTTTCTACGGTAGACCAATTGCCATCCAAGGCTATAGAACCCTGTCTGTCCTGATATTTACCTATAGCTAAAGGGAGAAGAAGAGGATTCATACCTTTCCCAAGGATATTAGCACGTAAGTGAATGTAATGAATTCAATTGGAATTTGAACACGGCTCTGTCGATTTCTCAATCCGAGCCGCTATCCATTATTTCACCGTGCTTCCTATCAGCTGCTATTGACTGATGATTACTACTGCATTCACCGTAGAGGTTGTGATGGAAACTTACGAGTCACCTTTTGATCTTTCAGCTTGTTCAAATTCTGTACTTGGCCAGTCTTGATTGCATTGAATTCGTGTCTGTAGGATTTATCCAGATCATGCTCATGTTTCGCTCTTCTTCATCAGTAATTCTGTTGAAGAAGGACTGGGAGATATCGGATTGCAACTAGTGTTTTATTCAACGGTTGTGATGGATTCTCTCACGAACAAGAGCATTTCCCACTTTCTCTGCGACCAGACAGGCTCTCATGGAATTTACGTGAAGTCTTGGTGTCAAGCCTGAAGGAAGAGTCTTAAGTCTCTGCATCGGTGTAGGAATGTCAGCTGGTTCGACATTACTGCCAGCTTCTGGTGGGACTTTCACATTATCTTCATATCCTGTAACATCTCTCTATATTTCGATTTAATCGTCGTGAATATAGCAATAAAGATGAGGACAACAGTCTGAATGATATAAATAGTTACAATATCTCATCTCAGAAATATAGGCAGAAACTAGGTTAAGCTTCTGAGTGGCCATTTGTCAGACTTAGATAAATGCCTATTCGATTTGTCTCTCAATAATCTCAAATATGTAATTATGCCAAACCGATAGCAACGTTTTGATATATATTTGATTATTTCAAGATGAATAAATAACCACTATAAAATGTAACTGTTCAGTTAGTTGTTTGTCCTAAGAAATGACCGTAAGAGCTCTTTTTCCAGATATTATAATATTCCATTTTTATGCTAAAATACATTGTACATTTGCGTCACCAATCAAAGATCAGCACCAGAGTTAATCAGTAACACAATCATATAACCATCTTAGTAGTCGCTTGTAAAAAGATCATTAACGAGAATTCATCAATTTAAACATTGCGTAAAGTGTTATTTTTCTCTGATAGTCACAAGAATATTTTCATTGCACAGAGAGAAAGAAACATCGAGATTTTAAGTGTTCTTTAGTGCAAAGTCGATCAACTTATTTTTAATTGGCAGCAGTAAAGGAAAAGAAAATAGTAGTGGATAAGCTAAAACTTTATATTTGAGTTCTAAAAGCATAAGCACCAGTCAACTCTCCCACTTAGTTATAGTGTAAGAAAACTGTGAATCTTCAAAGCAACGAATTTTCCTTAATAAAAAAAAGATGAAAAAGAAAGTCTAATTTGATTATATCTCTCAGCAATGATACATAATTCAGGGTTAGTGGAAAGAAAACGCTCTGAGAGATGGAAGGAAAATTATCTCTGCAGATGATTAACTTGCAAAATATATGGAAGAAAATAGTGGCAATAACAAGAATAAAAATACAAGAACATTTTAAAAGGTCTTAAATGAGTTGTAAATGTTCTTTTTTTTAAAAATATATTTCTCGTTGAGTGTTGAATGATTATAAGTTCCATATTATCGTAAACAGCAACGTAATGAACAGCATCCATTATAAATTAGGGTCTAAGTTGGTTATTGTCGCTTTTGCGTTTCAATATAAGTGCAATGAGTTGGTGCTAAGCTGCGTACTAACCCAAACAGTAGTATAATGAGTGATATACATGATATATTAAGTAAGCTGATAAGTATGAAAGCCAGAACATAGCGATTTAAAAGGTGGGAGATAAACGTACACTGTTAATTATGGAATTCTAATAAACAAAGTTTAGAGATAAAAATTGAGATAACTAAGTGATAAGTGGAGTTTTACGCAATGACATAAACATTATCATCTAATTCAAAGTAATATGTAAAACACAATATTCATAAGAAAATACTTGTTTATACTGCTTACAAAGAATTCAGTCTAGAAAAAGAAAACTGATGAGCATAGTACAATGTAAACCTAACAGTTTACAATTATATCGGAAGTATTCCTATTTTTACAAGGGGTTATCTTGATCGGGATATTGATCTGCATAGAAAATATAAGACCATATGGAAAACGTCCGCTTTAAGATATTTCGCCGATGAACAGGCAACATAAAAAATTATTTAACAAAGATAAAATCTTGATGAGCGAAAAAAAATGAGATGTACGTAAAAATTTTTTTATTACTTAAAATGTACCGATATAGAAATTCGATTTTAGCAAATTTCAATTCCGGTTCTAAGTTTACTTTTCTAGATTTTTTACTTATTTATTCAATCATATATTTTCTTTTATTATTGTTTCAGTACTAATTTAGTAAAAATTACTGTCGCGCATTAATCATTGGTAACATGTCATTTTCAATTTAAAGTAGATTTATTTCTTATTAAAATGTATTGATTATATTTTTTCATTAAATCGGATTTTCCATTGACATTGTGACGTTTCCAATGACAACTATATACCTATTTATTTATTTATCTATCTATTATTATATATATATATATATATATATATATATATATATATATATATATATATATATCCAAATGTAAATAACGAAGAAAAAAATTTCAACGTTCAAAACATTAATTTAAAACAGTGCTCAATACAAAAGTAGAGCAATTAATATTTATTACACACTGTTAAATTAGAACATGTAAATATCCACTACAAATTTGTAACTTTTGTTTCAACGTTTCTTGAGGTGTCTAACATTGATGGTACTAAGAGATTATATTCCAAATTAATAAAACACTACTTCACTTTTCGTTTTTGGAAAATTTCCCATAA
This sequence comes from Acanthosepion pharaonis, assembly GCA_903632075.3. Lineage (NCBI taxonomy): Eukaryota > Metazoa > Mollusca > Cephalopoda > Sepiida > Sepiidae > Acanthosepion > Acanthosepion pharaonis. The sequence continues at coordinate 375,131 of CAHIKZ030004795.1, read as the reverse complement.
AAAGGTTTTATATAAAGTAAAAGGAAAGAAGATAAGAAATGAATAAAAAAAAGTGGAAAGGAAAAGAAAGTCAAGAGAAAGTATAGGAAATTAACCCTACTACCAAAAGAAAGACAAAAAAGAAAGACAAG
>CAHIKZ030004795.1:262500-367500 GCA_903632075.3 Acanthosepion pharaonis | reverse complement strand
CATAAAGAGCATGGGTCATCCCAAGTTTTACAAGTTCTAGTTTTGTTTATAATTTTTCATTTTACTTTTGGTATTTTATTCATTTCCTTCAAATGCCAAAAATATTTAGATTCAGATGTCTGATTTCTTTTATCTATATTGTTGAAGGAGCACTTATAGTGCGTCCCTCTGGTTTTAAATTCATTCTTCGTAGACTCAATGTATATCATATTAGTATTAGCACTCTCAATGGATGAGTATATATCACAGATTTTACGCGGCATTTATTTTCCAATGGGCAGTCTTCTGGGTTTCTACAATCACATAATTTTTCACTATTTTGGTCTAATTTAAGTGTAGTGTTTTTATTAATACTATTCTGGCATGGGGTTTATTCAGAATTTTATTATTTTATATGTTTTTTATTATACTTTCTAAATTTTCAGTGCAACTGTAACTTAATTTTAGGACGTTTTTATTAAATATTTTACTAAGTCTACTATTAGTAGGAAAGTGTTTTTCAATTAAAGCTAGGAATTTATGTCCTAGCTTAATACTAACCATTTGGTTGAACGGAGGGTTATGCCAAATGATATTTCTTTTTCTGTTTTTCTTCTGGTTAGTACAATTGTTTCTATAATTGATGTTAGCATTTTTGTATCCATTATCTTCTAATAGCGTTATAAAAATTACTGTGTTATTGGAATATTTCTTTATTAGCGGAGTTAATGCTGATTCTATTCTCTATTGATGAGGGTATATGCTTAATTATAGATGGAGGGTGGTTTGACTTAGGGTGTATATATAAGGGGTTAGTATTAGGTTTTCTGTAAGGTAGGTATGTGTTGTTTGTTAAATCTAGAGTTACGTCGAGGAAGTTTACCCTTTTTAATTTAGTACAGACTGTTGTTTTTAAATTTAGATTTCTAAATTCACTATATATAATCTTTCTAATTTTTTCTATTTTAAAATTTTAAAAGAAAGAAGATTTCTAAGAATATTTCTTCGTAATTTATATGTATACTTTTTGCCGTAAGGTGTCGAACCGTTAATATGACAGTTCCCCGAGACATGTATGAATACCATACATCACCCAAAATGTAACCTATATTTTTAACTTTTCAAATTTAGCGTTGATCTTCCTTCTGATTAGTTAAGAGACACACCCATAAGATTTAAGAATCTGGATCCCCCTCCATATTAACTCTTTTATAAAGCAATAGCAGTGGAGTTTTTTCCCGAGAGGAACTTGACTTTAGATTGTTCCTATTAACTTCATTGTTTATTGTCCATTTAGTGACACGAATTCCTGATGAAAACAAGTCATCCTGCAACTCTTGAGGAGTAACCATTGGATTTCGTTTAATTTCATGCATTAATTTCTTCGAAGATCTTGAAGAAATCTTCTGTGGAGCATCATCTGTTCTTTGGTTTTCAATAGTTTTGAGTTTTTAATACCTTGCAATGAATGAACTAATGGCATAATAGAATATTCAAGTTGTGTAAGACTCTCCTGTAACTTTAACTTTCTTTTCAGAGCTTAATAATCAGTTCTTTTTGCGAATTTGTTAATTATTTACCTCTTATCATGATGGTAACCTTCTTGCACGAATATTATTAACAAACTATTCTTTTTGTATATTTTTAGCTAAAAATAACTACTGATAACATTATACTTATAACATTATTGGAATATTCTTGAATGTTCCACTTGAATAATCTAGAGTAGTAAAATATTTAAATGTTTTATTATCTGAAATCTGCATTGTACGAATACTTTTATCACACATTAAAAGGGATAAATGGGATTTATGTCTATTAAATCAATTTTTTTCTGTTTTCTATGCATATTTATTTATTATGCATCTGTGTACGGTGAATTATATGAAAAGCATGCTTATTCATTAGTTGGAAATACAATAAATTAAACATTTTATGTGTACGAATATTTGTTTCCCTCCACTGTATGTGTATCCAGGCATAGAAGACTTTCATTCTAAAAACATGAAAAATATGATTCCCATTAATTATAAAAACAGTACAAAATCATTGTTTTCTTTTTTCTTAACAAAACCCAACTTAGAAAAATTTAAAACTAAGCGGTTGTTTTCGCTTTAAAGAATATATCTACTTATATAAATTAATTTATGGGATTTCTGTATTCACGATAGCTTGTTTCAACAAAATTGGAATATTGTGTTTTGCCAACCATCATTTCCCAATCTGTGATCACTATAATACCCAACAATTGTCGTTGTACTATCCCAACTCGCATCGTTTTGCTGAATGAGCAACTGGCTTTTTTTTTTCTCCTCTAGTTATTGGTCCCTTTAGGATATAGCTGAGCTACAACATATCCTGGTAATTGGGAATTATCAATGTACCGTTTAAACATAGATATCTTATAAAAAAATAAATAAATAAAGTTACTCCATATATCTGAAATAAATTTTTGTTCTGGTAACGAAATATCGAATTAGAAATTTTATTTTCTCTGTGGTATACTTTCTTGACAAAAGTATCCTTTGTATATATTCATGTTTTATATTGTCTGCTTGTCAATAAAGGTTTGGGGAAACAAAAATTTCAGTTGTTCCTACTTGATGCTGAATAATGTTTTTTTCTTTTTTAGCCAGGATAAATTTCACATCCAGCAGACGTTAATGGCCTCAGCGCGAGAATACTCACTCCTTTAGTAAATGGCACCAGATAAAGATTTTTATTGTTTCTTTACTATTTTTCTTTTCCCACACAGGTATGTCTCTTTCTCTGGCCAAATGACGTCTGCTATAAGGAGAGAGGTGTGTAACTGAAAACTCTTTTCCACTTTGATTTATTATTGTGTTAATAAGAGTGTAAATACGATAATATAAATATATTTCAGTGAGTGGAGATTCGGAAAATGGGCTATTAATTACATCTATTTCTAGATTTCGAAAGTAACTTTTGAGGAAACGATAAAAAATTTTATATATTGTGGTTAAAAGCAAATACCAAAGATATTCGTGAGGTGTGTGTTTTATTTTTGTAGCACTTTCTATTGTGGGGGGGAGCTTTTTGTTTGATAGAATTTTTGATTATTTTTAAGGAGTAGTTTTTATTGAGGAAGTGGTTAATTAGAGCTGATATGTATATTGTACTTCTTAGGCTCCCTACAAATTCTTCTAATACGTAAACATTGGCTATAAATTATGGATTTTTTAAAAATTTATTGGGTGGTGGCTATTAAAATATAAATAACAGTGACAGTCAAGTAGATGACAGTGTTGATAGCGGACACAAAAACTACGATAACTTCTACAGACGGAAGTGAAGGTATGTGAAAAGGAACTAAACATTAATTGCAATAAGACAGAATGTGAAGTTTTCAGTAATAACCCCACATTCAAATGACAAATTAGAGATACAAAAATCAAGACAGTACAGCTATTTAAATATATCGGAAGTGTTTTAACAGAGGACGGGAAGTGCGACACTGTAATCAGAAGACGCATTGGGATAGTGAAAGATGCCTTCCAAAAGTTAACCAAAGTATTTAGTCACAGGAGAATTTTGCTAGAAATAAAGGTATGAGTACCTGACTGTTATGCAATATTGGTCCTCATATATGTTACTGAATACTGGACAATCTCATCACAGATAATCAAAAGACTTGAAGCAGGAGAAATGTGGTTCTACAGAGAGATGCTGAGAATACCATGAGCTGAAAACTTGAGCAATGACAAAGCTTTGGCGAAAATGGAAACAAAAAGGACACTTAACATCAGAAAGAGACAAGTGAAATTTCAAGGGCACATAATTAAGAAAACGGGCTTGGAAATAACCTACCTAACGTGTTTCTGTAAATGGATGGCAGAACAGGGTTTAGGAGGGAGTACAAAAGACAGCATTTACTAAGAGCTACAAAGGACAGGAAAATTGTTGCGAGCCATCATCACCAACGTCATGAGGGGACAAAAATATTAATATTACACATTTGCATTCACTGACCGAGCAGCTTGTATTATTATCGGTTGAAATTTTTAAAATCTTTCTCTTATTGTATAGTTCAGATCATGTTAAACAAAATATTATTGACTTCCTAATCTCAGACTCTTGGATTAGATAGTTTGTAACAGATTTTAAAGTGTACAATTCCTACTTTAAATCTGATCACAGACTACTGGTAACTAAACTGACAACACAAGCCAACAGAATAGCTCCAGCTAAGCTTTCGGCTCACATGAGCCATCATTACAGTGGTTATATGGTCATTACAAGAGAGATGTTTACCATCAAAGATGACATTATGCTATGTTTACATAGAAGTTTGCTATGCGACGATAACGGTCGCGGAATAGCAGACGCGCGTTGTAGATTCGTAATGCGGTTCTATGACGTCGTACATGACCACTGAGAGAAAGAAATGTTATTAACAGAAACGTGTTTAAATGTATTGTAGTATGTTGTGACTGGTTTGAAATGTAATTTTACTGAGTCTGGTTTGTTTTATTTTAATGTTGATGGCCTACAATATCTGAAGATTCTTTTTACTGTGTGTATGTGTGAGTATTATTGTGTTATCAACTAATATCTATCTAATATTATGTACATGGCTATGTTTTTCTAAGAAATGTTGTTTAATGGAACTAAGTTCAAAAAGGTGATAGGTAAGTCTACGGAAGAGCGTGGTTGTAGTAAAACAAATATATGTTGTTGGTTTGTTATTAGTATCAGAAATACAATCTCTGAATGGGCATGTAAATTGATACACTACATTGGTTTTTTGCAGAGGATTTTTTATTCCAGTACACATAAATTTACTACTCCTCTATATAGAAAACCCACTAGCATTAACTCATTTCTTTTTAATTATAATAGTGAATGCCATCAACGATATAAGTTAGCTGTTATAAAAAAAACTTAATCCAACGCACATAAATGATAGCGTCTTCCAAAACCATATTCTATAAAATATTGTATAACATCAAACAAACACTTGTTAATAATGGATTCCCTAATTCCGTCATTTATCAACAAATTAAAATCTCAATAAATTTAATAATACAACTAACAAAATTGATAATATTAATAATAATAATAACCATAATAGTGCACGTCAAAATAAACATGGCACTATTAACTTATACTATTTTCACCAAATGCATAATAATACTCAAAAATGTAATGGGTAGAAATGTTTAATCCTTTAATAATAATACACAAGTTGAGATCATCAAATAGAAAAAATTAAAACAATTGACCTCATAGTCTCCAATAACTCTATAACCACACAACTAAATCCTCTACAATATATATATATATATATATATATATATATATATATACGCAAAGCACAAGTATAAATTTAATAAATGATTTCCAATAACACAAAAAAATAGTTTATCATTTAGACTCTAAAAACGACTACAATGCTACACTTTTTAAGCATAAAACAAACAACCCAACATCAATTAAATTTTTAAAATTCAAAAACAGACATACTAAATATATTTAATAAACAAACCAAAAACAGTAACACTGAGTGTAAAGTAGAGCCTCGATAGTTCAAAAAATTCACATAAGGTGCAAAGTTGCGATATATTTAAAATGATAAGGCCATCATAACACAAAACGGAACGCTTAAGCCGAAATTAATCAGATCTTGGACAATTTGTATTTAAATATGTACTGGAAACCAGGAAAATTGACCGAAAATGTGAAACAAATTAACGAACTTTTATTGTCTGATGACATATATGACATCATTACACAGATTACCAGTAGGAAACCTAAATAGGGTTGTAAGGTGTTGTTTTTCTTAGAATTGTGACAGCCTAATTAATACAATGTTCATCAGTACTTTCACAATAATGGAACCAATAATGATATCTATGTACGTGTGAGAATGTTTTTATTTTCATCGTTCATTAATGCGCAATATACACTGGTGCTTTGTGATGCACTTCTAATTTCAGGCATCCTTCAGGTAATTGAGAAATTTTTATTTTTTTAATTCGTGGAGGGAGTAAGCTATTTTCAAAGTTTAACCTCAACGCCAAGTGATCTTTATTAACGTTTAGTTTTTTTTATAGCTTTCTTTAATTCCTCATTACTACGTCCATCATTTATGTTTGGAGACAGATTCTTTATTGATCAGATGTATATTGTTCTATGTTTGTAAGTACCTTCTACTTAGTGTGATCATTGTTGAAGTATGACAATGCTTTTAAGAGACAAGCACATTTCTTCTGTTTTGATTTCGATTGTATGATGGTATCGTGATTTTCGCTTTTCTCTATTTATCATCACAAGGTCTATTCTGTTTGGGTTTGTTAATTTGGTTTCCAATTTTCCGGAGATATTACTATCTCAGAGCCATATCTATATTTTAAAATTTGCTTTGTTAATTTTTACTATTGTCTTTTCCGTTTTCTTCCTCTTTTGTTTGTTCCTTCCAACAGTCTTTTCAGATTCGAATTTGAATATCTTTTTACCGTCTAGTTATTCTTGCAATGGTCGCACGTACTTTGGCTAAAGAATATATGATAACATTCTTTGATCCCGTATGTTGTTTTGGTCAAGATTTAGGGACGTCAATTTATCAGAGAATTCTGCTCTTACACTTCCATTTCTAAGCAGGAAATGTTATATCAAGTTATCTTTTTGATTTATTTGAAAAAAAAATGAGCTATTTTGTTGACATATGTTGTTAGTTTTGTCAAAAGGAGACTGTGATCAAATTCAAAGGAGTTGTATACGCTAACACAAATTGCCTTAGCCAAGATTCTGAGATACTAAAATCAATAATTATTTTGGTTATGTTATCTAGGCTGCCATGCAATCCTCTGTTTCATAGAATTATCAAACAATGTGTTTCGGATGGAATATACTTTTGAATAACAAAAATTAAATAAGAATTCGCCATTGATGTTTGAGACTTCTGTTTCAAAAGGTGGCACCTTCTTACCATTAAAGGTACAATGGCGTTCGACAATACTAGAGGTAGCACTAAAATCTCCATTAATGCATAGTTCTCTTTTCTTTTTTTGTATACAAAGTTTAGTTAACGCTCTGTTCTCTTTTCAGAAACAATACTTTTTTCAGTTAGTAGATAAGCTGATATCACTCGGATTTTACAGCCATGAACAACTATATCGGCAGTTATCACTTTCTTACTTGTGTAAGATATTGTCTATTGCAGTATCTAATGATAAAAGTATTGCAATGTCAAATTTAAGTTGATTCATCTCTTGCATACAGACGATATCAAGAAGTTTTGCTTTGTTCTAAAATTAAATGTGCCCTGAAATCATTTGATCCTGACTGGACATTGATTTGTTCGATTTTACATTTGAAAAAAATTAAGTTTAGATTTTTAGGCGATTTTTAGTTGTTGACAGATTATGTGGCTGACTAGACCTTTCCTTACTTGTGGCAGATTTTTCATGCGTCCCTTAGTAACTCGCGTGACAGACGATGTGGTATTCATTTAAATTGTCAGGTATTGCCATGAGGTCAAAGTGATTTGATATATATCAGTTTCCTTCACATTAGTTATCTCAGTAATCATATATCTACTCATTTGGTTTTATCTCACTCGCATATATACAGCCAAGTAACGTGGATGTATATTTTTTAATCATTAAACCTAAAGCGATATTTAACTACTTGTTGCTAGGCAACAAGCTTGGAGCACATAATAAAGTTTTAACTTAATATAAGTTGAGTTAATACCTATCTGAGCCAAAAGAAATGAAATAACCAAACTACTTTCTAAAATAGTAGTTAAATTCGCTCAAGTCTGATTCATAGAAGAAAGTGTAAAGTTCTAAGGCTTTTTTTCTTAAATTCAAAGAAACCTTACGTCGAGTGTTCTCGAGTTAATAGCGATATTTAAAAAAAAAATTAAATAATCATTATTAGGTACGATATCAACTATAAAGTACTGCTGGCTTGAGAGAAACCTGATACTTTTTTAATTACTGAATACACTTTTCTCTCTGCGTTGACGATGATGGGAGTTTGAAAATGGGAGCGAAAGAAAAAATGTAAATTAATAACAAAAATCATATCATAAAATCTGTTTCATAGAAAAAAAAATTGTAAACATTTTTTTTTTAATTCAAAGAAACCTCTTACCTCGACTGTTCTCAAGTTAATAGTGACATTGAAAAAAATCGCTATTAGATTCGATATCTGTCAAAAAGTACGACTGGCGTGAAAGAAATCTGTATGTCACATACCTACGTACATACACACATACACACACATATGCATGTATGTATGTATATGTACTTATGTGTTTTGCACATGTTTGCAATATATTATGATAAGCAGTGTACTTATACCTGCTTTTAAGTTTTTCTTTTTCTCTTCTTTTCGGCAATGTCGAAGGCCATTGGGGAAATTGAAAATTCAGAAATTAGATATAGAAAAAAAAAAGAAAAGAAAAAAGGAATAAAGGCGAAAGAAGAAAATACATTTGTAGTTTCTTTTTCCTTCCTTCTGAAAAATAAGCTAAAACCAGCTTAAAAAAATCTATAAATTAAAAGTTTCATATTTTATAATTTATTTGCTGTTTTTAGTCTGTTTTTTTTTTCCCAGCAAAGATTATTCAGAATTAACACCAAGAGGGATCAGTTATTCTAGGCTAAAAAGACATTTTTGTTTTTTTTACAAAAGCCACCAGAAGAATTTTAGGGATAGATTTAAAATGACGGATTTGGTATTTGCGAAAGTGCTGCGAAGTGCGAGAAAATGTTAAAAGATGAAAACACGAGAAACATTTAATTCTTTCAATGACGGAAACGGGGGAATATGCACTGAATGATAATGGGTGACGAAAAAAGACAAAAGAAAATCGAACAATACTAACAGACAAAAATATCCAACTAACAGTAACTCTTTCTGCGTGGCTAAACCCGCAATATACGGATGCACAGACATGTAACAATGATTTATTATATACTACTCTTTACCAGAAATCAGATCCTACTTTTTTCTGATACTGAAATCTTTTCTTGCATTTACTTACCAATACGGACGTAGTAATGTTGGCACAGATATTCGTTAATTTCGACACTGTTTTCTTTATTTTCAAATGCAAATTTAATAGAATGAAATTTATTTGTTGAATTAGAAATTTATTCGCTTTTTTCTGAATGCGTCAGCTTTTCTATTCACTGGTTTTAATAAACTTAATAAAGTGATATATAACTTATTCTTTTCATAATTTAACAACTCTGCAAAACATATTACATAGTTTTAGTGACATTCACTCAAAAAGCAAAACACACCAAAGCAGACAATTGTTCAGTAAATATTAAGTTTGTCTATATTCCTTTATTATAGTGGTTTTAAGTGTTCATAGGTGCTATAATCTGAAGAACAAGTTGTGTCAAATATAATTATATTTACATGTTGAGTATGACACATTTGTCTCATATATTTATTGACATTGCCATTTGCTGCTGTTCAGCGGTAGAGGAAAAAAATAAATTTTAGAGGAAAAATGTATATATCTACAAATTGTGTCTAAGAATAGAAACCTATTTGAAGCTATGTCCTAGGTGAAAAATTCTGTAGTCATATTCTCATAATTAGACAGACATTAATTTAATGCTAAAATTATTTCCAGATATAATTAACCCAGTATCTACGTAATATACATAATGTGACATTGATTGGTTGATATTCTAAACCCCAAATACTTTTAACTGTTGGTACAACAACAACTACTACTACTGCGATTACAAATACTAGTAACAGGTTTCTAATATAATTATTTAAGTATTAGTAGCATCATCGAGCATATTTCTTACATGTTTCTAGAAAAATAGTCAAATTGCTGTGTTGCGCAGATAGGATTGCGAAAATATTTTGAGAACTGTTTTCCTTTCCGCCCAATGTGTGGTTTTAATGCATTTTAAAAAGAAACCATTTAAACAAATAAGATCGCCCTAAAGAATCGAATTAGAAACAAAGAGATAAAAAGGATATATTTTCTGGGTCCCTAGCATTAGGATACCGTTGCACGGACAATTAACCACTTACTCGAGTACTTTATATTTTAGTAAGGTATGTGCGTAGCTATGTGAAAACTATGGAAAAAAAAAACTGGCCATTTTTTTTACTAAATAGGCTCCTGCGATTCGAGCATTCAAAAACGCTACAACAGGATATAGTGCAGACCAAATAAATCAATATGACCCATTTAAAACTAGCCAGAAACCAGCACGTAAAATTTAAGAACTGTTTCTAGGATTTTTTTGCATAAAAGTAGCGATTTACTTAACCTAATCAGATGTTTTTCAGCTCAACAACTCACTAAATGTCCCTTTTTCACACTGATTAAAAGTATTAGATATATTCAGTGTGGTCAAGTTGTTCAAACAATTACTAAATACAGACCGTTTTATAACTAATAATAATGGTTAGAAAGCATTTTTTCTAAAACTCTTTCAACAGTTTTAAAAAATAATATCTGTACTGTTTTTCTTTCAAAAGTCAAATTTCATTCATAGTTAACAAAAAAAAATGTAACATTAAGTTTTTTACTTGTAGATATCAGTCATCGCATGTTTCATGTTTAGTATTTTTGAAATCATATTAACAATTTTCATAGATAAATTCCTTACGTATTTACCACGTGTGACGTCCCTCAACACAGCCTTCTCTCTCTCCTCGCTGCTTCGTTCGGGTGTCGCCGCTCCAAACGTGACGTCCGCCTGTCTGCGTCAGTCGTGTTGTCCCGTCCTGTGACGACCAACAGGCTTGGTATCGGTCGCAGACACGCAATTGTGACGTTCTAACCTTTTGGTGATTCGGATGGGAATCTGGTCAGATCCGATATCAGCCTCGTCGTTCCCAACTCGCTTCCAACGTCTGGTTACCAAAGTAACTGCGTTGATCTCTAGTCCGCCTACCCACGTTGTGAATTGATCTTAGGCAGATGAAATCAATCAGTCGTTGGGGCCGTAATGCAAATTGAGTTCAACCGAGGGTGGTATCACACAAATATGCATAAAAGAAAATAAAATGATAACTCAAAAGTTCAAGGTATCAAAAAAAGGATAACAATACTTTATATCTGGTTGCTGGATACATAAGACTGCGTCTATCTCCCGACCCGCTATATGGATTGTGACACGTTGTTTTTGTTAGGTGAGTTTTAACATCTTAAGTTGTCTGTTCTTTAAGAAATTGGTTCTTGGTGTGTCTGCAGGCGATAGTCGAAAAACTTATTTTGGTGGTATGGATCTAAGTCGCTCTTCAAAATAAATTGTTCTTGGATTGAAGTGAGTTCGGAAGTTGCGCGAATCTTAGTCAGCTGACGCGAGGCCTGCTTCAACTGAGCACTGGAGACTCTGGAATGAACTCTTCTGAACTCTGGATTGAACTGATTTTTGCTCGCTGCGACTTTGTTTATATGGACGCCGACCAAAACCGGGGTGGGTTTGTCGGGGTTGGAGGTTCCTCGATAATTCTAAATCCATATCCACTTCTTTTATTTTTGGTCAGGAATTTTCCACTCCTTTCCATTTTTGGAAGTCTTCTCTTACTCCCACCTTCTCTTATTCTCATCTGGATATCTCACCATACTTCAGAGGGGCGTCAACGGTTCTCCCCACTTCTTCGTAGCAACTTCTCATACCTATCCTCTAAATGGGCGGCGGCGGCTTCCCTCCTTTCGTCACGTGATCACCTCCGCCTGGCCCTCGTTATCATTCGGCCAATAGCGTCCAGCCGGGTGGGTGTGATCCGACTGGCTTTGTTTTAGGAAAAAAAATATATCTTGCTCAAAAAAAATTATCTTTTTCTTTTCCTTTTCTTTCCTTAATCGCAGATATCGTCCCCCAATGTCACCTGGGATCTATCAATGCCAATTATCAAGTGGGGGTAGTCGTCTAGCGAAACACAGTCGACCGTCGTCTCGAAAAAACAGTTCCATTGTCCTAGCCGTATTTGCATTCTTGGTGCCAATTTCTGATAACATAGTTTTATTATCACAACCGAATTCTAACACCCATAGATGTCTTGTCAAAACGGCCAAGACGTGACCCAGGGTTGGCTTCGTGTGCGGTTAGCAGACGACCTATTAAATCCTTTCCCCGACAATATTGTTTGCCCCTCTGACACAGTTAATTTTTCTTATCTATCCAAAGCTCTGTATTCACCTGTTCTTTGTCAGACAGTTCTACGACACTGGTGGTCAGAATTTTCACCATCTTTTCCATTATCAAAATAATATTGTCGAATTGTCTCGGAGTTTTAGCTAGCCGGCCTGTGGATTGTTAATTAGATGTTCGCCAGCATTAAGTGGCTGTTATCTATCCCCGATAACACAAGTCCGCCACCAGAACACAGTCGATTTTCTTATCCATTTAGAATTTTTCTGCAATGGTAATGAAACCTTTCACCATTTGCTACTTATCAAAATGACATTGTCAATGTCCCCGGTCGTGGGTGGCTTCTTTTATCATCTAAGCTTAAGTCTCGCCTCTCTTTTCCTTTCTTTCCTTTCTCTTTTTCCTTTCTTTTTTTTCTTTTTTTCTTTTCGTGCCCCTAAATGGTGTCACGCATGTCATAACAACAAACATATTTAACTTGATATTTATATTATGTATTCTTATAAAAATGTTATTTCTTTAGACCAACATGAATCTTGTGCAGATTCCTTCTTTCTCAATTATTCTTATCTCTGCTACATTTCGAGAGCAAAACAAGATAGAAACGAGAGATAGTCAATAGCAATTTGATTTCGTTACAACGATAGTTTTGATTCTCTTTCCACCATTTACGGAAGAGCGTCTTGTGTAATGGGTAACGACTCGGAGTGGGATCTCGGATAGTAGAGTTCGAAGACCAATCGGATTGTTACTTTTACTTACGTGAAAATGACCTTGGGAAAGGCGTGAATCCATCCTCACAGCTACGCGTTAAATAACTGAGCTTTTATCTGAAAAAAAGTGACAATTGTTCTGAAAACATTTTAATAAAAAGTATTAAACTTACAATCAAAAATACGTTTCGGATTCAAATAATCCACAAACGGTTGATAAACCATAAAAAATCAATCATTTCCAACATTCTTATGCTAATCTATCATTAAAATGTGGGAGACAAAGACTGCAACTATGATCCAGATGACTATAATTAACAGTAACATGTCTCCTACAATCTTTTGTTTGATATTCCAAGCAATTACTGAGGGACAATGAATATTGCCGAAAATGAAATAACAGCAAAGGTTACATCGTTTCTTGTTTTTTTTTATATTTATTTTTATAACTACTTCTGATGCAGTAATTATTTAATCGTTATTTATGATATATATAAAATTAAAGACATCTAATTACATTTAAAATAACAATTCATTTCTCAAACGTCCCTTTATTTCGTCATGTGTAGTTGTTTAACAATCGGTTTTCTATCTTCTAATTTTAAATATTTTTCAGAAATTAACCCAGAATATGGCTGATTCATTGCTGATTCAATCTAAATGCGACATCAAAGTAGTGTGAATATCACAAAATCATTTCTAAACCGTAGAAAAAGCAATATTAAAGAGTGAATGATCCTAGAAGAGTTTGTGATCACTTGAGAGGAAATGCGGACTTCTAAGAATCTGTCAAGAGAATTACCTTCAAAGTAGGATGGGATCTTGTAATACAAGTGGAATTAGCATGAAAAGTGACTGTCTTCATGATGTCATACAAAACCCATTAAAAGGAGAAGAAAGGAAAGATGTAAGGAGAAGGAAATTCTAAAGACAAGCCTGGTTTATCACAGTCATCAAAATGGCAACACTGAAAAGAACAAAGATGCATGAAGAATGGGGATAAATACTGAATTAAAAGTGGCACAGTGAGAAGTGAATTAACTGTAAAAAGAATATGAAAACGATAAATATATTTGGTACAGATGTCTTTATCTATATTAAAGAAAGAGAATGAATTAGTTAAGGAAACTGTGAGAAAAAAAGATAATGACTGTAAATGTTTTGGAACAAGAGTTTTTCATAAGGAAATTATAATAAATATACAAAATGGGAACAGACAAATAATTTTATATAAACCCTGAAAAATGTTAAGTCTTTCATAAATGTTTCATTGTGGTAATGATATTAATTAATGAGGTATTGCCTGATCGAGGTGAAATGGGAAAGATGAAAAGGAGGAGATATGTGGGCGCTGCATCAATACTGGCCAATAAATCCTACTTTTAAATTGTTTCTCTCATGGACGAATGAAAATTTCACTATCTTGCATTACAGTTTGTCAGTAACGAATTCTTTTGTATGTTGGGACCTTCATCATGTGCGTGCGGAAGCGAATGACTATAGATTAAGCAAAGCTGACAGTCTTCTGATACAAGCAGATTTAGAAGGAAACGAATTTCAAATCTCAAAGTTTTAACTTTTATCAGAAAAATATAAGCAACATATTCTATTAAAACATGTTCTTTGATAGAATTTTTGTTCATCATGATTTGTGCCTTGTTGAATATTTCCCCGTATCACAACAGTAGCTTTATCAACTATAAAATCATCTAAGGCTGTCGATATCTCTATAACAATCACTTCTTTGTCTCTTAACTTGGCCATTGTTCTCTTTACTTCAGATTTAATGTTTTTCTCTACTACCTAATAATTGCACTATTTGAAATACATGTTAATTTTCCTTTTTATTATCATTGCCATTTTAAAGTTTACACATCGCGGTATGTTTCTGTCTTAAAATTTTTAAAAAATGTCTGCCTGCTGCATCTGTGTTATTGATATTTTCTATCTCTCAAAATTTCTCATTTAACCATTTCTATTTTACCTGTTTGCATTTATTGGGATTATATACAGCTACCACATCATTAAGTCGAAAAGTTAATTTATCATTCGTTTGATTCTTTTCCTACGCACACACACACACACACACACATATATATATATATATATATAATTAATATAAGAAAAAGGTTTGTCACTTATCTGATTGATGTTACGTTCAGCATCCCGACACCAAAGTTTATTGCAAGAGTTGCTATACTTAAACATTTTTTCCCTCGGTATCCCACTGACTGAAAGCATTTTTGACTTCATACTATATATATATATATATATATATATATATATATATATATATATATATGGTATATCAAATATACTTTGGAGTAGCGTTCATAACAACAAAACGAGGACAAAACCTATGTCCGCAAATCCTTCGTTTTTGAGTTAGCAAGTTTGGAGACTGTTTACGGTAGATTGTGCTGTGTTCTCATGTAGACTAGGTTGCAGTTGTCATTTGTATAAATTTGTGGCTAGTCTGTCTTCAGCGTTTAGCAAGTGTAGTAGATAGTTAACTGAGACGTGTTCCGTTTAACAATGACAAGATATTCATATCGTGAGCAGGCAGATATAATTTTTACATACGGCCGCGCGAATGGTAATGAAAGTGCAGTGGCACGGCTGTCTCAGATTGCGTTTCCAGACAGACGGCAGCCAACCTTTGCTTCTGTTTATCATCGCGTTGCTGAGACAAGATCATTGGCACCTAAAACTATGGATCGAAGAAGACCGAGATTCGCTCGTCTGCCTGACCACGAAGAGCACAGGCTGTCGATGACAATCCGGTTATCAGTACAGGTCAGGTTACCCTATCATGTTGTACATCTCATAGTAACACATGGAGGTAAACACAAGTGCAGTTTCTGTATCTGTGTATCATTTGGCATGTGTTCAGGATCTTTCGCCCTCTGATGATTCACCATAGGAGAACTTTTGCCGATGGTTTATTTAAAAAAAATGCCGATCTGTTGTTTTTTTCTTCAGTCTTTTTTACGGATGAAGCAACATTTGGAAAGGATGGATTAACAAATTTACGCAACCAACATTTGTGGGTGGATCGGAATCCACTTAGTAAAATACAGGCTAGACATCTGCATCAGTTTACGATTAATGTGTGGGCTGGAATTGTAGGTGACTGGCTGGTAGGGCCATATGTTCTCCCAGTACGTCTTACAGGAGCTGTCTACTTAGATATTATTTCGAAAATACTTCTAGAGGATGCACCTCCGCTAATATAAAGACGCATGTGTTTTGATGCATGATGGGGCTCCAGAATATTTTGATTACATTGTTCGCGATGTACTGGCTGACATCTACCATAAAAGATGGATAGGTTGGGGGAGGCTAGTTCTATGGCCTACACATTCCCCCGACCTCAGTCCTTTGGATCTTTATCTGTGGAGCCATCTAAAACAATTACTTTATGTAACAGACTTTAATAATGCAGAGACGCTTCATCAACATGTCATGGGGTCCCTGATAAACCATTCGACACCGTGTGGGAGTATTTGACATGGTCGGCCAGTCAATAACCCGATGGCTACATACGTGTGTCGAAGCAAGCGGAGGACATTTTGAACATTTGTTATGAAATGCTGTACAACGATGACGTTTTAGACATATGTTTATATGGACATTTTGCCTTGTTTTGGTGTCAGTAACCCGCCTCTAAATTTTGTTAAATTATTTTTGGATTGTACATTTAACAGCCTTCTACCGTAAACTTAAACTAAAAAACGGAGGATTTGCGATCATATGTGCACATGGACATTTGGTCTTGTTTTCCTGTGAGGAAGCCGCCCGCAAAGTTTGTAACACCCTGTGTATATTATTAAAAATATTGATATTTTTTGCTACACCCTGTGTACATTATTAAAAAAGATTATCTCACGCTGTTTTCCTTTTTTAAACTCACTCAAAATCTTAAGCTAAATCAAATCCTAACTCTAACCAATCTCGTTGGAACTAAATGTATTAATCGCAACGTAAAAGCTTCCAGCAATACATCTTCTCCAAAAGTAAATTAAAAGTAGCCTTTCAGGTTTAGTTTAGCTTTCGTTTGATTATGCTAATAAGGACTTTTTTCCTTTTCTTTTTTATATTGCTTATTAACATCCATAATTTTAATGTTACTCTTACAATCTATTTTACATTAATTTTAAAAATAAAATTTTAATCAAATTCTACATTCAGGAAAAATTGTTTCTTATATATATATATATATATATATATATATATATATATATAAACTGATAGGCCAAAAGTACTATGATCTCCTATCTAGTAGGTTATTCGTCTCCCTAGACAAGTAACAGCTGTATTCAGTAAAGATATGTCCTCTGCTAAATCTCTAAACTTTCCTCTAAGGTATGATGTTAGGAAGTCAATGGCACACTGTGGAGATCCAATGCATTACATATGTCCTCAACACTATTGACAGTTGGGGAGTTCGGTGGCCAGGAAAAAACAGTGAAGTCTCTATGGTGATAAACCTATTCCAGTGCATCTTAGGAAGATTAGAAAGGCGCATTTTCCATCTGCAATATGCCGCTCTCACTGTAGAATTCTGTTACCATAAAGGAGTTTACGTAGGTGGTACGCGACGAAGTACTTCTTACATGAAACAGAGAACAATATTTCGAGCAATGTTTCCCCAAACCATCAGACTGCTTTCCCTGGATGTTTTATTTTTCCACCAGTCGGTCTTGTTAACGTGGATTCCTCAGGATAAGAACTCATAACTAATCTATCGTCCACCCTATTCAAGATGAGATATATATGACCAGGGCGACATGCTTCCATTATTACAGGTTCCATCTTCTTTTTAAAAGTATTCACTATTTTTGTAACTAATCATGTCTTTTAATTAATACTTGTTTTCATTCTTTCGTTCTCTCGAATGATTGATTTAAAATTCCGTTAAAAAATAGATTATTTTCAGGCATTAAAGATCTTGACTTATATAAACCATTGGTGTTTCGATAGAAGAGGAAATATATATTTCTATTGTTTTTCACTCATATTTGTTTCTTTCTGCACATGATAAGATATGGAATGCGTGATATTTAAAGACAGATTTTAGTATGCAATTATATGCCAATCTAATCTGATGGATGAGATATATTCACTGATTAATTAAATTGTAAATCAATAATCTTAATTAAAAATCAGGGAATCTGAAGAAACGTTAATCGCCATCTTTACCTTTACTTCAACATGTTTCCTATTAAGAACATCAAAATGTTCTAATTATTATTAGTGATTTACTATTTCTAAAGAGCGAAAACAAAAATTAATGAAACTCAGTACATTTCA
The DNA here is from genome assembly GCA_903632075.3 of Acanthosepion pharaonis. Taxonomy (NCBI): domain Eukaryota; kingdom Metazoa; phylum Mollusca; class Cephalopoda; order Sepiida; family Sepiidae; genus Acanthosepion; species Acanthosepion pharaonis. The sequence goes on along the minus strand of CAHIKZ030004795.1, from coordinate 349,385 downwards.
GAAAGCATTAACATAGCTTAAGTAACTGAAGAACTTCCAAATGTCCCATTCGAAACGGCTTATAAATCTACATTGCAAACGAAAACTCATTATGCATTATTATGTCATTATCCTGAGACATGGGGTCACGCGATCAACCATCAAAAACACAGTTCTACTGTAGCTTACAATCGATGAGAGCATTACGCTTTTGTCAATGTGGAAGACGATGAACAAAATTCAATACTAGTATAACACAAAGATAATATTCCTTTTTCTGTATATGTATATAAAATAATCAGTAGAGAAAAGAATTTTGAAGAAGGAAATATATTGAGTGCGCTAATTCCCAGCAATAAAACTAGGACCATGACCATACATAATATTCACAATCATCGCAAAAACTATTACTAGCACAATGCATTATACGAGTTAATAGAGAAACAAATAGATTTACTTTCTGATTCCAATGGCTCTAATATTATATGTTTCTATTATACAGGGAGCGATGGGAAAATTGTCGCCACTTTATATTTTTTTTTTAATTTCGCACATGCGCGTTGTTTTTTATTTTGTCAACTGCACAGTATAGTAGGGTCAATTGGACGCGGTCTGTGAGAAAAAGATCATCATGACGCAATTTACTCAGCCAGAAATTTGGAAACGGCATGCTGTACAGCTTGCAATTCACATCAGAAGCTCCAATACGAATATTTCAGAGTGTTTGGGTGTGTGTCAATCTGAGGACAGTGCAGTGGATTCGGAAAGAACCGGATGAGTCTAATGGTGATCACGAATATGTTTGGAGTGATCACTAGTGATGCTGACGTTATGCCTCCATTCATCTTCCCATAGAGCCTCATACTCACAACGAAGGTTTACATCAAGTTACTTGAGGAGATATTGCTGCTTTTGGTCAAGAGGGTGGCCACTGGAAGAGGCTGTATCTGGTAACAGGCCTTTGAAAGATGCAAAATAAACAGGAGGTCCCAGTCATAGCTTTCAAACCATTTCTGCAGCCACATCACCCAAACTCTCCAGACAGCAACACTTTTGTAACACCAAAAATGAACTGAAGACAAGGATTATCGCAGTATTCACCAACTTAAACAAGGAGACCGCCCAGAAAAGGAGATTTCGAAGTCGTCTGGATGCCGTGGTTGAAGCCAATAGCGATTTTATTGAATAAATTTATTCTTTTCAAGATATTTTTGTGTAATTTTGGTAAGTATATCTGTTAAAATGAGATGTCAGTGTTACTTTCATTTTTGCGCAATTTAGAGAACAATTTATCCATCTCACCTTGTATATATACATTTGTGGACAGAATTATTCAATCCCGCTCCCCTGATTACAATTAAAGCTGCAATACTTCACATTTTTATAGAAACTTCATGTGAATTTTTTCACAATTTATGAAATAATGGACTCGAAATAATGTGCAGTGATACCCACGACAAAATGTTTATTTTAATGTCAAACAATCAGACAAAAAACATACAAAATAAACATAACAGGACAAAACTATTGCCCCCCCCCCTTGCCTCAATAATCAATTTTGTAATTGTTATTCTTGATTATTGCCTCCAATCGTTTTTTATAGTTCCTTGCAGGATCACTACGCACACTGATAGGCATTTTGCTCCATTCTTCCTTGGCAATAGCTTTTAGTTCCTCTAAATTAGGACTTCTATTTCTTTTTTTTTTTTTTTTCAAATATGCCCATACATTTTCAATTGGATTTAGGCCAGGACTTTGTGTGGGGTACACCAATACCTTATTTTTGCTGTCATTTAAGTATTTTGTAACAATTCCTGTCGTGTGTTTTGGGTCATTGTCATGCTGGACTGTCCAGAAAAAACAGATTTCGTACACTCTGCTTTATATTATTCTTAAGAATAGCCAAATAATGCTTTTATCCATGATACCCTGTAATCTCACTATTTCTCTTGGTCCAGAAGCAGTAAAATATCTCCAGAGCAGAATGCTCCCACCACCGTGCCTAATTGTAGGGGGTATTTTTGGATTGTGAGCTTTATTCACTTTCCTCCATACATAACGGTAGTTCATGTGACCAAACAATTCTAGTTTGGTTTCATCTGACCATAAAACAGAGTTTCAATATTTACTCGCATGTTTTAGATGGCTTCTAGCATGAGTTAATTTTCCTTTTATGTATTTAACCTTAAGCAAGCGAGTTTTCCTTGTGCGACCATCTCAAAGTCCTGTTCGATGAAAGCATCTAACGACTTTCATCGATACATTCAAACCTGATGTCTTTACATCATTGACAATTTTTCATTCCATTCTCTCAGAAATTTAACCATTTTCTGCAAGTCCTTAATTTATTCTCATTAGAACGAATCTCATTGCAATTCTTGATAATGCTACGAATTATCGATCTAGGAACATTTAAATGCTTGGAAAGTGTGGTGTTTCCATCACCTTGTTTATACGAATCAACTGTCTTCAATCGGAGCTTCTTATCAAGTTCAGCTGTTTCTGCCATCGTTGCAGAACGAATGAGTTATTGCGGTAAGTGGCACTCATAAATTTTCTACTTCATTATCTTTTAGAATGTTAAAGAATCTGGTCAATACTAATTCATTTGCAAAGGGTGTTTGTATTAAATGTCAAATTAAGAAAAACAACAGTACAATTGCCATAGAGCAATATTAACTCATATTATTTCATAATTTGTATAAGTGGGCGAATAATTTTGGACGGATCAGTCAAGCATGAAATTAGTGAATGTATTTAATCTATTTCGGTTATCTTTATTAATGCATTTCCGCATATCACTATAATTAAAAAGACTTCTTGCTTTAAATATGGTATTTTTACTAATATATATATATATATATATATATATATATATATATATGGGGAAATATTCCTTAATCTACAAAAATGTCCATATCTTAGACCATTAACGTTTGTTTCTAACTTATCAAAATTTTACCGCTTTAGTCCGTAAACTGATTAGAACTTTTAAAAAAAAAAAAACAATAAAAATGATAAGCCCATCCAATTTGGTGTCAGTCGATGATACCGTTATACGCATTCTTCGAAAAAAATATATTGATAGCGTGTATAGCTGCTAAAATCAGCATAGAACAAAAAATTGGAAGGCCAGGTTAGTGTTGTCAAAGATACATGAAATGTGTCTTTACCGATTAAACAAAAATTGAATTACATCCTAACAAGAAAAAATTGATAGAAAAGTGAAAGGAAAAAGAAATGAATCCCGCTATACTACAAAAACAGTAAAATTTTGAAGCCAGTGTATTATACTTTGGGGATATATAAACATTGATGATACAGGCACTTAAATAGTATTAAATGCATTGAACTGATGAAGGAACACTTTATTATTCATTGAAATGGCGACGAAATTTTACAGCATGGCGCATCACCGTGCCGTAAAGGAAAAGATCCCTGGCCGCTTCGTGAATTTATTTTGAAAGATAACAGTATCTATTACTAATAGTTTTATTTTTTAAATGTATTACCCCTGCACAGTAATTAATAAACGAAAAGAAATGTTCTTATATGAGTGTCCACCTATACATTACTGAATATTTTTTCTCTATAAAATCTTTGCCATTTCTCTTATAACTCTCCCTAGATATTTTCATTTTTATTTTTGTAGTCCATTTTTAGTAATGGTAACCAGCTACAGAAAGAAATTGGCGTTTGCTTATCTATTTTAGCTTAAAAAATCGCAAGATAACTAAAAGTAGCATTCCCTTCCCCTGGAGCGAATAATGAAAATATAACAATCTTTGCAATGTATAAGTAAAAATAGCGTACATAATTTTATAGTCAGTAAGCGTATAGAAAATAACTGAAACATCATTAAAGTTTTTGGTTGTAGAGAAACGAGTTATAAAAGGAAGAATGATTAGCAGTTCTCGAAAAAAAGGAGGAGGAAAAGCAGTAAAAGTAAATTTTGGTAAAATGCTAGAGATAAAGAATAGGGAAAAAAAGGTTTGAAGAAAAGAAAGAAAGTGAATATGAAAAGATAAGAGAAAATATATAGTAAGGAGAATCGTTTGGGGGAATAAGATTTAAAAAGAAGAACGAAAAGAAATATAAAAAAGACGAAATGAAACATAGAAATGTTTAGAACTAACGGGTCAGAATCTGATGCGAGAAAAATGCCGAATAATTCTAAATCTCCTGCGCATTTACAGTGTGGATAATGATAAAAGCTAGGGCATCGTGAGCTTGCCATAGCAATAACGATGATGAAGCGAATAAACTTAAAGTGAGACGGGAAAAACGAGGTGATGAGAATTCCAAAGGTTAGGGACAGTGGAAGAAGTTTCGAATGGATTAGAAAAAGGCCATGAATAATGATGACTCTTAAGAAGAAATGTTTTACTTCCATTTGATCAGCAGCGTTCAAAGAGGCAATTTGCCAGTCATCTCTTTTGATGACGTTCTTGTTCCGTCTTTTGCAAGCGTCGTGCAGTCGGTGCAATTTTCCAAGCATAAACATCCGTTAGTTTAGGTTAGTGAATTAAGCCTCAAACTAAGATCCATGAGCAATATCGCAAAGAAAAAAACGGACCATGTGTTAGTATGCCTGCTTATCAATCTATATATTTTAGTTTGCTGCTAAAACTAATCAAATAAAAGTTTAGTATTGCTGCCGTATCAAGATTTAATTCTTAACTGGCTAATCAGTCACCAGTTTTGTAGGTTGCTCTAATGGTACTGTTAAGAATAGCTGTTTCTTTAAAAGAAACAATTTGACATCCATTCTCGAACAGCCAGCAGTACTGTCGCTTGAAATGTATAAAATCTTCCTCGTAAAACATTTTTTCAGGACAATAGATTTCTCAAGTCAACTGTTATCCCTCTATTGATCGAAATTTCCTTCCTAACCATTGAAGCAGCGTGAAATATCAACATCTTGATTATGTCACTATTTTCTTTCTAAGTTACATGTGATATTCATTTTAGTTGTCACTGCTGTTGAAAGTCATCAAGTGAGGTGGTTTCTGTTGTCTGGTATAATTATTTGGGATTTTGTAGCACCAGTCGACAAGGTTCAACGAATTCTGATCTTAACCAAAACCCACAGGCTTCACTCACTCAAAGCTCCTTTTAACCATTGATCTTCGAAAACGGTTGTATACAACTGACAGTTTAGATATGCTGGGAACGGGTTTGATGCTATCCATATGTCAGTCTCAGTATGATGAAGCTATTCAAGATGATGACTCGAGTTTTCAATTTAAACTACACCTAGCGCGTTCAGATTCATTTCCTCCTATACTAAAATTGTTATAACTAATCCAGACCCCGGGGTATTTGAAGTGTTTTCTGAATTTTTATGAGAGATTCAGGGCATGAACCAGGGTATGAACCGTCACTGATTTCATTTCAATTCCAGATCATAGTTTCTGCTTTGGAAAGGTTTACCTTAAGTTAAATTTTTGAAACAATTAATAAAGGATGTTGATTTTCTGTTCAAGATCATTCTTATCCCAAATATGAATGCTTATGTGATCAGCATAGCCCACTTCATCATCATTACATCGTCCTCAGGAGGGAAAGCAGGATCGTTGTCTTCTATTAGTAGATTTGGTATGGTATGCTTAAATGGTGGTCATTGCTCATCTCTTCACATCTATATTTTTAAATGCGCAGGACATAGTCTATTTAATCTTTTTCCAAACTGAGGCATTCATTTTCTCCTTGATGTAAACCTAATTAAGTTTGAAATGTTTCCTTATTGAGGTCCTCACCAGACATGTAAGATTTTGTAAATCGATGTAGTTTCTTTATTAGGTGAATGTATTCAGTAGATTCGGCGTTTAGTTTCTATTGATATAGGCTGCAATCAGGTAAGCATAGGCGGGTATACAATTTTCTATTCGAGTCGTATGCAATTTCCTGGATTTGTTTGATTACATATATGACACCATTTCAAATTAAAGACAGTAAATGGAAATATAGGGCAATACGAAAGATAAGTTATTCAATATTATTTCTCAAACAATCATTGATCGAAAAATCCTTTGTGACAATAATAGTATATTTTCTTTCCTCTGAATTAAATAAAAATCTGAGGCAAATTCTGTATAGATGATTATTTTTCAGAAATCATATTAGACAATTTATTAAGAAAAGAGGAATTTATGCAAAGCATTTAACTAAATGTCAATTTAAAGATGTCGGTTATGATTTCCTCTTTTTAGAAGTTTGCTTATTAGAAGTTTGCTATTCTTATTTGAATTTACTTACAGGCGCGTCACACAGCAAAGTATATAAAAATCATTTATTTTCGCGAAGTCAACTACAGTCCACAGGATTTTCAGTGAATTTGTCTGCTTGAATCCGATAGCTTTATAGATTATAGTTTAATAGCTTCTTTTTTAATCTTTTCACTCCAAGCAAGATAATGTCATCAGGGAGTTACAGAGAGTGAAAGAGCACGAGAAAACTTTAATGAGAAGAATAGAAGAATAGAACAATAAAGGAACAGGATTTAGGAAGATAGAAAATGGCGACTGATTTTGCATTTAGATTTTTGAAGATTGTAGGTGACAGGGAAGCAAGAAATCGGAAGTGTGAAAAAAGAAACTATTGGAATAAAACTAATGGAAGTGTGATCAAGTTTGTTGACATAAAACGGTGAGACTCAGTTGACAATCTAGTAGCACGTTTAAATTTATGAAGACAAGGCACTATGGAAAACAGCTCATCAGAACGATTGCCATTAAAATATTTGTAGAAAAGACAGTGAAGCCACGTCTCGTCGATGAGAAAGTGACTGAAGTCGAGATGCCAAGTCAAGATCATGCCAAGTCATTAGGGTCCCTTATTTGAATTTTGTCAAGAATCTTGATAAATATAGTAGGAGCACAAAACCAAACAGGGCAGGAATATTCAATGCACGGGCGAATGGTAGACTTATAAATGAAGAGAAGAATTTTCTGTCACGACACAGTGGACCAACTTTCCTAGCAGTAGAACTAGCAATTCAATATAATCACCCCACTTCATTTTAGTGTAGGACGTGTGTACAAGAAGTAGCAAATTGTTGTTCATCTGGTGTTTAGCATCAGCCATGCTGATGGCAGACAGAAAAAGGTTCTCCTTGGTCAGTAAATGATAGCAATTTTGTTTTGGTGAAGTTGAAATGTATAAACCATTCCTTGCATCAGTTAATTGAAGGTCCTTTCAGAGAGCTGTGGTCAGTCAAATTTTTCCCGATCTGTCGGACTTGCGACTAAGAAAAGAGTAAATACTTGTGTTATTGGCATAGATACTTAGATGGTTAATGATGATATTATTAAGATCGTTGAAAAAGATCAAAAACAGTGCTGGTCCGAGGATAGAACTGTTTGAGACACCTACATTTGTCCATTCAACACGATCATTATCATACGATTTGTTCGAAATAATTGTATTAAGCCAAAGATTTTTCCAGATACACCGTAGCTCTTGAGCTTGTATGAGAAGGCCATCATGCCAAACCTTGTTGAACATCTTTGAGAATATCTACGGCCACATTCCGAGCTTCAATCTTCTTATATAAAGCTTGATAAACGAATTCAGTAATAGCTATAAACATATTGGGGTAAGCCTGGATAAACGGAAGATTTATTGCTTATCCTAAAGAAGTCATGTCAGCAATGATTAGAGCCTCTTATACTTTGTTATAAAGAGGTAAGTGACTAATAGGGCGATACGTCGAGGGGTTAGATGATTCTTAAAGACTAGACTTACAGGGGGTGGACTTCTAACAAGTTTAAAAGCAAGGAATAGCGAGACATTTATTGTAAAGTTTGAAGAGAACAGGAGCCAGTTCAAGAACACGTTCATATTATATATACTTATTATACACCTAATAAGTTAACTTGCCAACTGTTATTCCTAATTAAAGGAGATGTTTGTAAAAGCTCTTTGAACAGTGCTTGTAACAGCGGTCAAGTTTGCAGATTATAATCAGGACATGAAGATAATTTGGAAGTCCCCTTTGTAATAAAGTTTTGTGTTAAACTGGGCAAAATGCTACAAAAACGTATGAAATGCTACAGACTACTTATGGATTAACTTGTATCAGCCAAGCATCTGGTTTCCACTGGCACAAGAGATTCGAGGATGGCGGATATAACGTGAGAGACGATGAGTTATGTGGGAGGGCGAAAATGTGGGCATAAAAGTCAGAACATAAGAGGTGACTGAGAAAATTCGCAACTTTCTGTATGAAGAAAGTCATGTATCTCTAAAATCAATATGCATACAGTCTAGAGTTGGTGTGGCAACTGAATTATTCATGAAGATCTGAACATGCGCAATATTTGTGAAAGTATATTCAAGCGGTGCTCAGCGACGAACATAAAGTATAACGTGTTGGTGACAGCAGGGAAATGGTGGATGGTCAGCAAAACTGCCCCTAACCCTCCCTACAGTCCAGACCTTGCTGTCTGTGATTTTTGCTTGTTCTTCAAGCTGGAGAATAATCTCAGGGCATTCGTTATGAAAACATTCAGAAGATGAACGAGACTGTGACAAGGGTCCTGGACACGTTCACTTTGGATGACTTCCATGAAGCAATCATGTAATGACTGGGGTACTATCACAAGTGCAATGAGGTAAGAGGATATGACTTTGAAAGGAATTAGAGCTTTGTACTTCTGAAAAAGTTTCAAAACTTCTGGATCGAACATCGTACATCTATGACCTTAAGAAAGACTTTTCAGACACTGTGATATGAAGCTGTTTCTTTGTGCAGGTTAATTTTCTATTTTTAAAAACATCAAAATGTAGGAAATGAGTTAATTAAATGTATGTAAATGTAATAATATATGACACACCCCAGTTCATGCTCCAATAGTCTTTAGACTCAATGTCACACCAGAACATAAAGGAAGCAAGCTGCAAGGTTGATCTCAGATAGCATGCTAGCCGCCAAATGCAGATCCACTCGATCCGCCCAGGTGCATCTTGGATGCACGCGTGAACCGCATGACGGATGCGTATAAAGACATCCATGCCAGCGGTAAGTCTCTCTCAGACATCGTATACGATAATGGTCAACTTATCGATGAGAGTACGGGGCGGCACACACACATATACACACGCATACACAGGCCGATATTGACGAAGTGCAGAGTTGAATATAATGTTAAATATGGGAATTTAAGTTGTGTATTATCATTTGTAATTCACAACGAAACGTCATAACATAAATAATGAGAATAAAAATGTAAAGTCATTCATTTTTTCAAAGAAAAGAAAAATGATTTAAAATATGAAATTTTCAAATTTTTTGTTTTAATTAATGTGCAGTGTTGCAATTGAACGATAAATCGGAGGGCTTAGTTTACAATATACTCTAGTTTCTATACCTTCGCTTTTGCGCAAATACCTTTGGGAAATATATGAATCCATGAATCTCCTCAGCTATGGATTAAATAGTAGTATAAACTAAGCTTTTCAGCTTTGCATGGCAAGCAGTATAGAAGACGACAATTCTAAATTGAAACCGCATGTCGGGCTGCTGAAGCACATATTATGCAGCTAATGAAAGGACCGTGAAATTTACACTATGATCCCGACTCCGACTTCCTTGATTGATATTTTAATGCAGTTTCTAATGCATTTCCCTTTTCATTTGATTTCTATTTCCTTCATAAACGTTATACATAAGTCGTTGGACGATTTATTGTTGATTACTCATATGAATACTGAACATCTTCAAGTTTGGTAGTCAACCTAACTTCATGATATATATATATATATATATATATATATATATATATATATATATATATATATATATATTGATAGGAACCAATTCACTTATATTTAAAAGTTCAATGTTGATTCAACGTAAATATTTGTTTCAAGAGCAGTTTTCCTGTTCTCTCCATGCTTTTCGTTTAAATATATTTTATATTTCTAACAGACATTGCTTTCGTATGTTATTTATATTCTTTCTTTTATTGCTGGGGAAATCATCTGCTGTATGAGTTTCTAGCTGTATTATTTGATTTACTCGCTGGTTTCCTCTTTCAGAAACTTGATCGTATTTTCCAAATAACCCATCTCTAAAATTCCAACTTTTTTTTTTCGCTTCTCTCTCCGGAAATCCTGCTCATTTACGATGGAGACATGACGTCGGGACAAGGAATGAGTGATTGGCTTGGGACATTTGCTGTGGCTCTACAGGGAAGTGGTCGGACCACCTGCGCAATTGCATAGTGGACCAAGTGAAATACGTCATTCAAGCAGCTCGGCCACGTGTAAGTTGACACCATCATTTTGTATCTAGAATATTTCTGTTTGGTCTTGACGCTTAGTCATTACAAATGCCACACCTTGGCATTCTACCTATCACATATGTGAACAGCAACAGTAGCCACGGCATTGATAACAATAACAAAACTATTATAATTCTTCTTCTTCTTCTCCTTATCAGTAACAATAAATAGCGTAATTATTTTCTCATTATTGTAATTTGTATAATTCTTGTATGTTGTTACGCAACAGCAGCCACGATTATTATTATTACCGTTGTTTCTTACAATCTAGTTTACATGACGCTTTCTGTTGGAACCTTGACGACTCTAAAGTCCCGTTCGTTTCTCATTATCTACACAGCGCGATCATTAGTGATATATATATATATATATATATATATATATATATATATATATATATATATATATATATATATATTTTAATTCAGTTCTAAGCATCTTTAGGGCTTCTTCCGACACATTCTGATCCCTAATTGATATGAATTCCTTTCTTATGTACGCATTTTGTTGAAACGCAAGGTTTTCCTTCCTCTTTTCCCTTTTCTTAAGTTTCTTTCAATGGTTTATATGTACGGCGTTATCGACAAATGTGTTGATAATGGTTTGTTATCACAACAGGAGCAACGGTTTAATTATTAGATTTTATTTCTCACCATCATCCCAACCAAAACCACTATTGCATGCAACAACAAAGAACAATATTGCTATTACCACTTATATTAGCAATGTCAATATTACACTGTTTTTATCACCGCTTGTTTTATTGCTTTAAAACACTGATGAGATAGACATAGACTTATTATTCGAGAGCAATTATTTAGATTATAGTTATTAAACCATCCAAGATTTCATATTAAAGGTATGGTGTTTTTATTAGGATGCATTTTTACAGACTTTAAAGTTTATTTAAACTTATGTCTGCTCAACATATACAGGGTGAGATGGATAAATTGTCGTCTAAATTACGCAAAAATAAAAATAACACTGATATCTCATTTTAACAGGTATATTTACCAAAATTGCACAAAAATATTTTGAAAAACTAAGGATTAAATTTATTCGATAAAATCGCCATTGGCTTCGACCACGAACTCCAGATGACATGGGAATCTCTTGCATCTCCTTCAGTTCATATCTTTGGAGTTTTGTTAGTCTCTCGCTCAACTGCGGCCCATACATAATAATCAATGGGGTTGCAGTCTAGGGATTTATGCGTCCAGATGTAAGGAGTAATTAGCAGAAATTATCTGACAGCCATGACTGGGTTCTCCTTCTTGTGTGGCATGGTGCAAAATCATATTGCCAGACATAGCATCTTCCAGCAGTCATCCTCTTGACCCAGGGAGGCAATACCTCCTCAAGGCACTTGATGTAGAACTCCGTGTTTAGTCTGAGGTCCTCACCAACAAATATGATAGTTCTTTTCTTATCAGAAGGATCGGAGTGAGTTTTCTGAGCTGCCCTACCTTCGTAATCACCATTTGCTTCATCCAGCTTTTTCCGGATCCCTCTGCACTCTCTTCGGATTGACACCCAAACACTCTGAAATGTTGCTATTGGAGCTTTCGATGCGAATGCCAAGCAGTACATGCCGTTTTCAAATTTTTCGCGAAGTGAATTGCGTCATGGTGCTTTTTTCCTCATAGACGGTGCCCAACTGACCATTCTATACTGTTCAGTAGACAAAATAAAAAACAAACAACACGCATGCGCGAAACTAAAAATATAAAATAGCGACAATTTACATATCGCACTTTGTATACACATTCAATCATCCAAACTTTTCTAAATGTTTTAGTGTTGATTAAGGGCTTCTCCTATAACTTACGTTTTTAAATCATCATACTCGACCACTGATTTCTAGTTTAAATACTTTAACCATCAAGGTCAGATATTGTTTAGTTTTTTTTTTACTGTTCCCCATTTCTACGTGTGCTTACAATGAAACACAGTTCACAAACACACACGCGCGCGCGATGGTGGGATGAAAAGTTCAAAGATTACCTATAAAGGAGTTATGCCTGAACTGAACTGTGCCATCTGACTGTGCAAAGAATGTTCATCCTTTTGCTGAAAAAAGTCATCAACAACAGATATGATATCATCATCACTGCGATAATGTTTACTAGCAAAGTATTTTTTTTCTTGTTCGGGAACAGATGATAAGTCAAATCAAGAGAACTGGGAGGGTGGTCAACCAATTCAAAGTCACATTCACGTAAAGTAACCAACGTTATTCAAGCGAATGGAAGAATTATACGCTATTAAGTAGACTGTAATTATAGTTTTACTTCTGTTCATTCATTTCACACACGCACTCCCCCCCATATATATATATATATATATATATATGTATAGTGTGTGTTTGTGTGTGTGTACATCAAGATATATCCCCAAATATTACTGTGTACGCCTACCTGTTTCTCTTGTCTGTTGGCCTGGATATCTCTCACTTTCGCTTTTTCTCTCTTTTTAATATATATATATATATATATATATGAGTAAGTGTAAAAGGAAATTAAAACTGCACTTTATAAGTAAGCATTATGAACACTGCCGTGTCAATCTTCAGCTAAATACTAGCGATGAATTTTGCTTAGAAATAACGTAAAGTATTACATAATGGTATACGAGCATAAGTCGATTTGTTTTTGTAATTGATATCACTGATGATGATGACGACCAATAACAATGATTGAAAGTGTTTCATAATAGCATTTAAAATCGATATACCTAGCTGAAGTGACCAATAGCCTTTCTCTCAAGGACACATGGCACAGTGGATAAAGGCGTTGGTTAGGTCCAGTGACAGGACCCAAAGAGTGTCAGTTTAATACCCGGTTATGGTAGTGGAGAACTTTCAGAGGGAAATTAACAGGAGATAACTGATAACTGACATCCATTAAACATGGCACGTGTAACTAGAATAGTCTACCCAAGTGAGCGAAATGAAGGGATCATTTCGACATTTCAACCACCTGAAGAAGGCTGGAGCGTACAGCGGCCGAAACGTTGTAATAAATATGGCGACAAAGATGAGGACAATAGTCCGAATAATGTAAATAATGTACACAATACCTCATCTCAGAAATGTAGACAAAGCCTTTCTCTCTTTAGTAATTAGAACACGAGTTCATGATGAATGTCAAAATTAATAAGTGTTTCAGAATTTTCTTCGATAATCTTTTTTAATACTCATTTTTTTCTTTTGAATTTTAAATATTTATTATAATGTTTTTAAAGAGTGACTGAACATATATACTTATATATTTGATATATTTCTCAGGACTGCAATAATTTTCGACATAGTATGTACATCTTAACGGAAAGGAAATATTATTTCTACATATATTAAATAGATTAACAATGTCTCCAGCCAGGCAAACTTTATCTGACTGTGATAACAAGTCAAACGGCAACACACTGGAAAAAAGAAATAGAAATTACACTCTGAAAAGTCTGACGTCAATATTTTCGAAGATATAAAAAATTTGCTAAGTTTTAAAAAACATTGGAGGGATTAAGAGTTGCGGATATATTTATATTCTAAGTTGTTTTGCATTCATCCTTCAGTGAGTGCTAATTCGCCAATTAAAGTTTGATATTTTACCTCCATAATTAATATGAAATCAAGGTTGTGTCGCCGTGACAATACTGGGTAGTCACTGTTAAGCGAACTATATGTGAAGTAACTAGTCTTTTCTGTTCTAAGTAAGAAAAAGCGGCCATTTTCTCTAATGAATACAAAGTAATTTTCATTGCCAGTACTTGGTTCTAATTTAGAGACACAGAACATAATGATATCAAAAATTATAAAGCATTCATTTTGTAAAGTTTTGGGACAAAGTGAAGGTAATAAAATCCGGCATTCAAAATCTATATTTTTATTTGCCAATTTCCGGAAGTAATCTCGCTCCCGATTTCTATACATTCAATTAAAAATACCTTGTGTGGGTCTCTATCGTTTTTCAAATTAAATCTTACGGTGAGAATGAAAGCACGATTGCTGGAAAATTTATATAAATATACATTTTTTTAAAATCTCAAATGAAACACAAAATCAGTTGGAACTGAGCATATTTAAAATAATTTCGGTGTTTTTTTCTTGTCACCCATCGTAATAGTCGGAAAATGGCGGTGATTGGGTTAATCTTTGAAAAACAAAAGGGTTTTAAAGAACTGATCATCCATTTGTTTAGCATTGAGCACCTCTGAAGGCAAAATGATGTGAATTTTTGCATATATACCAGTATAAATACCTGGAATTTTGCTAGATAGATAAATAGATGACTGTATATCTATTTTAAAAAATTGACATCTATATTACCAAACAAAATAATAATAATAACTTGCAACTTCTTACTGCATAAATAAGTCTCTGGAGGAACTCGACTGGGTAAAACGATTGATCTACCATATTCTCTTGATATCTCTCTTTCCTATGACTTCCAAATTTTGCAAATGCATTTGGATAGGGTTTGTCTAATTTAAAACCTAAATAATTTTATACATGTTGTTCTAAGAAAAACTTATTGACAGTTGAAATAGTCAGTAAAACAATTGTTATGTTAATAATTAAATAAATCTCTATTAATCACTATTCTGTTTTATTTCTCACAAAAAAAAGATCTGACAGAACTTTCGTTACAACCTGATATGAATATACCCACATTTCTTAAATTTGAATTTATTTTTATGGAACATAGTTGCTGCATTTTGATACTATTTCGTGATGGTGTTTAGTAATCTACCGCCACCTTTTTGAATCCTCGCTTTTGTGAGAGAGATCTAAACACTCATTCTGTTGAAGGTCTAATTATGTATTTTCTTACAAATATTTAGTTGCAAAAACACAAGCGTATTTCCGTGAATAGGACTCGTCTAACTACTTCCAGTTTATTTAATGACATATGGCCAATTCATTAGTACGTTTCCCTTTAGATAATTTCTGACACATTGTCATCTAACAGATAACACGTGCGATTTTTACTGCTAAAGTTTACTGCTCAATTTTGTTTTAAGAAAAACGAAAATGATATACACGCATATATGCGTGCAATACGTGAGAATCTGTGTGTACACTCGGCAAAGTTCAATTATCTACGGTAGAATTGGAATGGAATGAAAACTACATTGCCAATTAAAAAGGGATATATATATATGTGTGTGTGTGTGTGTGTGTGTGTGTGTGTGTGTGTGTGTGTGTGTGTGTGTGTACACGACGGAATGTATTAAATAATTAATAGACCCCATAGGGAAAGTGGCATATCTTTGGTAAAGCTAATTTAATTAACACTGGTGTCTGATCTGTTTAGATTCAAAATATGCTAATATTTTTACCCTAAGTTTCTGACAGTGCTTATACTTAATTATACTGAGAGAAATAGACGCAAATAAGAATACAACAAAAGGAGTTTCGCACAACTAGGATTGTGTGTTCAAAAGTAAGGATCTCGTTCCATCATGAATTACAAAAAGGAATAGTTTATTATTTATCCAAACGTTCAACAACAGGAAACGCTTTTTGAGTGTTTTTCATCACTTTCTTGCTTATGTTTCTTTATTGGATTGTTAAGATTCTTTTGTCTTTTTTATTAATTTATTAATTAGCAGATTTGATATTTTCCTGGCCACCTGAATACTACTTATGGAAATGTTTAATAGACTATGATAGAACTGCTGCGATAGTACAACATTGATAATATTGTACATCTATATATATAAAAAACAGAGGATATCTGTGAGTCTGTCTGATACCTTTCCACACGAGATCCATCCAACCGATTTTAACCAAACTTCGCAGATACATTGTAGAATGTAAGAGATAAGCTCTTAGCGTAAAAAACGACATTTTTTTAAAAAAATAATAAGCGTTAAAGCCGATCAAAAAATCGATACATTTAAATTTTCCTCCGATTTCATTCAAACTCGGTATATATATTACTTGCATCACGGCAAGTTCAACGATACCTCGTTTTTATTTCTACGCCACTGCATTTAGCGAAAAACCATAAAAAAGGATTTCAACACAAATTTTAAACTAAAAATTCCCTCAGTTTTCAAGCAATCTAATACAAACTTCACTCAGTTGTAGCCAATAAAACGTTGATTGTTTAACAGTCATTTAACTTAATAATTGAGTCCATCCATATAATGAAAACCCGCTTTAATAGCAAAAAACGGCGATTTTTTTAATGGTTTCTTTCTTATTTTTCGTTGATCTTTCAACCAATTTTCATCAAACTTAACAATTGCTTTATAAATGTATCCTCTTGTACATCCCTGGTAGCACACTGACAAAGTGAATTTGAAAACTTCCAAAACAATTGTGGTCTAAAGTGGGTCTTCATGTTGATTGTTTACCCCTTCATTCAGTAACTGCATTAATTCAAAATGTTTTAATTACGTTAAAGTAATTGAAGATAGACTCTATTACATCTAAACATGATGCTATTTTTGCTCTATTCTATTTGAACGCTTTTTCTGATCGACCAGCTGGCTATGGATGCTAGTAACAGTTAAATGAAGAACGAACGAAGATATCTTACCTGGGATTAAGAAGGTCCAATATGCAATTTTCGTTTTTTTTTTTCATTTATTTAATTATTTTTATTTATGGCCCGGTGCACGACCGCTTACGTTATGTAATTCATTAGAGAAACTCTACTAAACGATGTAATATAATATAATAATTTAGTGTCGTAAAAATACAACCCTATATTAGATAACTTGATATTTGTTTAGATAATTTGTATTTTCTTAAGTAGTGCATATGTGCTTTTGTGTTTGCTTGCATTTGTGTGTAAGTGATGTGAATCTTGTGCAAGATCGTATGTATGAAGCATTTGTGTAAGCTCATACAACTGTAACTAGTGATGTTGCAATAACTTTAGATAATTTATTTATCTACACTTATGCGCATTTGTAAAAATATGCACACACAGTCAATGAGATTTTAATGAACATAGGTTCAAATATATTTACACCAAAGCTTAGAGTCAGGTGAATATGACCATGATGAGATGAGTGTTTATATATATAAGTGAAGAGATAGTATTCATCGGTACGAAAAGGACAAAAGTCGTACAAATGACTCCACCTGGGCTGCTTTGGACATTCATTGGCAATCTTGTACGCAACAAACAAAAATCCGTCAGCGCTCAAACATATTCAGAATAGATAAACTACTTCTCCATAATCAAAAGCGCTAGACAGTTCATCAGACACGTGTGTAGGATGGCAGAATGCTGAAAAAGACTTTTTTTATGGCAAATTGGTACAAGAAAATCGACCCGCTTATAGGTCCAAAAAATTTTTCAAGGATGTAGTTAAATGTAACTTAAAGACTCTTGGCGTTAATGTTGAAAACTGGGAAACTGTTGCTGGAGATATATCTAGCTGGCGAAGATTGATTTGGAATGCTGCAACAATTTTGAGCATAAGAGAATTGAACATTCCAACAAAAAGCACGCCATGTGGAAAAGGGAAATAGAATGTGGCCCAGAGTTATCAGGACACCAATGCATTTGCAATATTTGTGGAAAAGTCATCCTCATTTAGCCGGTAACATGAGATCACATAAGAGTGGCCAAGTAGAATCTCCCCTGAAAGTAAATCTATCGGAAAGACCTGAAGGTTATTAGTGCGAGTTTTGTGACAAGGTTTGTAAGTCTTCTGTTGGACTCAAACATCGCATGATTCTACACAGGGACAGGCAAGTTTCCAACATATGTTACACAGACAAGCTTTATGTTTGCCACGTGTGTAAGAAAGGTTATAAAAGTGAAGCTGACGTTAAGAATCACCTATAGGCCCGCTAAGGAGCGTTAGCTCGAGTAAAAGTAATGGAAATAATACAATTCTAAATTAAAAAACAAAAAAGCTAGTGAAGAGATAGTATTCTTCTGCAAAGAGGTGACAATCATCAATAAGAAATATAAGGGTGCATAGTCGAGTAGTTAGAACATTCGCTTTCTGATCTTGCTACCTGGGTTCGGACTTGTTTTGAGATTATCGGCCTGTGGAGGCGGTCCCAGCGTGCAGAACAGTAGTGAAGTGCCTGGAAACCACACAATGGGTTTTGTCTAAGCATTGTGAATGAAACTGGGAGATGTTTCAGAAACGGTCGATAGTCATGATGGCAAGAAGTCACAACCCGTTGAACTCGTCAGATTATGCTCTTTCCCAGATATTTTAAATAAGGCTTGCCTGACATAGTAAAAACATAAGGTGTTGAATAAATTCAAATGTTTGTATGGGAACTATATTGGAGACTGACTTACCGCCCAAGCATAGAGTGCGCTCGGAAACGGGTAACTTGTCATTAAATAAGAAATAAAATGTGGTACAGCCGAAAATAGATAAATTAAATTCGTATTGTTTCTACGTAAAAATATACGATTGTAAATTTGTGTAAATGTATATATATGTGTGTGTATGTGAGTATGTATGGGGAGGTGTATGTGTTGTGTGTCCGCGTATGTCCGCAGATATACCCATATGTTAAAAATACTTTTAGATGTATTAATATTATACGGACTCAATTTTATTTTCTAATGATTTCATGCTTAGATAATCTTTCTGAGATGAAATCACATTTTAGACCAAAACAATCTCACACGCTGATATACGCCATTTCTAATGGCCTGATCTTAGATTAACTGTGAGGCTTGAAACAGTAACATTTTTATCCGGCCCAAGTCGTGCTCATCTTTAATCAAATCAAAATAAAACGATTAAAACTGAGTCAATATTTAGGATTATGTATTGATGGAATTGACCTTGTGTAGCCAACCAGGAGGAATAAGTAAGAACTTTTCAAAAGTACGCACATATCAACTCAGGTAGGTAGATAAATATGACAGAAAGAGACAGTACAAACATAAAACTCAACATTGAATGTTGTCTGTCAATTTCACGCTTTGAGTGATAAGGTTATATCTACAAAAATATTTATTGAGTACTCTTCACATACATATAAAAAAAAAAAATTAAACACACATACACCCGATCAAATGACAAAGCATAGAATGTGTATTTTGGGATCCTTGGTTGGGCTGATAACTTTTCAGTCCATTGTGTATATATTTGTGATACAAACAAAAGGTGCAGTGTCGTTTGGTGTTCTCAACCTAAGTTTATGAATTTACTGAAAAGTTTAATTTAACTTCAATTTAATATGCACTTCTGTAAATCTTTTAGTGTTTTTACTAAATTTCGCTCAAAAGCCATGCATGGCTCTCCACACTTTCCTATCTTTCCTAGCTCTTGATAAATGTTGGCTTTATTATATTTCTCCTAAATTTTGTTCCATCATCTATTTACTCAAGCTCACTTGGTAGGTTATGCGTTATTAGGTATTCTTCATGCCTTCAATCTGTCATGTGAGTATTAGATTTTCCAACCCCTCTTTCTTCATTATGTACCCTAGAAATTTCAATTGTCTTTTCCAGATGTTAAGAATAATTTAACTTTTTGTTTCTATTTTCTCTAAAATGTCGTTTTTACTTACATGTTCAGTCCAAGGTATCCCCAACATGCTTCTGTAGAACCGCATTTTTGGTGCTTCAAGTCTCTTATTCATCATTGAGAAGACTGTGCAGCATTCACTGCCATGTAGGAGGACTGATATCACGTTTCATTTCAGTGCTTTTTTCCTAGCTTCTAGTAAAATGTTTCTGTTTCTTAAAACTTTGTTTAGCTTTTGGAAGGCATCTTTGGCTATCCCAGTGCGCCTTGTGATTTCTGTGTCGCACTTCCTGTTCTCTTTTAAAACACTTCCGAGGTATTTTAATTTTTGTCTTTGTCTGATTTTGATATCCCCATTTTGTAATTTGCATTGTATCCTTCTTCTTTCAGTTGATGTTTAATCCTTTCTTTCCACCTTCCTTTACTACCTTCTGTAGGAGTTCTTGTAGTTTAATTTCTGTGTCATCAGCATATCTTACGTTGTTATGATTTTGACCGCCAATAATAAGTATTTTTGTATATTACCTGAACTCATTTAATATTCGTATGCAGGCTGCTTGCTGCTACTATTGGTTCTTGATTATTCTAATATCTTTACCAAATATATATAGGTTACGTAACAATTCCAACAGGTTTTGTGGCGTATTTTATCGAATACCCTTGCACAATCTATAACACACAGGTACACGTACTTCTGCATTTGTGTTGCTCCTTCTGATATCATTCTGAGCATAAATATCACGTTCCTTGTTCCAGTGTCTTTAACGAACCCGCACTGTTTTTGTCCTATTTCAGGTTTCATTCTGTTGCGCGCTCTATTTACCAGAATTCGGATGATACGTTTTGTTATATGGCTCAGGCTGATTGTCCGATAGAGTTCACATCCGTTTTCACTTGTCATCTTAGGAAGTGCTATGAAAATTGATCTACTTAAGTCTTCGGGTATATCACCATTGTTATAGATTTCAGTTATTATTTTTGTAATCTTGTCTTTGCTGAAATCATCTAAGGCTGCCAGCATCTCTATTACAGTTCCATCTGGTCCTGCTACTCTGTTCCTGTTAAAATTGGACAGTTCAGTGTTCTCCTATATATTCCGTCTATCTCTGAAATATTTTTCTTTCTTTAATATCAGCGTTCTGTCCTTGGATTTTATACATCCTGTTGATGAGCATGTCTTTTGACCTGTTAGTTTTTATGCATATCCGCTTTATCTGTGATACTCATCTTTATATTTCTGCAGATTTCTCGTTAAGACACTTCTCTTTAGCTTGCCTGCATTTGCTCCTGATTTCTTTGTGTAGCGTTGTTTAATCCGTTCTGTGTCTTGGTATTTTTTGTCGGCAATTTCATCTATCATTCATTCTTTTTTTTTTATTTGTCTATTTTTCATTGTGATCTCGATTGCTGATGTTACTAAAGCTTCTCTTAATATGTCTTACTTCGAGTTTCCATTTTCATTTTGTCCATCGTATCTGTTATAACACTGTCCATATATTTCTACTTAAGATTCGGTCGTTCAAAAGTGTTTCTTATTGCAATTTGGATCGCTGCCTTGACCCCCTCAATTTCTGTAGTTTCACTCTAAATTCACATATCACCGGAAGGTGATCGCTTCCGCTGTCGGCACATGCGTATGTCTTGCAATGTAAAAAAAATGTTGTTTATTACCTGGTCATTCATTGGACCCATTTTTATCCCCGTTCATTACCAGTACATTGTCCGAATTTACCAGCTATTTCACCATCTCTTCCTTGCTTATTTTGACATTCAAGTCTCCCATGATAATTGTAATTTCTTGCGATTTACATTGAGACTTGGCATTGTCTAGTTTAGAGTAAAACCTTTTAGTTTCTTCTCTACTTTGTGCTGTCGGTTCACAAGCATCTAAGATAGATATATTGAAAGGCTTTCCTTTGAGTTTAACAACAAGAATTCTTTGTAATGTACTATGAAAAATATTTTCAAAAATACATAAAATGCCATCAATAATTATGCTTAGAATTTGGATTAATTTCCTTTGTTTTCAGTATTTGAACAAAGAAATGGTAAGTAAAATTATTTGACAAAATATAGATAACAAGGTTAATTTCATAGTTGACTTTATCATCAGCTTGTAACCTGGCATTTACTCTGACGACACAACAATTTACTCCTGTCTCGTTAGTCGGGCTGGTCAGTTCGACAAGGTCAACATGATAACTGATGTACAAAACGACCTCAAGACCGTCGTTAAGTAGGACAAAAGATAGCTTGTCAATTTTAACTCTCCCAAACCTAAACTTCTCTTCATTAATCATCTTAATCCCGCTCTGCCTTCCATCAGCGTGACTGAACTGAAAATGACTCATTGTACCTTGCTGGGCTCATGTTCTCTGCTGATATGAAGTGGAAAGACTATATTGAATCCATTGCTAGGTTAGCTGCTAAGAAAGTAGGTTCATTGTGCTGGATGAGACAATTTTTCTCTCCGGAATTTATCTTGCATATCTATAAGTCTACCTTCGTCTATGCTTTGAATATTGCTAGCATATATGGTCCGGTGCCCCTGCTATTTACCTTGAGCTCTTTGATAAGATCCAAAGAAGAACCAACAATATTACTCATCATGATCTGGTGGTTCAGCTTCAGTCACTTGCTCACCGCCGTAAGTACGCCTCTCTGTGCGTTTTTTTTTTTTTACAAATACTTTCATGGTAACTGTTCGGATGGGCTCTTCCCTATGGTACCTAGAGTGTATGAATTAAGCGTAGTACTAAACTGGTGGCGCGATCTCATCAATTTACAGTTGAGCTGTCTAGATTTAGCCGCAACTTCTATGTTAATTGTTTCTTTTCTCGCAAATCCCTCCTGGTTCCATGCTTTCCAGCCAACTTTAATCTACAAAAATTTAAATGCAATGTCAGTCGCTATGTACTTTCCTCTTGATTACTCTTTTCTCTTTCTGCTCGTTACTAATGTTTCTGTTCCTAATTTCTCTACACCCTGTAACGCCTTGCGTTTTAGTGGGTGCACTGCCTTGCTTGTAATGATACAGATTAAAAAAATGATGGCATAGTAGTAAAGACTGCATATGCATATCTACGTTTCCTTGATCAAAATCATAATCGAATTACTGAAAAATAAATGACTTATGCAAACAGGATATAGTCTCTGAATATGAAACAGTAGTTAAAATAAAGAACATGTTTAGTTGAAGAAATTTCTACTTAGGCCATCTTTTTATCATCAATATATTTGGGCAAGAACACTGATTTTAGAGGTTAGATAGAACTGTAAAACACTATTTCAAAATATATTCCCTGAATAGTCGAAATTATTTAGAATTTCTTTCACTCTCACAAATTCTTGTGGATTATATCTTTATATATCTACAATTTTCAAATTATTAGATTTTTCGATAATTTCATTTAATTATCACTAATATCAGATGTGCGATAGCGTGGGAAGTGGAATCGTTGATCTGAATTTAAATTCCAATCTTGTCTGTTGTGTTCACTTTCGCACAAATGCTCTTGGGAAAAGTATGACTTCATCTCTTCTCCTCACTAGCTATGAGTTAAATAGTAGACTAGATTGGACTCTCTACGCTTGGTGGACGGTCACTCTAGGAAAATGATTAATTTGAGTTCAAAACTGTGAAAGAGATAACGGGAATCCACCTTCCTATCTTTTTTATGTAATCATGGCAATTCACATATGCTAAGAAAAAGACATCTAAGGATATTTTCCATGCGCCGAAGGGACAGGGTATTAACTAAAGATCAATTCTTTATATTTAGCTAGTATAAATATATCAGGAAGAGACAACTCAAAACCGATGACTCAACACCGGGATAACTCAGCACCAGAAAAACATAACCGAATAAAAGTAATTTAAGGATTAAAAACTTAATTAGTGAATATTTTTTTAAATTATTTTTAATAAAGTAAATCGTAAAGAAATCTATTTTTTAATAAAGTAAAAATACTTATTCATTAAGATTTTAATCCTTAATAAATTACTTTTATTCGGTTACTTGCCTCGGCCCTGACTTGTCTTCCTCCAGAATTGTCCCGACGCTCAGTCGGCAGTGTTCAATCAGCGGTGTCCTGAATCCTAAATATATACGTCCATTAAACATGTTTAGCAACGCTAATGTATAAAATTTGATAAATATATGTATCTCTTTCTGTATATTTCATTATTGTCGGTTTTATTCTATTGACCCTTTTCATTAAAAGTAATAGCGTTTTCCCTTAATCTATAAGTCTTTGTAAAACACAACTTATTTCCATTCAGACTCATCGAGCTATTTTCTTTCATGTTATCATGGTTCTATGAATGTTATATTAAAATTAAAATGTTTAATTTCTGCATTTTGTTTATCTGGCACAGGCAATATAACTAACCTACGCAAAATTCAGTTCAGATATATTAATTACACATTGTTTTGAAATGAAAGCAGTATTTACAATCTTATCTCACATTCACATATATCATTAGGCCCAATGTAAACATAAATAAATAAAAGAAAATCAGAAAAACTTGCGTATCAATGCCATTGTTTGGAGCAGTGAAATGCAAACTTTTTATGCTTCTTGTTTGTTAGAAAAATTGTTTTGTAGGATAAACGCCAAATCTTCCGGCTCTTGTGTATAGTATTCCTTACAGTTTCAGAAATTTTTCTCCTGTTTTTTTTTCCTTGGCAGTTACGAAGAATAGAGGAAATTGGGAACCAATTTGCTATTCAAGTAATGGGATTCATATGCCCATACGAAAAGCAAGTCAGATATTCGAATATGTCTCTTCCCTAACAAGCAATTAGTGCTTCAATGCAACTAAATTTCTGAATCCTTCTAGTTTCTTTCATCTTTTCAAGAAAATTTCTCCGTTACGCTTTCTCCTAGTTTATATTTTCTTATCTGTTATTCATTTCTTTTTGGTATATTTCCTTCATTATTCCTGCTATTACTATTTCTTTATTATTTGTTCCATTCATTCCCCGTTCTTTAATTGTTCCTATTTTCCACTTTTTCCTTTCTTACAGTTGTGATATTTTTTTTATCTCTCTTTCATTTCTTTTCTGGTCTCTTCACAAATAATAAATTTTAGTTACTTCACTTAACCTTCATTTTTCTCTTTTAGTTTTTCCTTTGTTCTTATAACTTGTTTTCACTCTTTTGTATTCTTAATTATTGAGCTTTATTCATTTCTTGCTTTCTTTCGACCCCTTTCCTTCCATCAGCCTTAAAGGAACTCTATTTAAATAAATGTTTTCTTACTAATAAACTGAAAACTCTGTGTGACCCATTCCCCAAAATCTAAACAAGTGAATAAATAACAAAACATTTTGGTTGAGCTGAAAATTTGTCAACGCTCCCCGAATACATATATATATACGCACGCGTTTGTGTGTGTTGGTTATATTTGGGAACCAATTTATCGTGTAAATACGTTTGAATTGAAAAACAATGAAAGTTCCTTGTTGATTACATTTTAATTTATTTTCCGATCATTTCTGTGGTCTCCGGTTTATATTTGTAAATATATCTTCACATTTTCTAAGTATTTTCACCTAACACTAACCATTTTCAAAAGATTTTTTGTTGGTGTTATTTGCTATTTCGTCGGTTTCATTTTTTTCTTAAATCGCATTTTGCTTATTGGCTTTAATCATGTTTCGTTTATTCCCGTGAGAGTTCGTGTTTTGCACTTTTTTATGGTGTGCATTTAATATATTTGGGGCCGAGGGTTGACATGAATACGCAAAATGCGATAAAAGTCAATAGTGAAACACGATATTTAAAAATTAAACAGACGACTTACGAAACAACATGTCTTTGTAAATGACTAATGTTAATCGAAAGTGTTTAGATATAAGAATATATTTCTTTTACAAAATGTGAACCGGAAATCAGAAAAATAATTAAAAACTTCGAAATTGTGAATAAAAACATCAATGAACTTTCGTTGTTTTTATTCATACGTGTGTATGTATATAAAGATGAACTGAAAGCAAAGATTATGGCAGCATTCACCAACTTAAACAAGGAGACCGTCCAGAAGATTTGCAGGAGATTCCGAAGTCATCTGGAGGCCAATGGCGATTTTATTGAATAATTTTATTCTTTAGTATTTCATCATATTTTTGTGTAATTTTGGTAAATATTCCTTTTAAAATGAGATGGCTGTATTATGTTCATTTTTGCGTAATTTAGGCGACAGTTTATACATCGCACCCTGTATATGCATTCATACATAAGTTTGCATTTATACATGCTTATGTAGAATAGTGTATGCATATATCTGTACAAGGATATTGGTACGGATAAATTCCGGGTGGTTATTTTTTAAACATTAGCTCGGAATTATCTCGAACTTAGCAAAAACATTTAACTCCTGAAGGAGAGATACATCCCAAGTTTGTGGAAGTCGGCAGCTAGATACCCTGTTTTGAAGAATGCTCAACTCCATCTCATTATTAACTCGTTAGCCTTCTTAGTGTCAACGGCAATCTCTTTGAATCTATGATCAACATGAACGGTGTTGAAAACCTCAACAAGTCAACCTCTTGAGCAATAAATAGTATCGATTTCGCTCTACTATAACCCCTGCTGATGTCCTAAGTGCCATTACTCATTAAGGCACTAGACAATGAATTAATGACGAGGATGATCGCCTTAGATATATAAGAGGCCCCTGATAAGGTGTTCTATAGGAGCTTGCTACACACTCTCCAGTTATAGAATCTCTGGATTTCTGTATTACCTAATCTTTTCTAATAGGTAGGCCATGAAAGTCGTTGATAATGGCCAATCTTCTTTTTGCTTTATATTAATGATCTGCCTAAGAAAATACCTAGATCTCTAGTAAATATCTATGCAGATGATACAAAAGTGTATGGGTGCACCTTCTAAAATCTCTCTCTCTCTCTCTCTCTCTCTCTCTCTCTCTCTCTCTCTCTCTCTGACATATTACTGACGGCACAATGTTGGTGGGGAGGAGACTATCTTCTAACATTCACTACCTCTAAATTAAAGTAGTAACGTTCAACCATCACCGAGCAGACCCTGAAGTTTCATCTATTATGGTAAATGGCTGTTCTACCAATGAGGCTCCTTGCGTTGAATGCCTATTTGGACTCAGACCTGAAATGGGACTCATATTTACGATCCATTGCTAAGGATTCTGGGAAAATATCGCTTTTTCTGCTTGCCCTACTTTTACAAGAGCGAGAAGAAAAAAATGAGTACTTGTACTATATCTGGTCTGGAGTTACTGTCTTTACTTGCCAGTCTTATCTCACTACTATATCGCTGTTTCTATGGCAATTTTTTTAACGAACTAAATTGTAAGTTTTTCTTCTAATACCCGCCACACCGTGTACATTGGAACGAATTATCCTCAGCCCCTTTGTATTTCATTATTAAGAATGAAGTTCTACATGGAACGTTTCGTCCCAAGATCAGCTACTTTGTGGAACAGATTCTCCAATCTTAACATCTTCAAGTTTGAGGTTAACCGTTATCTTTCCGATATGACCTCATAAATTGCACTTCTTACTTCTTATTCTTACGCTCATACAACAACCTATTTCAGTAACTCTTTACCTTGCCTGGCTCTTCTGTCTTGTATTGAGTGGACATTAGTAAACACAGAATCAGTACCCTGTATTGTTATATATATATATATATATATATATATATATATATATATATATATGAGTGTGTGTTTGTGTGTGTGTGTGTGAGAGAGAGAGAAAGTGAAAAAAAGTTTTCTTATTTATGTATGACAAAGTGGAAAAAGCTTTCTTGTGTTTTTTTCATCGGAATAAATTTATGTCGGTGCAAAACAATACATCAAATGCGTTGGCTGCCCACCATAATAAGACTTATCACAATTTTTGACATAAAAAAAAATCCTACTCTGATCAAAGGAAAAAACAATTCACTACGACGAAAAGGTATAGAGAGTGCCTTGATCGCAAGGTCAACTACAGTAAATTTGCGCCCTGGCTCTTACAACATTTCACCATTCCTGGCAGAATTTCTATTATCACAGTGTAGGATACCTACTAATAAAGCTGATGAAAAAAATCTATATAAAATCGGCTAGCTTAAAAAAATCTCATGTGTAGTCGCACCAAAGAAACAAATATTGTCTGATGAAATCCTAAGGGACGAAAAGCGTCATAAGAGAACTTTTCCCACTTTATCATAAATTATAGACTTTTATCAAATGAAGAAGTGTGACATAACATACAACCATTATAAAGATGTTTGAGTACGAGAACAAAATGATACATGAAAGGAAAGATATTTAAACTGCATTAATGCAGTAGTATTATGTATAAATGAATGCATGTTTGGAGCAAAGGCATTTTACAGCAAATTTTAAAAAAAAAAACTTCAAGCAACACAAGAGTAAATAAGAATCTTAAATCATTAGTTACATGTATATAGAGATCGATTGCAAGACAGAATATAGATGGTCATTGGCAATAGGAAAAGCCGAAAATGTGGCTATGAATTCGAGACGTCATCATAAAGTAAACTCAAAAATTTAAATCTCTCGTAAGTGTTTTTTCAGAAAATGTCAGAGAGGCCTGAAGACGTTTTGGAATAGCAAAAATACCTTCCAGAAACTAAAAAAAATATTAAGTAGGAAAATATCGCGAGTAACACAATTTACACTGCAGATGAAGTGGAGAATTGAAGAGACAGAAATGAATAGTGAGAATACCATGTACGGACAGGTTTAAGGAAATAGGAATAAAAACGACACATTTAATTATCAGAAAGAGATAGTTGAAACGTCTAGAACATATAAGCTGGAAAGAGGGTTTGGATAATTTTACACTCATGGGAGATATGTCATGGAAGCGAAAAACATCGCGCAATATATCTAACTAGGGATAATTGATAGCAGAACATGAACAAGAACGGTTTGTAAGGGAACAAACATTACTTAGAGCTACAAAATGATAGAAAATTCTAGAGATCCATAATGACTTACTTCCTGAAGGGATATGGCACACAAAAGTAATATGCAGGTATGAGTATTTATTCTGGGTCTGTGGCATATTGAATAGATAAATGAAAAGTCTCAAATTTAGTTTGGGTAATGGAATAGAGTAATTTTTCTCTTATTCTGCATCAGGGAACTTGTTTTAAATATAAATAGAACACATAGTTATGAGGTAAATACGAGCATACGCACACGCAAACAAAGAATAATTGAATAAGCATTTTATTTTGAGGATGAATTATCTCTGTATTATTTCTGTTTAAGTTTTATAGATGAAATGGATGGTAGCAACTTTAACAGGCGTATAGCACCTCCATTTCGTCTTTTTTCCTTGCTCTCTAATCCGTGTGTGGCAAAAAAGAAGCCTTTCAAAAAAAACAAAAAAACTTATATTTGATCGTTTCTTTCAGTTTGGGAGTCAGGCCGAGAACTGATCAACATACGCTGTATATTTATGATTAGATTCAGGTCTTTTCGCATAGTAATCGATCTAAAAAAACCATTAAGATCTGCAACAAGAAATTTGCTTGTTCTACGCATAATTTTTTTCGACTTCCTGCCTACATATATCGCATTCTTAGTCAAAACTAATTTTGGATGGTGATTAGATTCATACATATATACAAAATCAGTGACTTGTGAAACCGGCACAAGAATCACGCTTTTATGTCTCTCGCATTCGAATGTGGAAACGTATTTCGAATGTGGAGACGTATTTTAATTATGTAGATACACACACCTATCGCGAAATAAAAGTAGATATGAATGTTAGCTCATATTCACAAAAAAGAGTAGGTATATATGTATGTATGCATGTATGTATGTGAAAATATATGTGTATAATTATAGGGTCGACTAGCTAACTGAAACCCCTATCTTCAAATCTGGAATAATGCCTACATCATTTTCGTATGGAAATAATAAAACAAAAAATCTTATATATATATATATATATATATATATATATATATATATATATATATATATATATATATATATATATATATATATATATATATATAAGGACATTTTCTTTTCATCTCTTATTTCACAAATGTGAATATGTCGTTTTATTACTTTTTGCACGTGATATCTGTATATATAGCATTTCCCCTCGCTCATATTCCAACTCATACTGCAAAAACCTAGATTCAATGACTTGGCGTTACACATGGTGTAAAATGAGTATATACTTGATAACTCAACTGTAATTGGTGGAAATTTTCAGTCTTCATTTTCACCTAAATAATGCAAATTCTTCATTATCGAATGAAGTGTAAAACTTGAACATATTTCTATAAAACTAATAAAATATCGAATTCCGTTTGAAATTTTAATTTTTATGACATTAGTCATTTTAATTATATCTTGTATTTCCCTTCTACGATGTTTTCTTTATTTTTCATTTACACAATTTTAACAAATACTTGGAATTTCTTACCCTTTCAAGTTGATTTGAGATTTGAAATACAAAGAATTTAAGAAACGAAAAGGCTTTTAATAGCACGTAGAAAAAATATATAAAATACATTTAATAAACACATACACATTCGAACGCACACACAGATTATAGATATATAAGGGCATCCGAAATGTAATTACGTTTTATCAGATAGGATATAAAATCAATATGAATTAAATTTATTTAAATATTATTGATCAAAAATTTAAAAGCCTTCATTTTCAATGACTGCAGCGCAACGTGGGGATATTTGATTCTATATTTAAAGAAATCTGGGGTTTTCTCAAAATAAAATTGAATGTCAACTGTTTTAATTTCTTTGTTTCTGAATGTTTTGCCTTTTCTGAAACGTTCTAGTGATCGAAACAAATCGGTGTCAAAACTGCTGAGTATGGAAGATGTGGAAGAAATTCTTATTCCAAAGACCTCATTTTCTTATTGGGTTTGTTTTACCAACTGAGACCTTGCGTTTACTAATTGAAGAGTAACAGGACACATTCCACGTAATGCTACGTTCATCCGATCAAGTTGCTAATAAATATATCTGCAGAGATAATGGCCACTTATGTTCCAATAGTTCGTGTTGAAAAATACCTTTCATATCCCGCTAGACACAAAGCAAAAACTTCAGTGGATGGAGTCATGGGTTACATGCTGGCACTGTTTCCTCCTTTTGTGATAACCACTCTCTTTTTTGTTTTCCGTTGACATGCAAAACCTGTTTACCAACAAAGCAATGCAAAAATAAACGGTTGGCAAGCGAAAGCCCAGAAAGAACCCAAATTCGACTTTTGCTATTAAAACTCTGTAATGCATTCAACAGGAAACACTATCGAATTGAAGAGATTATAAACTAATTCCAAATACAGTCTCCTTGCATTCTGTTTTGCTTCTGCCCTGGTTGGTTGATTCATAATTCAAAACTGTAAAATACGTAATTATTTTTCGAACACCCGAATAAATACAAAGTGCGCCATGTATTTGAAGATACATCTGTAATGAGCTATAAATAAAATAGAACCTAAAATATTACGCAGCATACAATAAATGTTAACATTTTCCTTTCTCTTTCAGATGTATGGAGAGAACGAGACAGTTATCACTCTGACATTGGAAATGAAAAGTTTTTTTTTCTGATTTTGGTATTAGTGGCCATCTACAGTGACTCGGAGACTGAGCATCTTGAAAGGAGCTAAAGGAAGACTACCAGGAGGTGACTTTCTGCGGATCACACATGCCTACTAACGTTCAGCACGTCTGTGATGATCCTGGAAGTCATGCAGCAATGAAGGGCATGTCATACCACATTACCTCTTCCCACAGAGCTTCGGGATCAAGAATACTGTCTACATTAACGTTCTACAGACGCTGGTTATTGTGTAGTCTACATACGGTGCTCCAATTAACCTCTCTTTCCACCCAGATAGTCTAAATAACACATGAGTGGCTAACCGATAATTTTCATGAAGCTCTCTATCATAAAATGTGGCCACCAAACCTTCCTAAATTGATACCTATGGGCCACTATGCCTGGAGTGTCGGAAAGAGTTGAACCAGCTTCAGGCTTAATAAGTCCATTTTGAACGTGATAGCTAATATATACAAAAGCGGACATATCACAATTGGATATAGTATTTTTAAGAAAGAGTTTTACTGAATAAAGATTTTATGTTTTCCTTTTATTTTTCTTGTGTGAATATTTTTGTTTTTCTTTAAATTAAAATTTGTTTAAAATTACTACGTGCTTCTTTTATATATGTTTGCCTTCACGCGTGTGTGTGTCTGTTTGAACAGTTAAGTATATTCCTCTAACTACAAATGAGTACTATAAATTAAGTAGGTACGAAATGGCGATTTCATTATCATGTCATACACAAAGAGAAAGCAAATAATCGGAAAAAAGTAAAAATGGCGAATGGCACTATTTATAATGACACCTAGCTTTTGAAAAACTTTTATACTAGAAAAAAAAACGTGCACGCACATACGCCCACTTTTAGTAAACTTAAACATACGACTGATGTATTTATTGTCATCTTTCGATCTAGTAATGTGTGCGCTAGGGAGAAAAGAAGTTTTTAACATGCACTTTCATCTTTGTTCGAAAGTAGTTAATGTTTCTTTTTCCTTTATAATCATACATGATTTCCGAGCAAAATACATTATTGTCGTTTTGCCATGTTCATAAGAAAGCACACAGGTATAGGTACTCACATATATTTATATGTTTATATGTTTATATATATATATATATATATATATATATATATATATATATATATATATATATATACACTTATATATACTTATATATCTACACACACACACACACACATATATATATATATATATATATATATATGCGTCCTCCGACAGATGTTCCTCTGTAGGTAAACTTGTATAGCACGTCAGAATATATGACGGTTTCGTGTAGGATACAGGTTCGATACCTGTCAGAGGGGGCATATTTTCTATGAAGATTTCTAGGGCGTTCAGGCCGCTAAATTTTGTTAATACTATTTATGATAAACAAAACATTTGCTTAAATATTTTGTTTATATAAATAACGCTTAACAATTAAATATATTAAAATAATTGGCGTACTTTGTCCATTTTGTAATGTGTGATGTTAGTTATTTACGTTAAGATACGCTCCGAGCAGATATCATCGTTCGAGTGAAATCATGAAAAATAGTAGTTTAAAAGCAGTAAAATTGACCTTGCTAACCAGACGCTTCTCTGTAGCTAAGATCCATGTCTTCATCCCCAGGCTAGAAAAAATTATTTCGTCCTTATTTTTAAGGAAAAGAATTACAGCCTGAAGATGAACACATGGATCTTCGAAAGTACTTGCTTAACTTAAAAAATATATACACTAGAAACATCTGACAACAGTTTTATAAATGAGGATCGCATCATTCAATGGATTAACACTATTTTATTGCATACATTATGTTCTACTAACGAAGTGATTTCGCCATTAATCGCATTAATATTGCTGATTGATTCTATGTATGATTATTTCTTTATATATAAAATATATAAATATATGCTGCCTAATAGAATATATATATATATATATATATAGTAATACGCACATTTAACTTAAGAATTTGTACATAAATTCATGACATGAGTAAGATATAAACATACACACATATAATTTGTGTCGGTAAATACTGTTGTAATTAAAGTTTTAGATGTTTATTTGATAAATATGCGCGCACCTGCATATATACACGGCTTGTGTGAGTATATATATATATATATATATATATATATATGTACATACATACATATATATATATAACAGTTGCAATAAATACGAATATATATGATTTATGAAAATATGTAAGTGTGATTTCTGTAAATTAATTCAGTTTTTTCATGAAGCTCACAAGTAAATTTTAATTTAAACTTACAGTACACACACTTACACACATGTTTAACTTTGATTCTAAAATTAAACAACTTTTAATAATGCCTTATTATATAGCAGTAGTTTTTAATTCATAATTAAAATGTAACTGCTGTTCAAGTAATTAAATTATCATTAAATTTTAATTTTTAACCGTGATATTATAATGAAAACTGCTTAATCTAATTGTGATCTAATATTTTTAAGAAACATGTTGTTAACAAAACTTTCACTGACGTCATATTTTAATGTGAATATCACATTTTTAAGAAAAAAACCACAGGTCGACTAAAGTTTGAATTTTCAACTTGACATTTTCTTCAGTTAATGAAACATTCATAAAAACAAATCTTCATATCAAAAAGCCTACGTGCATTTTTAAAGAAAAAAAAGTAATACAATTATAATTCTTTACTAACGAAATGACTAAATTTTCGCAAAATATACTGAACACACATTGGACTAGCGAAATAGTCATTCCACAGACTAAACCAGGTGCTGAAGAAAAGAATGTTGGATTGATTCCTCATATGGCAGTGAATGTTGAGCAATTTCCCTAAGAATGAGGAAAAAAAACTAGAGGCATCAGCATTGTAGTTCTACAGAAGGATACAGAAAATGTCATGGATGGTGCGAGTAAACAATGAGGAAGTCTTAAAGAAAATAGCAACAGAATACTGAACGGCTTGAGTGAATGGATAGCGGAAATGGGAAGAGGCAGAGAAAAAAGTTATGAGCCACACAAGATAGTTGTGGAGAGCCATGATCGCCTATGTCCTGAAGGGACGAGGCACATAGAAGAAGTTATTTATCTAATATCGCTCTATCGAATTAAAATTAAATAATACCATCGGCACTGATAAATCGACAGAAAAACAAATTTGATGGAGGAACTTCAAACATATTCTTAAGCAAAATATATATTTACTAATATAAATTATTAAAAATGAATCAATAGCTAATTATTCATTTCTAAAATATATATTTAATGCTTTTATTT
Source organism: Acanthosepion pharaonis (assembly GCA_903632075.3). NCBI lineage: Eukaryota > Metazoa > Mollusca > Cephalopoda > Sepiida > Sepiidae > Acanthosepion > Acanthosepion pharaonis. Next base: position 314,762 of record CAHIKZ030004795.1, on the reverse strand, counting down.
GGCCATTTGATTAGAATATTAACAAAAAATGTATTTAGATTACAAATGGACTACTTTTAAAATTATGTAGGTGTTATTGTTTAATTATATGTAATGAATAAGCAGTTGTTTTATTAAAACATGGTGCTTGGAATGCGTGAGACGAGGCTGCATCTCCACATCAATGAAGATTTCGAAATTCAAATTCAATAAAAGATACACAATTACATAATCTACACTAACGGCAACTTAAAACGACATAAGTATCCAGTAAAGATTATATAACACATTTTTCGATAATAACACTAAAAAATTTCCCCTTTGAGAAAAAAATTATTTATGATTTTTGTAACACTAACAATCTCGAGGTGATTAGATAATTTGCAAAAACAATGAACTGTATTTTATGAATTAGAATCTTTTAATTGATGAGATTGAAAACAAAGCTCCCTCGAGTTGCTTTATCTACAAATTTGTTATAACGTTTCAGTTTTCTTATCTTTAGAGACAGCAAAATTATGAATAATTTCTAGTATCTAATGTTGGAGTTTCTAAATGGCAATAATTTAAATACAAACTGATGCTCGTAACAAAACATTTATATATCTTGATAAACTAAGAATAACATTAAATAATTGTAGCCTGGTTATAAAAGTAAAATAACTTCGCTATTAAAATCAATTGAATGTTTCTGACAATTAACTTTCAAATTCTATAAAAGTTCTGGTAATAATAAAGAAGGATTAAATAGGGAAACTTGTTTAAAAAACGAATATCTCTAACTTAATTCCAAATGAAGTTACGATTATATTTAAGTAAGGCATTTATATATATATATATATATATATAAATAAAGAAAGAACAGTAAGATATATAATCCGGTGTTCTTATAGATAAAAAGAATTTTTGAAACATGGTTAGAACTGTGTAGCGGAAAAAAGAAAATAATCCTACATAATATAGTGGATTCTAATACATTTAACTGTTCTTAAAAAGAATATAGTATAATAAAAATTAAAAATGAGAATATTTCAAATCGTAGTTAAATAAAAAGTATTATGATCTGAACACCCCCGAAAATCTTTAAATTTATAAATGGAAAAAAAAAATGCCGTAAGAATTTTTTTACCGTTAACAATAATTTTAAGAAAAAAATCCAGACGACATGCATTCAATGGATGTCAATTTTCATTGAAAAATACATCCCTACCCCTTACCAAATTGTAGCTAATAACTGATACAATGATACTGTCATAAGGAAAACCTAGACATCCCTTGTCCAATTGAAGTCGAATATTCTGTAACCATGGAAACGTGATTTTAGCTGTGTCTTTAAAACCCAGTAATTTTTAAAAGTTACTCCAAAATTCGCTTGAGGATGAAATGGAACTAATGCTTTTAATTTAATTGCAAAATTAAATTCGGGGCTTTTAGCTTCTATTTTTGAAACATGGTTAGAACTGTGTAGCGGAAAAAAACATATTTTAAATCAATTAATTTATAATATATATATATATATATATACCGTATTTGCCGGCCTATTAGACGCATCCACGCATTGGAAGTAACAAGATTTTGGGATAGAATATTTAGGCAAAAATAAAATTATAACTTTTATGTAACATTCTCACTAACTCTGAGCAAACACTTACAGTATTAGCACAATTTATACTACCTTACTTTTTTTTAATGGTAATATTTCATTACCAGGACATTTTTTGGAAAAGAAGAATTTTAGTACATTTCATCATGTATTTCTGGAAAATCGTTTTAGTTGTTTTTCAGAGAGCAATATCTGCACATACAGTAAATTCATAACTGTTAAAAAGAAAACTACTAGTATCAGGAACACTGGTACATATGGTAATAGGCAATAAACAGAAATATGGTACATGTTGGTAAATGAAGCCAACATGCCATGCATGAAGAAAAGCAAATCCGAATACCTTCATATTAACAAAAAACGCACACAAATCAAGCAGCAATATACCAGTCTAAGCAAATATTTTTGTAAAATCTGGTATTTTTATAAAACAAGCAACAAAATATTGTGCAATTCCATAAATTTCTTTTTTCTGGACGAATTTTTCAGTCATATTTTTATTGATATCATGTTTGTTTCCAGAAATCCTTATTTCAAAGCTAAGCTCTATACGTGCACCGATTCCTAGTGACCTTCACCTTTTTCATAGTCTTCATGTTCCTCTCATACATGATACTACTGTATTGAACGCAGGGGAATTTTTTGTGCATCATTTTTTGGGGAAAATCCATGTCCAGTAGACCGGAAAATAAGGTATATATATATATATATATATATATATATATATATATATATATATATATATATATATATATATACATAAGTAGCTCTTTCCCAAAACGTTAATATTTTTTTTTCTATTTGGTCAGGATTTGGCCAGTGAGACTGACAGAAAATGTTCAGTATCTCCTGATTTGTATGTGTGCATGTTTGGTATTGTTCAACAAGAGCCTGTATCGTTCCCACGTTTATTTCCTAATTCTGCTCCTAAACGCTTATCAACCTACTTTTTACTTTTAACTGGACGAGCATGCATCGTAGAAAGGATTTCTTCAATATTTACATTAAGACTAAATAACCAAATATACTTTAATGAATGCAAAAATGAAAATATTTAATAAATTAACACATTTTATTAGTTCTTTGGCAAACTCCAGAAATGTTTAAGTTTTTCAGTTTTACTGTGTTTTCTTCAAACAGTGACATTCATTTTTTTTTCTTCTTGTTCACAGAGACTATTTCTAGCGTGAATTGAGAAATCCGTTTGTATTTTGCAATCCATTCTATTGGCAAGCTTACTTTTTCGTATACCAATAGTCTTCACACTCAATCTCAAATGTATGTACGATTTCTAGTGGATCATTTTTCATACCTACTCATATCTAAATTTATTACGTCTTCTGGAATAATTTTTTTCCTTTAAGATGACTGATTTGTCATCTCTCTCTTTATTTTCATCTTTGTCTTTCTCTTAATGTATGTCAGTTTGTTTGTCTGCCTCTCTTTGTACAGTTGACATTTACTACATTGCTATATCATATCTATCTTAGATACAATATATTTTGTGCTTATGCAACTGTTCTCATCTGCCATGAGCAGGGAACCAAATTTCTTTTCAGTTTAATCGAACTATCATACAAAGGTTGTTTTCTAATAAAAGTCATTTAACACATGAGGTTAATCGTACGGATGAAATGTAGTATCAAGCCGTTTAAATAATTTCTAAAAAGGTACATTTTATAGAATAAACGTATTATACCGCGGCTGATATGACTTTATGTAACAAATGTTTCTTTTTTCCATTTCCTATTTCAATCTTGACATGATTTACTTTTTAGTTTAGTATCAAATACACGAACAAAAATCTGTTATAGATGTAAATGTGAAAAAGAAACCTCAAGCTACTATGATTTAGATCAAACTGCTTTTATTTTTCAGATTATAGAATTTAAACGGTATTGCGTTTAGAAATATCTACCCACCTTAAATTGTTATTGTTGTGCAATTGTAACAAAATCGAAAGTAAGATTGGATCATATTATAATATTATACGGAGGAAACTGGGTGCTTGCCATAGGATGTAAGTTAGTAAGATTTTGATTGAGCCAACCGTTTGTGAGTCCACTCTTAATTCTTTCTCTAACTTTTGTGATTCTATATCACACTAACAGCAGCTTTGAAAAAGGCATGAAGCCAGTATGAAAATGACTTGTAAAGGAATAAAAGAAAATCTATTAAGGTTTAATTTGAGCTACCTTCTTCCAGGAGCAAAATCAAACTTGAAAATTCATTTCTTCCATTATCTCTTTTTTTCATTTTTTCCTTCATTTCATATATATATATATATATATATATATATATATATATATATATATATATATATATATATATATATATATATATATATATATACATATATATATATATATATATATATATATATATATATATGTGTGTGTGTATGTGTGTGTGTGTGTGTCTTTCAAATATAACCTGATTTTCAGTCTCTTTCATCTTTCAGAAACTGTTATATAAAACGATTTTTAATATGCAATTTTTTTTTCAGAATTTATATATGATCTACTATGTGTATTTATACTAACCCTGTAGACTCTTCTGTGGAATATAGGGTCACGAATTCATCACGCTAGGCGTCGTTGCTGTGGATTTTGTAGTAAGTAGGTTTTTGCAAGTTGAAGTTGCTAGCGCCACGCACAATTAACTCTAAATTCAGAGGTGTCCTTCTCCTATACTGGTTGTCAACCCAACCTAGAGCCTGATCTGTGCTGCTAATTAACCCATAGTTGAGAACAGAAGAAATGGATTCTTACTCTATCGTATTTGTGCGAAAGCAAATGCAAATTATTGAATTTGAACATGGGATGCTAATCACACTTCCCACACTGATAACTATTACGCTGCAAGCATTTCTACGCATACAAACTTGAGCCGTCATAAAATGATGTAAAAGTTTTAAAAGTAAGAAAATTAACTAATATAAGAAATAATATAAAGAAATGAAATGAGTGAGAAAAGGAAACTCAGGTTTTCAACATTTTAAATAGAAATACGAAAAAGTGGATATATTTCACTTCTGTCGTTATCTCTAAAAACAAGACTTTTCCTATCTTCTATGATAATTAGTTATAGATTTATAATTTGCTTTAGGTTTTATATACGCCAGTCAATTCTTATGGTGCATTCGCTATCAATCTGTTTATCTAAAGTTCCTCATTAAATAACAAAATGGCCAACCTCGCAATTTATCTCAATTGTATGATTATTGCTCAAAATATTTCTGTAAAGTTAATGTTTACCTTCTTAAGCAGTTATAGAGAAAGAAGCAGTTTCAGCATTTTACTGGTGACCTGCTTTATAGTTTCCAGGATGAGAAGGGTTTATTCTTTATTTATAAGTTTAATTAGATGATCAAACGACTTTCCCCAAGTGACTTTCATGTAACATCTATGTTCCTTTCCGTTTCATACATCAATATATTTACTGCTTCATAGGCTCTATGATTAAAACAACAGACGCTGCTTCGATACCAATGCCAATGACATAGTGTAGATAAAAGTCGGATTTTGAATGTTACTTTTAAAGACAGGTTTCTATTAGCTTATAAATCAATACAGCTTAATCTTCTCATCTTATCGATTCTGACTTTAATGTGATTAAAAAGCCACAATATTTAATTAATATACGTGGAGTCGGGTGGCTTGCGTGCGTGCGTAGCTACCCGTATACGCTTGTTTGCTGGGGGTTGTGGCTACCTAAACCCTGCTGGAGACGGCTGCTCAGGCACATCTGTGTTAGTTATCCAACACCTACACAAACAGCATGTGGTCTATACAGCAACTACGCTCAGTGGAACTTAGTTACAAAAGCATAATTTCATTCCTGGGTGTCCTCTTAGAATCCAATAATAATAATAATAATAATAATAATAATAATATGTAAGTCAATGTGGTTTTAACGGAAGCCTAGATATGTAAATCGATCTACAGTTAAGACAAAGTTCTTGCAGATTTCAACATGCGGATCAAGAGAATACATGGCTCTAACAATAAAATTCTCCATTAAAACAAACGAAACGGCCGTAAAATTAATTGAAGAAGGCAATCAACAATGGTTTTTGCCGAAAGACATTGGTTGTTCCCAGTCAGCTGTTTGTAAAAATAATCCCAAATGTTGGAATATTCCCCAATATTTTCTTCTTCACGACTTGGAAAAATGATACCATGAATTTTAATAAATTAATCCTATTTTTTTAATTATATTAGCTAAAATGTTCAGCTATTAAATTAAAAAAATATGCTGTAATTCTCTGTGATTAGGTTATTAACTGCTAAACAAAGAAAAAAAGACGAACATCGTCTAAGTGTGCTAAATCCATAATTTCTGTGAGTAACCCATCATCATCACCATCATCATGACATTCAATGCTTTGAACGTCTACTGAGTCTCAAATTCACAGACCTGAAGTGGAACTCATATATACAATACTTATGAGGGCCTCATATCTTGCTTGTGCAGTGCTATAAAATAAATTTAGCAAAACAAAAAGTAAACAACACTGTGCCTAGATAAAGTGATAGTTTTAGTAAGATATGTTCTCTAATCCCTTCTAGATTCACACACACACACACAGATAGATAGATAGATAGATAGATAGATAGATAGATAGATAGATAGATAGATAGATAGATGCAATAGCTGGCCACTCGTATTAGGGCGGCTAGCCAATACCTATTGCAGACGCTCGCTCAGGCACATTTGTGTTTGTTCAACACTCAGAGCTCAGCTGTGGTTTATACTGCAACTATGGAAGAGAGCGTGTTATATTTCGTAATCAACCATTTGTACAACGCCAGCCCTCCGCTTCGTGCTAGCACAGCTATCGATGGCCCACAAGAGTTCCGTCTACCCAATTAAAATAGAATTAAAATGGCATGATAAGACTAATATAATTATTTGAAATAAGTGAAAATGTCCATACTTTTTAATAACGGCTTAAAACCAGAAATACTGAAAATGATTGGCATAAAATGCATTTACCGTTTCTGCTCAGATAAAAATTCACAATTTGTACTTTAATGAACTAACGGTGGTGGCACATAACAAAAAGTATTTTCTAATAATTATTAAGAATACAGTGGACTTTTTGATGGTGTAAACTTTGCTGAAATTATCTTAAATTTTTAATATTTGAAAAACCTGAGCTGTTATTAATATAAGATAAATATTTAATATTCCGAAAGCACCTTAATATATATATATATATATATTTAAATCATTTTAAATTTCTATGTAAGTGTCTTTGCAAGTAAATTCCATAAGTTAAAAATTCTAAGTCTAATACTCTCACGGCGAACACAATTGCAACATATCGAACGATATCGATTTTCGCCTAAGGTACAAAAGGTATGATAGGGGACAGTGTATATTCTATCATGTCATCCCATAAGTTCTGTCCTAATTTTGAATAAAGAAAACAAGTGACCAAATGTTACATTTAATTACAGATTCAATCAACAATGTATTTTCCCTGATTATCTATGACTTCCTTCCATCTATTAACAAGCTTACTAATTCCAATACTGTAAAAGTCTTTTGGCTTTGATTCAAAGAGCTCACAAATGTCAGTTTTAACCTCTTCCCGTGTTACAAAAGCTGTTTCTTCCAAATGATTCTGTAAGCTACGAAACAAATGGTAGTCTGAAGGAGCAAGATCGGGAGAATAAGGTGGATGAGGAATTTTCTCCCAACCAAGTTCTTCGATCTTTTGTGACGTCATTCTTGCTGTGTGGGGTCGCGCATTGTCCTGATGAAACATCACCTCTTTTCGATTCACTAGAGCAGGTCTTTTTTTCCTCAAAGCTTGGTTCAAACGCTCTAATTGCTGACAGTATATTTGAGCTTTAATTGCTGCATTAGGTGGTAAGAATTCAAAGGGGTTTATTCCTTGGCGCTTCCACCAAATTGAAAGAAGAACCTTTGCCCATGAAGTTCCCTTCTCGGCTGTGGCTGGGGTCCTTCCCCTTTACCAAGCCACTGTCTACGACGCTTAACATTTCGATAAAAGATCCATTCTTCGTCGCCAGTCACAAGTCTATCCAAAAAAGGTGAAACAAGTTGGCGGGAATAGAGAGAAGAGCAGATGTCAACTTGGGATTTGAGGTTGTTTTCAGACAATTCATGAGGCACCCATTTTCCAATTTTAGGAACTTTTCCAAGTTGTTGAAGATGACGATGAACAGTTGTATGGTTTGAACTGAGAACCACTTCCAATTCCTCAACTGATAAAGCAGGATTTTCTTCAAGAGCTGCTTCAAGAAGCTTTTCATCAAATTCAACTGGAGGTCCGGTTCGATCTTCATTTTCAAGGGTGAAATTTCCACCTCTGAATTTTGCAAACCATTTTTTGCAAGCTCTTTCACTCACACATTCCTCTCCAAAAACTGGGTGAATGTTTCTAGCCACTTCGTCTACTGAGTTTCCTTTCTTGAACTCATAAAGCATTATGTGCCTCAAATGATTCTTGGGTACTTCCATGTTAGCAGGGTTTTAATCAAACAAAATTTAATTTTATTGTTCTCTGAAATAAAATTTGATCAGTTTAAATGCATCTAAACATAAAAATAATGTTCAGCTCCATTAGACATTATAAAATACTCTATAAATTTCATTCATTTTAACAAAAAGTTAAACTTCGGACAGAACTTATAGAATGACCTGATAGTAACATTTTCAAACTATTTGTTCATCTTATGTCATACAATGCACATTCTGTACCTGAGCTTTAAACAGATTATAAGATTAATTGAGTCATACCTGGTATACATGTGTAGGAATGTAGTAGAATTTATAAGTGCAAGGTCTTCCACGATAAAGATCTGAGCAAATTTAGCCCAAGGATTGACAATACAGACTGTCGCAAGTCATTTACTTTCGTTAAATCTACACGCATACGTCTCTTTACACAGATATTCGCTTCCGAAGGCGTCTACATTGGTTTGCGAAATGAAACTGTAGGATTCACTGATTAGAATAGATTCTGAACTCATGCAAGTGATGGTCGTTTGCGTGTGCGATGTCCACCAGGAGGTCAATATCTTCCAGTGACTATTCAGTTTCAGCATTTATGCCTTCATACCTGAGTGCATTCGCTCATAACACACGCGCTCAATACCTGGCATCATGGTACGGGGTGTCATAATTTTCAACACTTTCGATCACTTTTGATGTTTTCAGAGGTGGCGTTGAACAGTGCTTTGTACGCACAGAATATTGTCCAACCCTTCCTGTTTAAATTCCTGCTACAAGTTAACATTCAGTTAACACACTTAAGATCATCGCTGTATAGCGTCAAAAGGTGCCAGTGGCGTGGGAAAAGCTTACATGATGGTTTGTGCAACAGGAACGATCGTGTGCATGTAAGAATACAGGACTATTTTAACGTCCAATAGGATATATAGTGTATTAGTATGTGAGTTGAGTACTGAATTCATTGTAGTTATTGATCTGCATACGCAGTCATTTGCTAAAATTGATTGATTTGTTTTTTAATGTTTATCATCCTTTGTAATTTAATTAAGACCGAAATATTGGATTGTAAGAAAATTCTTTTTATTTTTCTAATTTTTTTTTTTTTTGGCGAAGGAATATTGAATTCACATTTTGTAGAAGAACAGTGACTTTTTCAGATACAAGTCCTACTATTTAACCTATAGCTGGGGGAGATCGGTTCATACCTTTTCCAAGGGTATTTTTTGTGCAATTGAATATAACGATCTCGACTCGTATTCGAACTGGATTCTCCAATTTCTCATTCTGTGCATATCCATTACTCCACTCACACATCAAGAAGTTACTACAAACCAACTTACCTGGACGTTTAACTATGGAATAAATAGAAAGACATATTTAGTGCGTTTCAATTTCACTTTCCGTCAGTTATATGAAAACATTAAACGATAACTAGAAATCTATTTAAGTACATAAAAATACAAATGACGATAAGCAAACGCACTTCCAATTTATGCAAAAGGTTTTTCTTTTATTTATTTTGAATACAGATGCAAATCAATTAATCGATTTATTTAATACTTCTATTTCCCGCTTCTGTTTAAAGAGTTGAAATATTTTGTTTCTTAGGGAAATAACCAAAACAATTATTTCAATTGTTTCTTTTGTTTATTGAGTACAAACAAATAAAAATGTCAATAAATTAATGTATAACAAATAATTTCAGAAATTCCTTACAAACTTTGAATAATAAGAGTTAATAAATGTGGAAAACTTGAGACTAAAAATAAGTGTATAAAATATTTTTGTCTCTAATTTTGTCTGTCTATATTAAAGAGTAAATTGATTTCTATACACTGAATGCAGATTCTTCATATCTGATGAAATAATTGTTTGCACTGTACTCCTCTATTCAAAATTAAGGGATATTTTGACACTTCGAATGATAATCTCAACACTTTTCAGCACGGGGTCAGAAAAGATATTGAATTTTCATTTGTAAGTATAGAAACATGCCCTGGAGTTTATTGGTTATTAACAACCAAATAATAGTGAATTAGACCTTAGTTTGTAACGAAAAAATAATCCAAGGAATCATTCATGTTATTAATTCACCTATTCAGAAAAAGAAGTCTGAATCAGATCGAAGTTGAAAAATGAATAAAATGACCTTGAGCAAAATAAAACAAAGGGCGATGCTGTTATAAGATGGTGATGATGTTATAATAATAATAATAATAATAATAATAATAATAATATGTTATTATGCAATATCAGACATGACTCCAATGCCTGCTGATCTTAATTGATTGGAAGTGTTTATATGCGCATGTTTTGTCTTGGTAAATTAAAATGGGCCACAGTAAATAGCTATTTCACTACTGCAGGTTTGCTTGTCAGTTATCATCTTAACCAGTATAACATGTCCCACTAGGATCTTGTGTACTGTGTATTTCTTCTCATGAGCGGAGTAGTGGAAAATTATCATGGCCAGTGTCGAGAGATTTTATTATTTTATTTTTTAGGATGAGGCAGCTAAGGTGAGTTAGGAGCCACATTGAGATGTTTTCTGAAGTATTCACACTTGTACTGATTGTAATTAAATCACTTTCACTATATTTGGAGAAATCAAAGAAACTGCAATACTAATGTTGCGACTTTTGAATTAGATTGTAGTTGATTTTTTTTGGCTCAGATTAGATTAGTTGCGGTGGCTAAAGTTTTCAAAAAATTGCGTGCTATTAATCTTTGTTGTTGGACTGCATGCTTGTTGAGAAATTGGGCAAAAATAAGATTGGTTTCAATCATCAAAAGCATTAGTATCTCATTCAGAAATGGATTACTACTGATTTTGTTTTTTCTGCGAATAAATTGATTTGGGGAGTGATATAATCTGAATCTGATCAGGGGAAGAGTCATAATCAAATCTAGTAGAAATGTTTGAACCGAATGTGAAAATGTGCGAGGGAAAAAAACACCCTTTTTGATGAGAAGTGATGGGAAACTGACTGTAAACTTAGAAGATGTACAAGTGAAAATACACAAAAACAAATTAAATATTACTTATGGGCAAATTAAATGATTTTTAAGGAAAATTAACTTTTCATAGCTGATCGATTTTATCCATAGCCAAATTTCGGAAAGTATTTTGAAGTCAATAACATCTGAGAGACAGCAAAATAGTAGTAAAGTTATCTTTCTCCATTTTCATTGCTCTTCTCTATATGCTGTGTCCCCCCAGCACGTAGGCGACCATGGCTCTCCACAACTTTCTGTTCCTTGTAGCTCTTAATAAACTTTGTCTTTCTGTTATTTTTCCTAATATCTGTTCTGCCATCTCATTAACTATCTTGTGGATTGTTTTCCTCTGTCCTTTTTGCCATCTATCTGTCACATAGGTATCAGATTTTCCATGCTCTTCTCCCTGATTATTTACGCCCAGAAACTCAACTGGCTTTTCCTGGTGTTGAATATTAATATCCTTTTTTGTTTCCATTTTCTCCAAATTTTCACATGTTCGGTTCACAGTATACTCAGCATTTTTCTGTAAACCACATTTTTGTTGCATCATATCTCTTCTTTATCTTTGAAGAGATTTCCAGAACTCACTGCCATACAGGAGGACAGATATCACGTAACAATTTAATACTCTTTTCCTTGTTTCTCTCGAAATCTTCCTATTTCTCAATACTTTACTTAGCTTTTGGAATGCTTCCTTGGCTATCCCAGTACGCATTCGCATTTCAGTGCCTCTATTAAAACACTTCCCAGATATTTAAATTTAATTTTTCACCTTTTGCTAACAACTAATGCATTCTGTCCTCTTGAAGGTGATGTTTGATCCTTTCTTCTCGCTTTCCTTCATTACCCTCTGTAGGAGTTTTTGCACCTTCCTTTCTGTGTAATCTGCATACCTTACCTTGTTGTGGCCGACAATATTACAAAGATGACATAACTATTACATTTAAGCAACAGAATACCTTTACAGGTGTGTTGATTTTTTTCTTAGGAGGCAAATACAATTTTATATATTACATTTTACAAAAGTTGTCACAATTCGATGTTGATAAATATAAGCTTATAATGCACTATTATTACTATTACTCTTTATACAATAAAGGATAGTTTTGATCGAAGACAGGGTAAAATAGAAAAAAAGTTGGGAAGGAGATATTCAGATTAAGGACCAATATATATGCCTACAAGTAACCCAGTTGATAATCTTCCTGTAGGGCACTAATTTAAACATATTAACCGAATAGAAATTTAAACAAAAATGAGGGGAAAGGCAGAACGAAGTAAAGTCTAAAAGCATACTTTAAAACATAATTTTCTTGATGATAAAACAGAGATTCTACTGTTTAACAAAATAAATTTAAATGTGCATATTTTCAGGAAATTGTGGTTTAATTCTCATTTTTAAAGTTCATATAAGTACATGTATATTTAAACTGTCGCACTTTTTAGAGTGGTAGGACAGTTAAGAGTTAACTCTCTTTGCAAGCGAATTTAACTTCTTGAGTGTCTAAATTGCGGAGAGAAATTTAAAATAGACTGAAATATAATAAAGTGCAAGTTTCCCTAAGCAATCGTGTTTTAAAATCGCAGTCTGAATCAGGTCTCTCATTCACAACGTTTTCTTTCATTAGTTCCTCAGAAATTAGTTAAATGTAGAAGTGGTCCGACAATATCTTCCATTGTTGGTAGTTCTGCACATTGGATATTGTTCTACTTTACTCTGTCTGCTTTGCATCACTGCAGAAAAAAATAAGTTTTCTTTGTATTTCCTGCTTTTTAATGTTTTTCATTCATTTTCTTTCTCTGCGAACAAAAATATTTTGTTTTCCACTCGTAATTTTTACAAACGTTTTTTTTTTTACAAATTTTGTTTATTTTTATGTAGCAGTATTTTATCCACCCTCACTTCTATTCAGAGACATTTTCTTTGACTATGTTATATTTCCTGTTTTCAAACTTAAAATTAACAATTTTTATATTACTTTTCGCTAACACTTACAAAAGCGTAAACTTGTACGTGTTTTATAGGCACATCTGGTGACACACATACTCACACGCAGATATATATTTATGTTGGGAAAATTTTATGTCTGCGCCTGTATGTAATGTTTTGTGTGTATATGGACATATATATATAGTTTTCTCATAGGTAGTTTGTCACGCATGTGAGCGTTAGTTTGTGCCTGAATCTATTCATAATAATTTTAACGATTATATGCATTTATTTATGTAGAACTGTATACACGCACACATACACACACACATATATATATATATATATATATATATATATATATATATATATATATATATATATATTCTTATTAAAATCATAGTCCAGACACAATATCACTAAAATATGTTTGACTGACACATGAATACTTACGTATGTATAAAAACAATTACCCACATCTATTTTGTACGTACGCTCTGTTAAATCTATTTAATAGAGTAGTCATCTTCAAGTATGGCATATCATCTTGTCCCTCCATATGAACATGTTGCATACACAAATTTAATCAACCGTAATCAACTCTATACGCTCGGTGGTCCATATGCTTGAAGGCCTTCACATGTATTTTCATATATGTATATATATGTGTGTGTATGTATATATATATATATGTGTGTGTGTGTGTGTATGTGTGTGTGTGTGTATGTGTGTGTATGTGTGTGTATGTGAATTTATGTTTGTGTCTGTGTGTATGTAGCAATCCTTGAGTATTTTTGCTGGAATATGTGTGTTTGTACATACATATAGCATTAATTTATACGTACAAAATACGTCTGTATTTATGCCCTTGAATAAAACCATATTCACGGAATAAGTTATATTATATTTAGAGTGCGAATATATGCGCCTACTCTTTCTTTCTCACTCATAGGTTCATCAATATGAGAAAATTAATAACACATTTTCTTACACTCACTCGTTTTTATTGTCATTATTATCAACGCTATTCTTGCATACGTTTTCTTTTTTTTTATTGAGGTAGCTTTCTTATTTGTTCTCTATTCTATTTTATTGTTTTGCCTTTATACTTTAATTACAGAGATTGTTTTATACAATCTTGAAACAAAATTGAAATTGTTAAAGTCGTCTTTGCTAGCAAATTTGTTTCAATGTTACAAGAAAATCAGTCAATAAAAACATTGTGGAAAGCATCGGTTAATTCTGAACAATAAACTAGAAAAAAATTTTTTTTCACATTTGCTTTTGTAGATTGAAAAAAGAAAAAGTTTTATTAAACAACACTCATTCAGAATAATTCGATTTTGCATAAGTTTCTAACTTCCTGCCCTAAACCACAATCAATGTTTATCTGAAATCGTCTAAGATGAAAGCCCAAATATGTTTTTCACAAATAATATCAGCATTCCATAGGTTTGACAAAATTATTTTTTTAATAGAATTAGACCTAAGTCTAAAATATAACGTTTAATTAAAATAAAACCGAAATTGTCATATGAAATATTTATGAAATACCTTTGAGTGGTTACGAATTGATTTCCTATATGTTACAAAAGAGAAATGATACAATCAATTCAATGACTCTTTTATTCTTTCAGAAAATTTATTTTCCATCAAAATTTCTAACAGAACCTAATATTATATAAAAATTGATATTGTAAACAGGTTTTGGAAGCAATTGCAAATATCAGATGATTGCAAAAGTGTGGGCCCGATTTTCAGTGTTAATATAAAATTGCTTGTTTTTGTGCTGATTTCTGATGTGCTCTAGATTTAGAATTTGCATCGTTCAGTTTTAGTGATATTGTGTCTGGACTATATCATTTAATGACACACACACACACACACACATATATATATATATATATATATATATGTATGTATGTATGTATGTATATAAAAGGGTCAAAAACTAATATTCCATGGTTATAATTTATTACATTGGAATCATAATCACGATCCAATTCATCAGACCTACAAATTCTAAAAGCTTTTTGAATTTGTAGGCCTGATAAATTGGATCGTGATTACGATTCTAATTTAATAAATTATAACCATGGAATATTAGTGTTTGGCCCTTTTATATTATATCCTTACTCTGTCCTGGATTCTATCGTCTTGAAATTTACATATATATATATATATATATATATATATATATATATATATATATATATATATATATATATATATATATATATATATATATATATATACGTGTGTATACAATTTTGCATAAATAAATCGTTAAAATTATAATATATGAATACATTTAGACACAAACTTACATGCGTAACAAAATACTCATGAGAAAAACATATATATGCAAGGCGTCCATGTACACATGTAATACTTTCTTGAATGTTTGACGTCAGAAGGAATCGCAACAAAAAGAAACATCCAGAAGGTTTAATTGTACCGTGCTCCAGATTTTCGGACGACTAAACTATGGTTTGTCAGATTTCATAAGGATGATTTTAGCCTCAACTATCAAACACACTCCATGCAAACTTCCAACATCGATGAAAACGTTCTCTTTGCCAGCGTGGAGAATAAACCGAAGATTTCGAAGGAAGAGAATGCTAAGTGTTTAATAATCGATATTCCAACTGCCTTTCGCCATTTGAAGAGACTTGGGTTTAACAAAAATGGCCGATTTTGGCAAATCTAAAAGGTATCATTTTCCATCACGACAATGCAAGACTGCATATTGCATATTGCAAAGCAGACCTTGCAGTACCTTAAAGAGTTGAAATGGGATAATCTCCAGTACCTACCGTATTCTCTTAGCTTAGTGCCTTCGGATTTTCATTTGTTCTGGTCTGTACAGAACAATTTAAATGACAAAAATTAGACTGTACAATCAGCTGATAATTACCTTACAACATTCTTCCAACAAAAAACACGAAGTTTCTACGAATATTGGCATCAAGAAGCTTGTAAAACGATGAGGACAGTTGTTAAACACAAGGGAGACTATGTACTTGACTAATAATTTTTTTTACGTGAATATGTAAAATTTTTTTCTTAATTTTCTATTCAGGCACGGACTTTTAATACAAAAAACACATTTTTTCTCCCGGGTTTTTTGGAACAGATCCCAACATCCGATATAGATATTTTTTCAAAATTTAGAATCTTAATATCATCTCATAATAGGTAACTTGCCTGAATTGTATCCGGGCATATTTTCTAGAAACATCCTATTCAATCCACTATTCATTCCCAGATGAGATAATCTATTTGGGATGCAAAACTTCCACTTATTTTAGTCTGTCGCTTTGGTTTCATTTTCCGATTCCTCGCGATGATTTTCTGATCCTTGGTCTCTTCTCAAAATATTTTAATTTCTTACGTGTTAGTGAAAGCATTCCGAGTAATCCTTTGAATGAAAATTATTATCTTTGATTGTAGGCAATACATTTGCGCTCATTCAATATAGAATCTTTTATGTGATGAACATGTTTGATCAGGCTATGGTTGGGTGCTGTTTCAAGTTTGGGGATTGGCAGTTAATGTAGCAATATATCACTGTAACCTGCTTTCCTTGTATTTAGGGGAGAATATGACGTAGATACGAGTACATAAAGCTTCTTCTTATATATTTGCAGCAATTTGGTTCCAGTGTACTTAATATATTTTCATCACTATTTTCACATAGGTAAACTCTATATTCAGCTCACATTTGATATATGTAAATTCAAGAAGAGTTAAAGGGTCTTCTTCTTCTTCTTCTTCTTCTTCTTCTTCTTCTACTTCTTCTTCTTCTTTCATTTTCTTTTCATTTATATTTATATTTTATTTTCCAAAGGAGATTGCAGCTATTGAAAGTTTTAGACTGCTTAAGTATTAAGTCTTTGATAAATCTGTTTTCCATTAGTTTCCCCGAGGGAAATACAGTTTAGAGACTTTCTGCAATAAAGTATTATTATTCCCGTCATCTATCCTCATCTTTGCTGTTCTTACCACAAGATTATGGGCTGTATACTCTTTGTCATAACCGCTGATCTTCAACTGAATTTAAACATATAACTGCTACTTGTGCTCAATAGAGCGCCGTCCTACGCGAAGGTATATACTGGAGTATTCTTGCAACGGCTCGTGGTGAAACAGATGAATCCAGGAAACAATACCAACATAGCAACAGGAATCAATATACCAAAATCAAGAATAGGAATATAATATCACGCCAAAAGAAATAAACGATTTCAAACCAAACAATTGAAAAATCATTAATGATTACCAGAATTTACAGACAAATGGGGAAGGTTGGAGATTACACCGGTTTCAATGCTGTGATAAAAATACCAGATATGTGAATGCTAGTCTTAAAGATGTTTTGATCACTGAACTCGATATTTCATGCAATATTTTACTTTTCTTGCATGTATTATGCTTGATTTTTGACAATTGATTTAATAAAATATTTCATTATGGAATTCTGACTCTTTCTCCTAGAATTTCTTAAAACTTTTTTTCGATGAAAACTTCTTTTGTCCCCATCTTTGATTTATCGTTTCAATCATGTTTTACTCATTATTTTCGGGTCTATTACATGAATCATTTTCATCATTTACTGTGTTGATTTATTGTTAATTCTCATCCGCTAAATGAAAACATAAAACGGAATCTGTCGCGAAAACTTCTGTCTACTCTCCAAGGCAACCAAAAGTCGAAATGGAATCACAAAAAGCCGAAAAGGAAGCAGCTTTTGACCAAAAAATATAACAATTCTGTTTCTGAAAGAAATTTCATGATTGAGAAAACATGCGGGAATTCAACTTCAATCCAACAAAAGTAAATTTCAAATAATAATTTTATTTTCCAAGGCTTATCTTCTTTTCAATGCATACAATACTATAACATAGTTACACCGAATATCCGTTGTCTCCAAATTTGTTTAAAGCTAAACGAATTATATAAAACTGTATGGTAAATCTGTTGTGATTGTATTCTGTTGATTTCGATCTACCGAGTAAATAAATAAAAAAATAAATCTCGGTGTTCCAGGCAATTTCAGAAAAAAATAAAAATTAGAAAATGCTGAATTTTAGCATCTTTGTGCTTTTCACATTCCAACAATTCTGACTGGGATCTGATTATTTAGTAGACTGATCAGTAGTTGTTTTTTTTTTCTTTCACCAATCTTCAAATGATTTACAATATTTTGATTTTGATTTTATCTTTTCCTAATTCTTTGTACAAACTAACTGAAAAAAAATCAAGAACAAGAATTTCTATGACTATATTATCTTTTACTGATTTTCATTGTTCTTTCAATTTCTTTTCACTTTTCATTATGGTCTCAAGCTTTATTTATCTGGCAATGGTCGGTCAGATAGAAAAGCATAAAAAGCGACAAACTGAAAGAAAGAATTGATGAAGAGTAAAGAAGGCAGAAGGAAGAGGCAACAAAGAACATAAAAAAAATATTTGACTTCCTACGAACAGAACATTTTCTTTCATTCATTTGCCGGAGATTGTTTGCATTCTTTTATCAATATCATATTATTTTACAGAATTTGCATTTGTATACATTCGAGTTGTGTGCGTTTGCATGTCAGAAGGAGAGAGCGAGAGAAAGAGTTTCTATTTGAAATGCTGCACTAGGGCTTTCATTATGAGGGTTTTAGCCGGAAGCAAAGAATAAATAAATTGGGAAAATGAAACTCAGCGATAACTCAAACGAACTTATTGTAATGCATACTAATACCAGACCATACATAACATCCTATACATAACATCATTATTAATTCAACTACGGGCTTCGTCAATTACTGTTAGCTAGTGGGTGAATTTTCATCGAACGTGGATACTACTGGATGTTCTTCCGAATGGAAAAGACTCTCTTCTCTCTTTCTACCTATAATCCGGTTTATCCCAGTTGTGTACATCCAAGATACAGCAGGGTTGACCACGTGTTTACATGTCGACGGCAGCCACTGGCATCTAATGAAGACACAACTCTGCACATAGCGGCAAAGAGTTCATCTCTTAGATCAACCTGACTTCTCTTATAGACTCCGCGTGTAAATCTATTTAGCGATGACAGCTACTGGACCTATTTTCCTGAAAAATTGTTTTTAGAGAAATATTTTATAAATTTCAATCGAGAGTTGTACGAGTTATTCGATCAGTGAATGCCGAATGTTTCCTTTAAAAACATCTAATATTATTACCATTACCGCTACCATTATAACATTCCTGAAGTGTCTTGAAAAATCGTTAGAAGAATTGAAAAGATGAGGTAGAATTAAACCTATTGAGATGATATTATTATTATAAAGCAGAATATACTGATTAGAGTGTTGAGGTTGTGTAAAGAATTGCTTTCACTTGATTTCCAGTAAAAGCGACCAGTTACTTTTTGTATGAGAGTTCATTGTATCATGTCGATAATAACTTTATGGAAACATACAAGTTCATAGCAATCGGGAAAATACACCAAATGATGATCTAGATTGACAACCCATGTTGATTTCTCGATGCCATAAAACTATTAGCAACATAAAGTCATAAAATATACGCCTCTATTTATGTTTTCATAAAGAGAAATATACCTATAGAACGTGTATGGCAATGAATATTTTTAATCTTATCAGTTCATGGAAGGAGAGTGATAATAGCTTTGAAAGTTTTATTAAAAAATCGTGACACAGCACAACAGGTAGTTAAGCAGCACCTTCAAGATAAAATGAATATGTATGAGATACAAAAAATAAATAATGTATTTCTAAGTGTATACATAGGTATAGATATATACGTTTGGGTGTTATACTTGCTATATATGACTAGTTTTGCATAATGTAGATTTTATATATACGTTCATATGTGAATTCGTCCGACTCTCAACAAATGATTTGACATAATATTTTCTAATATTTTTAAAGATTAAAAAGTTTGAACAGAGTTTCTTACATTTCTCTTTCTTGTAATCTTTTACTGATCTCAATAATTCAATTTACTGTGTAAATTCATATTTAGAATCCGTTGTTGATTTCCGTCTCCAGCCAAAGCAAAATAACTTCCTTTTGGGAAATATATAACAGAATACGTGTTCCAAAAAATATTACATTTCATTAAATAGTAACGCTTCTAGCCGAGGATTTATAGATTTATTTCGGGAAATCGACAGTGTTTATCCGATTTCTTGTTCAGTTCTCAAAGATTAGTTTACCCAAATGATTCAAGCTGTGCTTATCTTGATTGCGTCGACTCAATTCAACAAGAATAGAAATCGTCTAGATATTTCTCTGTTACTATCAATGATGGCCTACAATAATACTTACAAAAAGTAGCAGTCATTTGGTTATGCATAAAAAATGGATATTTATTATTCAAGAAAAAATATTTTTCGACAGTGAGGCAGTGAATAATCCAGCTATCCATCATCGGGCTTCAGATCCTATACTAGATA
This sequence comes from Acanthosepion pharaonis, assembly GCA_903632075.3. NCBI lineage: Eukaryota > Metazoa > Mollusca > Cephalopoda > Sepiida > Sepiidae > Acanthosepion > Acanthosepion pharaonis. Next base: position 294,305 of record CAHIKZ030004795.1, on the reverse strand, counting down.
ACATGGATTCAGTTGTAGAGCGATTATCTAATCCTGTTTTAATCAAATGGTAATGAGTTTCCATTTTTGTAAAATCATCAAAACTCAACAGATTGTAAGCTATGAATCTGTTTTCAGTATTTGATTGAAGAATGTTTTTATCAATGACAAAACATGTACACAAAATCACTTTCTCATGAAATAGTTACAATCCGATCTTTGAATTGGTATTACACTCAAAATTGGAATTCATGTTTTTTTGTTATTTAGTAGTTTTTAATTAAATATTGTCTTATTTTGGAAAAATTGTTGAACCATAACTGTGCAAAATGGATTGTGAATCCGAATATATATATGTATATTTTGTATCATTTTACAAATCCGTTTTCAATGTATTTTTGTTTATTGTGACCATCTTGTTGAAATGTTGGCTTTTAATTCCACTTGCCACATTTAATGACGCCTGAAGATCTTGAATATAGCATTTCTTTTTCTTTTGTCAATGTTACACGATGTCTGTTGAAATTACTTCTGTCTGATATCAACAATGACTACGTCTCGTCCTCTCTATTGGATGCAAGTTTCAGTCTGAATTTCTCGAAGTTATTTATCCGTACGCCTATTCAAACGGTATGTGACACAGGGTCGAATTTTAAGTGGTAGTCTTAGACGTATATAATAGTATAGGTTCTATTTATCTTATATACTGAATGAGATTTTTAAGAAGAAGTGGCGATTAGGGGCAGTGTAATTCGCATCTAGTGAAAAAGGTTAAATAAATTACACAAAAATTAAAAGTAAACTACAAAATGTTTTCAATTTTCTTGTTATTATTCAAACTGTTTTCCTCTAGCGTCTCCTGATGGCAACAGTCCAAACCACTAATTCATCATTGTGCTTTCATGCAGAGAACAGAATAATGGTGAAGAGATGAAATCCTTTGCTTGACCGATTCTTGCCAATATGTTGGACACTAGCAGAAATATTGGACGAGAAAGCGATTCATCGTCTGTGTTAATTTTTTCGAAGTGCAAGCATCAACAGGAGTGGTGTTTTTTCTTTAAATAATTATAACTTTGGTTCAACAGATTTTCCAAGAACACACAAAAAAAAATCACAATAGTGTATATGTATGTAGGGTGGAATAATAACAAACTTAACCACACATAAGCTCAAAATTCTGTCTACAAATATCCAATTATATATTTACAAAACCATAATTTTCATCTTTCTATTGGCTGAATGTGTGTCGAATTGATAAAATTATTTATTTTTAGTCACCTCAGATAAAAGTAAGGAATTATCGTTAATAATTACTATTTATCAATTTATTTCCTAGGAACGTTTCTCTTACACAAATAAAGGAATGTATTAATTTCTTTCATAAAAAGTTTAAGACTTTAAAAATGATATGCAAAATGTATTCTTGAACATAATATTAATTTATAGGAATATTATAAAAATATATAGAAATTATACAAAAGATTTCAGTCATTTCAAAACGAGTAAAAGCGATATTTTAGATATCGAGCCTGATTCGTAGCAAGGAATCGCCATAAAGCCCTTCACAGCACTATAACTAATTGTTAACTCAACGATAACTGTATGTGGAGATAGCAATAAAAACAAACACCTGTTCAAGTTGTTTTGCCAACATTCTCGTACGTGTTGATTTTCTATTTTGACAGGTTGTTATCACTTCGAATAATATCACTTTTAATAAGACGAGAGATATACTGAGCACTGGCATGACAGCTATTTCATGAAAATGCGATTTAAAACTACTTAGGCGAGTTAAGTGAGAAGATATCATGGAAAAATAACGATCTTGGAGACAGTACACAGACAGAGGAGAATTTCGACCTTTCATTTCAAACCATCAGAAAGTCACCATTTCTCGTACAACTTATACAGTTTTCAAAGCATACTAAACAATTAGATTTTCTTTATATGACATTTAAACGAAAGTATCATAAAAAAATAGAAGCATGAACATTCCAAAGGAAATACGGACATGAACGTCACCAGTGAATTGAATAAATACATTCTTGACGACTACTGAATCTTGCATACCTTTATACAAAGGAAAATGTCATTTAAATATCGCAACACACGTGTTCCAAATAGTTCTTGTGCATATTTTGCTTTCATGAATGGTGTCCTATTTCTAGTGATACTGATAATAATTTCAGATATTTTTGTTGATTTTTTTAAAATTTATTTTAAAACAATATAATTTGTATTAACGGTTTTATGGTTGTTGTAATGGGTCTTCATCTCCTTCTTCTATGCAACTTGGGACTTTAGAACGTGGGAAATCCTGGCTTTCCACAATTTCCTCTTTTTGTAGCTCCTACTAATGTATGTATTTTTGTTATCTCTCCTAATTCCTGTTCTGCCAACTATTTGCATAAATTCGTTAAGTAGATTGTTGCTTTTCTCATATGTGCAGTCCTTGGTATTCTCAGCATCCTTCTGTAGAAGTCTCTTCTTTATCTTTGAGGAGATTTTCTAGCATTCACTGTCATATAGGAGGACCGATACTGCATAACAGTCCAGTACTCTTTTCTTTGTTTCTAACGAATGATTCTTGTTTCTTAATACTTTGCTTAGATTTTGGAAAGTATGTTTGCCTATTCCAATGTTCCTCCGGATATCGGTGTTTTATTTTTCATCGTATGTTAAAACTCTGCGTCGATATTTAAATTTTTGTACTTGCTTGATTTTGCTGTTTCCAGTTTTTACTATGCGTCTTGGGTTGTTTGTTTTGCCAACAACCATACATTCTGTCTTCGTATAGTAATGTCGAGTCCATTCTTCTCTCTTTCCTTTACTACATTCTTTAGGAGTTCCAGTAGAGTTTCCATTTTGTGTCTGCTATCAACACTGTGTGCCATCTGTGTTACCGTTGAGAATGTGCTCGCAAATAATGGCTTTTCTGGTAGCGCGCTTCTAATTTTCTCAGTACTACCTTTTTATGAATATATATCCGGTGAGAAGACACATCCTTTCTAGTTTTGTGTATTTGCTGAATTCACTTTCAATTCGTATCCAAGCTGTTTACAAGATGATTGTAATATATTTCCCAAAGAAATCAAGCTTTTATCTAACAAGTTCAAACTTATCATTGCTGCGTATATTATTAAACGCTTTTGCATAAACTATAAAACATAAGGTATATGCATTCTTTTGCATTTGTATTGCTCGATCTTTTATCATTCCCAGCATAAATATAGAATTCCTTGTCCCTGTGTCTTTAACAAAACCAAAACTCTTCTTTTTCCTATTTCCGCTATAATTCTTCTGCACGCTCTGTTTGGATTAAAAGTTTTGTTCCGTCGCTCATTATGCTAATCGAACGATATCCCACACTGTGATAGCAGAACATCTGCCAGGAATTGTGAAATGTTGTAATATATATATATATATATATATATATATATATATATATATATATGTGTGTGTGTGTGTGTGTGTGTGTGTGTGTGTGTGTGTGTGTGTGTGCGTGCGTGCGTGTATGAATAAAAAGAATTAAAGTAAAAAATATATATGAATAAAAAAATATTCGTTTTATCTCTTCTACAGATACAATCTGAGAATATTTACACACATACACACGCATATATATATATATATATATAAGGAATGCTATAAGTAAAACATGTGATTTGCTTGTGTATGTCATGTTTTCTCCTTTTCTCTTTCTCTCCTTGCACCTCTGTATGCCTGTGTTACTTCTCTCCTATTTTTCTCTAATTTCTCTATCATTCTATATATGCATATATGTGTATGTGTGTGTGTGTGTGTGTAAGAGAGAGAGAGAGTGTGTGAGTGTGTGTGGTATTGCGTGAATGTTTTGGCGCAAAATAAAATGGAGAAATATACCCGAAAAAACTCTCATTTTGTAATCACGCGATTAATAAGGAAAATTGCTGAGAATGTTTCACATCACGCATCACCAACTTTTCATCACTAATAATGTTTTCCCCTTCAACTAGACATTTTAAGAGAATTCATCAAAACACAATTGTCTGCATAAAAAGTGAGTTGCAAAAACAAAACGTGTAAATAACGATAAGAGGAAAGCAAATATTTTAACTATTTGTAACAACTTGCCATAAATACGAACAAAAACAAGTATAAATATTTGGGGTCATTTGTTCATTAATAATTCGTAGAGCACTTACTTTCTTGAGAATGATCTATATCGTTGTTGCAGCTAATCTACACGATTCAAATATATATTTAAATAGTAAAACTAACTGACCTTCTTATGAAAATTAATGTGTTCATTCACATATTTTTACAAATTTATATACTTACCTTTGTTCAATACTAATGCTTTCGGAAGATTCTGCATGAAAATGCAAAAAGAAAAGAAAAAAGAAAGACGTGAATAGTAACACTGAAAATTTGTTTGTGATACATACGAGCACATTCTTCAATATAACTTAATTAAATATCTACTATATTCTTGATATCTGGCATCATGGTTTTGTTAGCTTACTTCATGTGTACATGTCGACATGCTACTAGTCTATAAATCCATAGCTTTCTTTTTTAATACATCAAATGATTCAAAATATTTCGGGATATGGTTAATTAAAGTTTCAAAATTTTGACTACGTTTTAGTCTATTTCAAAAGTTATGAATTATTAACATGTCGGAATAGCTTATTTCACAGATACGGTATTGCTAATAAATAAATACATCCCTATATTTCTAAGAGAAAGTAAATTTTCTTCTAAACTAAGCAAAACGGTTTTAATTTTTCTGGTAGATTTTACAGAAATCGGTAAATATATTTTATCAACTTTAATATTTTCTAAAAGGGAATATATAGTGTTTGCAATGCTACCAATAGTTCTTAAGAAGTCATCATTTACAGATCAGAGACATTTAGATCACTACTGAAAGAACAGCTGCAAAATATAACGATAAGATCATTGTTGCCAAAATTGTTGCAAAATCACAATAAAATGGGAATGTTTGAGGTTTACAGAACCGATCATGTCGATCATGCAAATCCGACACCGAGGCCTATTCTTTTGTCAGTAGATTTGTTGGTGACGATGTGAGAAAATTCGACTTTGGATATTGGAAATGATATTAAAACAGGGTGTGTCTTCAAAGATTCTACTGCAACAATAAATGTACTCTGAGCTGTTGTATGAATTCTAGATGGCAGCATATTCATGTTTATCGTAACATAATTTAAATTCTGTGGAATTTGGTTCTAAATAATATCTGATAATATCCAATTTGAGTGTCCATAAATAATAGAACCCTACAATGCTTGACGATGATGTATCAAGTGGTCAATAGAATTATGTTGGCAATACAAACTTGTTTAATTTTTATTAAAAACAACGCGTAAATACCTTCTCCCACGAAGCAAATGTAGATGTCACAAAAATAAACGAGGTAGCATTGTTGTTAAAGTATTAAATAACAGTATGTTGCTCCAAAAATAAACAACGCTAACGTATAAAAACAAAACGAAAAACAATACACTGAAAAGAATGTTTCTTTTCAAAAGAGTTTCATTATAAGTGTATTTGATTAAAAGAGAAATAAGCCTGAGATCATATATCAGAGCGTTTTATACTCATGAATATATACACATGTATATGCACGTTTGTTCACATTAAATTCACGAAATATATGTATGCTTTTACACGAGATTACGTATCTGTATGTGGAGGAAATTTACATATAGATATGTTCATGCATTCAAATCGTCGTTGTCTGAGGACACCTTCTTTTAAATGAGTACGTTTGTTTTCCAGTGTACTTATATATGTATAAACAAAGTTTAATTCGGATTGGAATGTGTAAACAAACACAATGAATTGAAACCTTCCTGCATGACATATCTGAATAATCTCAGTCGAGGTAGCACGTTCAAACACACACACGCACACACACACACACACACGCACACACACACACACACACACACACACACACACACACACACACACACACACATATATATATATATATATATATATATATATATATATATATATATATAAGTATACATGCATACATACACAGAGATGAAGAGAGACAGAGAGTGGGTAAATGTGCACATATAGCTCGAAATGCTATATAAAATCATGAACAGATACAAACACATATATCTGAACACCACGTACTAAAAACAGATAGATAGATAGATAGATAGATAGATAGATAGATAGATAGATAGATAGATAGATAGATATTTTGACATTGTCGAAAAATATTGAATTTAAAGTGTAAAAATAATTTGTGTTTACGATGACTTGTTGACTGGTCGAATATTTATCTTCGTCTGACTTCCTGTCTAATATTTTTGGAAGTGTTCCTCTGTAATGGTTTTGTGCCAATTCCTTCAAGACTGTAATTTCCTTGTGTGATAATGCGTTTAATTTGGAGGGTTCGAAGAACCATAGAATCGGATCTAGACTGTACCGAACCAGAGAATGTTTCTGCGTCACACATTTTAGTGAAACGATATTTACTTCAGTTAATCGATAAATAATAGCAATTCAAAAATATAGACGGCGCTGTAGATAATTATTTGTACAACTAAAAGAAAATACAGAGGATGCGATTTTGCTGGGTGAAATATAAAGATTATTAACCGTTAAATGGTCGTAAAGTTTGCATAAATATGCACGCTAAACGACAAAAAAAATGAGAAAATTCATTTTTTAAAGATCTGTTTAACACTATTAGATTATAAAATGAGAGAATAAAATAAAAATCTTTTTATGCAGATAATTTTAATATATTTAGTAGTATGAAACACATTGCATACACAATGCAGCAGTGCAGCAAGTTATCTAATTTTTCAAATTTTTCACTTCAAGATATATGTTTGCAGTCATAAGACTGCCTTTGGTTTCTTCTCTTAGCTTTATTTATATGTAAATACACCAGAAATGATACAACCTTATGAATTCTAGCAAATAGTAACCCTATGAATCCTTCATTTGCCAGTTAATCATTTATATTTGAATAATGGATCAATGTTGCTCGTATCATTGGAAAAAAATTTAAACCATCAATATGTACTGATCTCCAATGAAAATTCAGTTGATTATTTCTGCTATTTAAGGGTTAATAATCATTTTCAGGAAGATATTTTTAATATTGAAATCAAATTCTTTTATCCTTTTATTCTTAACTCACACAAACCTTCATTCAGTAGTATTATTTTTTTCCTATGTTATGATAATAATATTACCCTATTGTACGCCTGTTCGGGAATTATTACTAATTATTTCCAATTCCCGGCTCATTTTCAAGTGCGTCAGATTGAATAATATTAAATAAAAATAGAATCGCATTTCCAATATTATTTATTTGTGTTAAATTTTACAAGGGAAGATTAATAATGTTTCCTGTTATTCTGATTGATTTATGTATATAAGAAAGTAATGTTTATTTTATATATCCCACCTGGATAAAAAGATAATAAAAAGAATATTGTGGTATTGTAGGAATGGTGGTTTATCGCCCTAATGATATTTATAATAACGATAGTCCATTAGTAAAATGGACAAACGTGTTATGTGTGCGTGCATGTGTGGGTGCGTGCGTGTGCGTGTGTGTGCGTATGCGTGTGTGTGGATGGCCCTTGGCAAATGCGCTTTGTTAGAGTTTGGTCAGGTGTAGTTTGTATTTTTGAATGAATATATATTCTTTATTCATGTTTGGTCTGTGGCATTTTCTGGGCAAAGATAAAGCGAGAAGACTTGGAATTTGTGGGACCTATTTATTGCACATATGACTATTGACCCACTGTGTTGTATCAGTCTTAGGGTGGGATCTCGTATTTGTTGGCGATGAATTGTCATTCTGTTTTTGTCGGTGAGCTTAGGTTTGTTCGATGCAATCTTCGTTACATCCTCTAATTTAATATATATATATTAGATTTTTTGATAAACAGGTGAAATGATATTTTATAAAAAGGTTTTTCCTGATTTAAATTTATACATTGTGTCTTCAATTCCTGCAATAAGAGTAACATCACTTTTGACAGTTGATATCGGTTTTGTGGTGGATAATTTGGCACTGGTGAATAGCTTTTTAGGTATTTGGGTTGTCTTTTGCTTTTGATTGTGTTATGTACTTCGAGTGTTTGCTTTCTTTAATTCTAGGGTATTGTTTCAATAGTGGGAATTTCTTGAGGATAATGCTGTATGCTTCTGTATTTCTGGCTTGTATGGCGAGAAGAATTTATTTTTATTAACATTTTCGATTTCTCTGGTCGGTAGATGCCAGTTATACTAATTAATAAATTAAAAAAAGAGAAGTTTACTTAAATACTTATTTCCAATAGAATATAACGTTTATTGTAATAAGAAATATATATGCATACCCCATTTATATATATATATATATATATATATATATATATATATATATATATATATATATATAGTAACTACAAGCAAAACATTATGAAAAGTACACAACTGTAGTTGACAAACACAAGAAAATTAAATTAATTATTTATTATAAAAATTTAATAATTCAAACTCATCGTCAAACAAAATAATTCGCCTGCAAGATCCAAATTACAGAGAACCAATATTATTTAGGAATGTACATGTCTCTTAAGGAGCTGTATTCCTGACCAATCCAAATTCGTAAAAAAATATATTGGATATAATACAGCATGTTTAACAAGAAGTCTCTCGTTACAATTAGGTCTCATTTAAATCCACAAGGGGACCTACCAAACTCTATCTGTAACATATTCGTTGTTAATACGAATATAATAGCATCATCGACATGTACAAAAAGGCTAAAAATAATGGAAGCATTACTAATAAAAAAAGAAAAAGCCAACACTCAATAATATCAACAATGTGCTGATTGTGTTGAAAAAAAACATTCCTATAACTCTAGATACATGCATAAAACAATCCATATATTTAGTTAAAAGTAAAATAAAATTCATCTTTGATAATGGCCGAAAAAGCTTGGAAAATATTCGGACAATTTTTATATAATTTATGGCCTAAAAAGAAAAAAACTTATACGAACACATGAGAAATTATATAAAAATCTCAACCACAGAGAGTTGTTTTCAACGAAACATGCATAAAGGAGAGATTGCTGCACAATATATATATATATATATATGTGTGTGTGTGTGTGTGTGTGTGTGTGTATAATAAAAAGGCTTAAAGACTAATATTCTATGGTCATAAAACAGTACTGGATATATATATATATATATATATATATATATATATATATATATATATATATATATATATATATATATATATATATGTATGTATATATATAAATAAATAAAAAAAAGAACAGTAAGATATATAATCCGGTATTCTTATAGATATTTTTATTTTTACAAAATAGTGCTCAATGTATTTTAGCTTGTAAATGAACAAACCAATACCCAAGGAAAAAAAAGGGTAAAAAAAAGAAAGAACTAAGAACATGTACTTCCGGTGAAAATAATCGTCTAGAATCTAAGTTCAGAGTCCAAAGAAAAAAAACTCCGACACGAGTAAAGTAAAAATAACTAAGCAAAGTGGTCAATACGCTAAGTAGAGCAAGCAAATATATATATATAGTTTGCGTGGCGTGTTTATGTGTCTGCTGTGAAAATGTTTGTATTGTACCCTTTTTGGAAAGCTACAGACAAAATACACAGTTTAATGTAGGAGTTTTAATTTTATGCACGAGGTAAAGCATATTCAGCATAGAAAATGAACAAGTCTATAAATTTATAACCACTTTTTTTAATGGGTCTTTATATGAATTTGCAAGCATTTCGCAAATTCTCGGTGTAAACGAAGATTAATGAAAGATTCGATATATCTTATCTGAAGTAATTCTGAAAAGCATTGAAAAAGTCCAATCCACATCATCATTAATTGCATTTAGGCATTTTAATTTCTTGTCACTGTTAAAAAGTTATCGAAATAAATTTTTCCTCAGTTGAATATATCAGCAAGTCTAAGCTACGATTTTTCAATTAATAGGGGAATACCATGACTATGAAATATTATATATATCAACACAAACACACACACACATATATATAAAGAAATATACATATACTCACTCACACACGCACGCACATACTCGCACACACACACACACATATATATATATATATATATATATATTAGATTTTATTTATGTGCTTCATCACTACATAGGTGGTGCAATTATATTGAACTCATAATCGTCATACTTCCCTTGGCGTGACTAAAACTGGATATACAAAATAAAGAAAATCTCTATGATGTGCGGATAACACTTTTGAACACAACATGATGTGCAATTTTATTTTAATATAATTATTAAATGTTTGATTCTTTCTCAAACTTTGATCTCATAATGTTTTATCGTAATGGGCAATTAGTCGTTTTTACTTTGATATCGGACTTTATAAATGACATGCAAGCAGTTTAAATCTCATATTTCAAAAGTAAAAGGATTGGTATTTTAGATTTGCATTTACATTCAACGTAGCAACATGAAAGCCTCTATCAAATGATGATATAATAAAAGCTGTTTTTAAAATTTTTTGAAACCTCACAGTATTTTAATCTTACAACGGTATTTAATAATTCCAGTTAATTTTTACGTTATTCTATAAGGAATAAAATGAAAAATAGACTTCATGTCAGTATCGTTTTGCTTTTTATTGCATTATTTTCACGCTTAGAAAGATTAACCAAGTAAAATGAGTTTTTATCAAACATAAAGATCAGTTGAATTCGTTCAGTCCTTAGACTTTTATTAAAATTACATGAAAAAAAATTAATCGATTTTATCGAAAATTATTTTATAGTATATTGAACACTATTCTAGGTTTATGAGCGAATCTTTTCTTACTATACACTTAATCAAAATATTTTCATGACCAATTTTTGGAATCTCTGCGAGATGTACGAGATATTTTACAAACTTACAATATTTAGTTATTTCAAAAGGTATAGGTTAATTGAAAAAATCACATTTTATTCAGTAGAAAATCACCTTTGTTTCATATGTCCTGAATAAAGACCATGCAAATGTAACATTTTTCCCAATCATTTTTACTATAAATACTGTACATTTGATATAGAAATCTCATACTTTTTTATGGCGTTTTCATGGGAATCTTACTTTTCAAATATTCAACACTATGCTCACCTTTCAAATAACACAATAAATCAAGTTTCATCTTTGTCTCTGCTGTTCCGCATTTGTTGAACAACAGTATGATCATGTTTTTTCTAGATTATAAGATTCTGCATCGAACTGGTTCAGATTTCGTTCGAGTTATGCATTATAGCGAATAGTATTTTAAATCATTTTACTATTAACGCTGCATTAGTCACGTTATCCGAAAAGTTGTAAAGTACTCGTAATTCCTAGTTGGAAAATTGTTTCTTTTGCTCCTTCCGACTACTCTCCTGACTCAGGGTGGGTGTAGCACGCGGTGTGGAACAGTTGTAGCTCAGTTGTCCATGAAGGCAGATGCCAGAGTATTATCCATTTTCGGAAATCCGAGGTGACTAACGCACGGTTAATAGATTTTAGGAATTTGGTTCCCAAATTAACCAGATTTTGGCTGATGAAGTTAATTTTCATGAATATTTAAATATGTTTAATATAATCATCATCATCATCATAATCATCGTTATCATCTTCTTTTCCTAGTTTTTAAGTCAGTCTATTCTTGTGGGGGACTTTGTTACAGCTGCCAGGGAAAAACCAAGAATTGGTTCTCTGGCGATTAAGTTCCTTATCTTCCTGACACCAACATACACTCTGCAGCCAAACGGTGTTAATTCCTATTCACTTCCAATGTCTTCCTCAGCAAAACTGCTACTGTTACCCATCTTTTATAGCTTTGTGATAATTTCTCCCGTATCTAATATATTTTGGAACAGCACCCAAAGAGTTTCGGTTGTTATCACTGGAAGGTTACAGAATGTGTGGATGACCGAGAGTAGCGTGGTCGAATATTGTAAAAAAGGATAACTATGGTGAGGAAATTATTTCAAAAGAGTCAATGTATAAGAGTCGATGAGCAAAGATTTCGATGCAGATCATAGGAACTCCGTCGATCACTAAACAAAATTATCATAAACATAGGGAAACTATCGTCGTTACCGAGACAAGAATCTGAACTACTTAAACGAGGGATAAGATGTTAAGATATCGCCCCGAAATACTTTACAAAATCAGTATTTCTCATAGCCAAACACTATAATTATTCTACAAGGGGTGAAAAAACATGAACAGCGATGTTCCAAGTTTGTTTTAATGCTGGGAGAAAAACTTGAAAATCATATCCATGCGTATGGAGATATATGCGTAAGGTGGTAGGTAAATGCTATTTGAATGAATTAAATTCAATCTTTGGATAACCGTAGCCTCTGGCCATGTACCATCTAAGTTGGACTAAATACAAGACATGTAAAAACTTTCTATATAAATCACAATGCCCGGACATAACTTGACTTTTCAATGATACAGATTGAGTATTTTGAATGAAATACATGAGCTATTGGCGGCTCTTTCTAAGAGGAAAATTTGCATTGGCGATAAATTTATATCATTAGTTTTCTACAATGAAGCAATATCTATGCTACACAAAGAAGTTATTACTAAGCTTTTCATCTCGAAATCGTTGAAAACTTAAGAATAAACTCAGAAGACTGAACAAGGAAGAAAAGTTACTGACTTGGACAATCGCTAAAATCTTTCTGCAAAACTAATTTGAATCTATTAACTTTGATCTGCTGAGAGACGCACACCACAATTTTGTCGGACTGATTGATCGCCATTAATTCGATTACATCTTAGGGAGAAGTAGGGCAAATATTTCTTATTAAATTCATTCTCTGATGTTGGCACGTGGACAACGAAAACAAAACATCAGAGACACAAATGCTTTATTTGATTGTTTTAATTCAGTTTGCTTTGAATATATTTCTTTGCTTTTTTTTGTATTTTTTCACAAATACTGAGGTTTAGGAGGATACCATCTTGTTGCCCTTTCTTAGCTCTTTATTTAAAAAAAGGTTTTAATCAAAATATTAGTATCCTGTTTCAGCCTCTTCAAATTTGCAGACAATATTGTTCGGAGCATTTATCTTTTCTCGTGAAAACTGATGAGTAGGTCAATTATAACAGATTGAACTACGATAAGCACTCTCAGGTATTACGTTCCTATCTTCTTTAGAATAAATCTCGTTTTTAGCGCATTTCTTCTCTTCTCTCTCTCTCTCATTCCACCATATATATATATATATATATATATATATATGTGTGTGTGTGTGTGTGTGTGTGTGTGTGTGTGTGTGTGTGTGTGTGTGTGTGTGTGTGTGCTGAAAAATTCCGGTCACAACCCATTTCCATATATTATATTATTATTATTTCCTTTGATTTCTGTTGCATACACATTTCCTTCCGGGTCCCAACCAGAGACCTAAGGTCAGAAATGTCTTCATAACATTTTCCACTGATCATTTTGGAAAAAAAACTATGATCACACACATTTTACATAGTTAAGCTCTTCGTAATGTATGAGCTGTACTCGTGAGTACAGTCTTTTATATTTCTTTATGGCATAGGCTAAGAGGAATCCCTTCAGTTAGTTTTTCAGAAGCTTTTCCAATCAATCCGAGGGCTCCGACTTCAAGTAGAATTATTGATGTGTTCATGTGCCACATTTTTTAGATTTCCACTTCAAGATCCTTGTATTTTGATAGTTTTTTCTTCTTCAAAGATACCTTATAATCTGCAGGGACTGCCATGCCAATAAGAAAGCACATTATGTTTTTGTGCTTTTGAACACAATGCCTGGGCGATTAGCTTTCCTTGTTCTGTCTCTGTGAATTGTAAAGAATTATAAAATTGTTACAGATCCTATCTCTGTAACCGGTTTTGGGTGATGTTCATACCAGTTTCTTGCAGGTTCCTTCTCGTAAAAGTGACATATTTTCCAGTACAGATATTGGCTCACTCTGTCGTACCGAGTTTTATATTCAGTTGGTGCTAACATCGTTCAACCTGATACAAGATGATCAGTTATTTTTGGATATAGTCTTTCACAGAATCTTCATTTCGGATTAAGACAATTTTCAGCTCTGTGTTTGGTAATTTCTAATTAGCAAGCATTGGTCCTGTGTAGCAAGAATAAAACTTTCACTTTCATCTTTTAACCCTTCACCTTCGTTGCAGATTCCTAGTCCGAATTTTCCAGCTATATCCTCTGCCCTCTCCCTGCCTACGTTGGCGTTCAGCTCTCCCATAAATTTAAAGAGAATATTTTACAACATTTGTAAGATTACTGAGAACTTAAAAATTATATAAAAAGGCGCTCACATGTCATTTTTTTCTTAAAGTATGTTTTAACAAATAAAGTCTCCGTAGAACATCAGTAGAGGTGTTGACAGATTTTATCATCGCTTATCAAGTGAACGACGAGTGACAAGCGACAGTGATAAGCGAGTAATCAACGCTACCATTTGTTTCAAAAAACATGTCTCTGTTATTTTAAACTTAAAGTAAATAATATTTTTTCAATTAAGATTAATTATACTTTAAATCAACTAATATTCCTCAAATAAAATTTCAGAAAAGTATAATTTATTTTTTGTAAGATTTTTAAAACAGAGAATTAACTTTTTTTACAAATGTGACAAATTGTGTCAAAAATGAGCGATTTTGTGAAATCGAGCAGAAAGTTCAGATTCCAATCAATGTAATTTCTATTTGAAATACACCCGAGTGTTTTGCTTACTGGAAATAATAAATTTAATCTTTTAACTTTCAATTAAAGCTAAATAATGAAATCTTCAAGAATGTTTTTTCATTTGTAAAAAAAATCATTTTAAAACTTACGTATCGAAAATTCAGTGGAGGTACATACATACATACATATATATATATATATATATATATATATATATATATATATATATATATATATATATATAAACGATATATAAATTTAAAGAACTATTTTGGAGGAAAGATGTATAACATAGTGGAAAAAAACTTTCGTTTGACGTGCTTCATCATTTTAGAACTTCATCAGACTATGTTTATGTTTACATAAAAGCACCTCAGTTAAGTCCTAGAGGGCAAAACGTGTCACTTTGTCATTCATTTTTTTCTTCCAAAAATACATATATATTTCCTACTAATCCAAATGTTTTGGGATACCTATGTTTGAGTAAAGGCTCTCTTATTTTTAATCAATGGGAATTACGTCTACCGTCCTGTGCAGAGACTTAATAAATTTAATAAATGTAACGTTTAGAATAGGATAAAATAATGTCGTATAAAATCCATTGATTCCTGAGAAATTATTTTGTTTATGTTTTGGATAAAAAAAAATAATGACCTTTTAACTGTATGTATATGTTGTGCGTATGCTTCTAGAGTTATAGGGGGGGGTATTTTCCGACCACAGTCGGCCCATTGTGACCATGTTCACAGTTAATATTATTGAGAATTTGGCTTTTTCTTTTTCTTATTAAACTTTCCATTATTTTAAATCTTTTCTACATGTGGGTGAGGTTATTATGCTTGTATTTTCTATTAGTATGATTCGGAAGGAATCTAGTATGTTTGTGTGTGTGCTTAAATGGAGCTGTGGTCGCATAGGTGTAACGTAAGTCGTCTGGATAGGCATGTAGTAGTGTGATGTAATTAATTCGGTTTAATCAGGAAAAGAGTTCCTTAAGATGCATTTGAACTTCTAAATAATGTTCGTTCTTTGTAGTTTTGATTTTGCATGTTATTTTTTAGGATAAGGTTAGCACCTTATTTGTAATAGATAATTATTTTTTTGTTCGGGTCAATTGGGGTAGTGTATTTCTTTATGATATTTCTAATTGAAGATTCATCTTGATTATATTGACGTTCATTTGGCTGTTGTAGAAAATATTTATATTATTTTTATTTGTATGTTCACTATCGTTATAATTTACTTTGGTCTGGTGGTCGATGAGGTGGCTGGGAAAACCATTGTTAACTAGTGTCTGTTTTGCATTGTCAAGTTCTTTAAGGAAAAGTAGACGAGCGGATGAATTTTGGTGTGCTCTCTTTAAGAAGTTTTTTATCACTGCTATTTTGTATCTGAGTGGGAATTCACTCTTAAAATTAAGGTGGCAAAAGTTTCTGCTTGCAGTTTTTTTTATACAGTGAGGTGGTAAAAGTATTGTTACTGTATTCTACGAGAACATCTAAGAATAGGAGTTCATTTCTTGACTTAATTTTTTGGTTAAGGACAGAGTTTTTTTTTCAAATGTGGTTTTGTGAGAATCTATTTCTTTTGTGTCTTTCACTAAAATAAAAATATTCTCTACATAGCGGACATATATTTTAGGCTTACAGACCCGTTTAAATATCATGTTTATACATGGGACTTATAATAATTGGAGAAGCATGGGTCGAGCGGAGTTTTCATATTAATACCATTAGTTTGGATTTAGATGTTGCCATTATGGTTGTAGAATGGTTTGGTTTGATGGTTTGATGGATGGAGATGGGATAGAATTATTTGAGTACACAGAGTTGAGGATGGCTTGATCGACGGGACGTTTGTGAATAAATCGAGTGATGCTAAGATACCTTGGCTTGGTCTTGTGCGTTTTAGAATTTGGAGGAATTCGTGGGGGATGAGGGGATGATGTAATTGGTGAGTAGGTATGGCTAATAATGTCATTAAGCAATTTTGATAGCGTGTAAATAGGGGTTGGGATCTGGGAAATGATTGATCGTATTGGGCATCCAGATTTGTGTATTTTTATATTTTATCCAGGCTGGTAGTCTCCGATGATTTTTTGGATTTTCAGGGAAACGCCGCCAACGTTATTCGATGTTATGCATCCTAACATTGTCATCAGACGAGCTGACAAATCTAATACATATGTAATTTTGGGTAAAGCCGATTACCATAAGAAGAAATTACAAAACATCATCGATGACCGAACTAAATTCGCCAAACTATGCAGAAACCCCACGGAGACCCTAAAAGGATCCGTCAACAAACTCATAACATCGAATAACGCCACCGAGAGATGACAGTCTGTTTCATGATAATCGCAATCGCCAGGCCTTTAGCATGAAACAGTCTCTCGCCTCTGGGCGTTGACTTCAATGTCCACTTATATATATATAAGCACTGTCAAAGCATTATTGGGATTTGTTGGATGGTGGCTTAATCCCACAAATAAAGTGGAAGATAATCTCGAGTGCCAGAACTCCAATAAATTTCAGAGACAGATGCGACTTATGCATAAAAGAAAAAAATCCTCATAATAAAACATAAAGATCCGGATTTATTATTAAACAAACATAATGAACTAATTTTTAAATGCCGATATAAGAACAACCTAAATCTAACTAAATATATATAGGAATAACTATATAGGAAGACTAATATTACATGATCTTGGTTTTTTGTTTTTGGAAATTTTACTATGCACACATAAGTGCGAGCACATAACTGTATGTATATAACTATGTAATTGAACTTGAACATTGATACGTCTTTTGATATGTATATGTATATGCGTTTATATGGAAAGATAGTCATGCATGTGTTATTTTTGTGTATTGTGGGCACATTTTTGGAGTGGGTGGGTATGGTTATGGATATGTATGTATATATACTTGTATGTATATAGGTGATCTATGTGGGTGTATATATGTATATGTATATATTTGTGTGTATGTGTATATGTGTGTATATGTGTATATGTATATGTGTGTATATGTGTATATATGTGTATATGTATGTGTATATATATGTGTGTATATATGTGGGTATATGTGTGTGTATATGTACATGTGTATGCATGTATGTGTGTCTATATCTACATGTGTATGTGTGTATGTATGAGTATATACATATATATATATATATGTATGTGTATATGTGAATATATGTATATATATGGATATATATGTATATGTATGTGTGTATGTGTACGGATATGTGTGTATGTGTATATTTATGGATACATAGAATATTATAAAAGAAGGACTTACAGTCCTGTTATTAATGTTTTATCTCATTTTCTCATTTAATATTCTCCAATTGAAAGTGTGAGTTTAAAATTCTTTATAATATGGAGGAAATTTTTTTAAATTGATAATTTAATTTAAATTGAAATATATTACCCTTTAATAAACATTATTGATGATAAAATATTTAAATTGGAAAAATTTTTGAAATTTAGGTAGGTGTTAATACATGAAGTTACCTGTGTATATCGGTACATGGGTACCTGTATGAGTGATTGAACATGTAAAGGAACGTGTGTATATGTGATATTTGCATGGGTGTGTATACAGTATATGACAGAGCAAGATCTTTAATATTACCTTCAAATATTACCCCATATATTAACTTAACTAAAATTTAAGAGATTACCTAGATTATCTAGAAACAGTCACGAGATAAATTCATGAACAAAATTCAAAACGTCTAGAGATGTCAACTTAATAATCAATAATAAAAATGTTTAAAGAGCTTAAAAAAAGATTACTAGAAGTAAACTTATATCTTAAAATAAAATTTTATTATTTTAATGTACTTTCTATGAATATTTTTCTAATCGACTATTTCATAGAAAATCCTCAAAATTTAAAAATTTTTAAATCACTAACAAACAACAAATTAAATTATTTGTAGACAGTCTAGAGACATTCAAATTTATATCAAACATTATAATCTTTATGAACCCACCAAAATAACATTTTCAAAGTAAAACAAAATAACAGCGTCTGTTTCTAGCCTTTTTTTTTTACAAAGAAAATTAGTGACACATTCTCTCATAACTTCCTCTATGGGTTTTTTCTTCTCTACCCCTTCGATATCAATATATAACTTCCGTTAAGTTAACCGTTTAAATGTGTCAATATCTGCTAACTCACTCATGTCTTCTCCCTCCCCCCTCAATTCCTCACTTCGTTAATTTACATATGTTTAATACGGCCCGTCAAAATGTGTAAATTTTCTTTTCATTTTTTGTTTGGAAGTAAAGTCTGATGATCCGCAGTCCTTTAAAAGGGCTGTGATGAAATAATTTATTACATGGAACCTTAAAGTGGTCTGTTTTTATTTAAATTATTTTCTCTGGATTTACATTGAGCTCTCTGGATTTTATCCTCCTTAGGTTTCCCCTTACGGATTACCTAGTTTTTCATAAACTACATATATATATATATATAAATATATATATTAAAGGCATGAGGGTGAATTTATTATACGTAATTTTGGTATTAATGTTTGTTAAAACAACAATACAGTAAAGAACTTATTATTCAGTATAGCCTCCTTTCTATGATCTTCTTCTCGTCTCCGTATCCCTTCAGGACATGGCTCTCCACGACCTCCTATACTCTTAGTAGTATTTATATTTTGACCATACCTCCAACTCCCCATTATGTCATCCATTTACATAAGTTCGTCAGGTTGGTAGCCCTCTTCCCACTCGCTGTCTCTTTTTGATTTCTATATGACCTGCGAGACTCAAATTTTCCAAGCCTTGCTTTACTCATTATGTGCCTTCAAATAATTCATTTGATATTTTCTGGATATAAATCTCTTTTTGTTTTTATTTTTCCTTAAGACTTCCTTGTTTACACTATCCATCTAACTCAAATAGGAATTAACAAATACTAAACGGATTGTGTTTTTGCTTATGGATGTGTTGTCTGGTACTTATATTGCACAGATTTTTTTATGAAAACCAAGCTTTTTCTGAATTATTTCATATGATTCAGTACAGCAAATTTAAAAATTAGTTTCTGGCTCGTTGATTCACGAGAATACTGGTGCAATGTGGTTCATTGATTCCGTCGATAATTGATGATGGTAGCTATCCTGCTCCTCTTGTTTACTTAATGGATGTCTGTCTATTGTTTAATTTTACAATCGATTCATGATCACTTCTCAGTTGTAAGGAACGGATGCCATATTATACTAGAAGCTTTTGCTGGTATTCAGCAATATGCAAAGATCCTTTTCTGTGGCCACCATGTACAGCATGCAGCCCACAAAACTGAAATAACACACCTTAAAACTATATTTTATCATACATATATAACCACGCTCTCCCGTAGATTTACCTGTCACCTTTCTGAAATTTGTTCTATTAAACAACATTTCTTAGAAGAACATAGTCATGTACGTAATATTAGACAGATATTAGTTTATAACACTTTAAAAAGAACTTTCAGATATTGGAGGCTGTCTACATCAAAACACAGCAACCCACACTCAATAAAATTACATTTCAAACTAGTAACAACACATTATAGTGCATCTAGACATATGGTTCTGTTGTTAATATTCCAGCCTCTCTCGTAGTATGACGTCATAGAACCGCATTTTGACCTTACGAACTGCGTCTGGTATTCTGTGACCGTTATCGTCGCATAGCAACCTTATGTCAACATAACAAAATATTATCTTCGAGGGTGAATATCTTTGTTAAAATGTCCGTATAACCACTGTGAAGATGGTTAATGTGAGCCGAAAGCTTAGATCAAGTACCAACTTAATAAAAATTATACAAAGTTTTATTTTTATTTTCACCCGAAATTAAAGCAAATATATGAACCGCTCACGATCAGACATAATAGATAGTCATTATCGTTTATATTTAACAATATATGTTTAAATATATATATATATATATATATATATTTACAACAATGCAAAATATTGCTAAAAGCAACACAAAGCCTGCTAAGTGGCCTAAGAAAATACAAAGCAAACACAATAAATTAATACCGAAAATCATAAAAAGGAAAAGGAAGCAAAAATTGATAAGGAAAGTATCAAATACTAATCAATAAAAGACAGTGCTCTATGTCTAAACGAATATGACAGAGCAAATACGCTATAAATCAGCACTACTCAAAAAGAGACAAATTTAAGACCGCTATTTAAGTTTCACGATATCGTGATCATCAGGCAAACAGAACGCAAATGAATAGAGAAGGGAACTGAATAAGAAATAGATTGTTCTCATTACACCGATCACCGTTTATATCGTCTAGTTCCTATTTCGCACTGTTAACTATTGCTTTTTCTCGTTTCCACTGAGTACACTCTGCCCGTCCTAGGAATTAACATCATATACAAAGGAAGTTGTTTTTGGTACTGAAATTGGACAAAAAGTCATATAGGAAAAACTTTTCAGTCACCAATTTCTGCTTGAAAATAAAATGGTGAGTTTGTTGGTGTTCCTGTTTGATACACGTTTTTTTTTTTTCTTTTTTTATGAACATCTTTGGATTCGACGTAGAAGATATGACATTTTATAATGAGCATTGTTTTAAGAATTCCAGGACACATGCTATTTACTTACATTTGAAATACTTTCTTTTGTCAAAAGATATAAAATTATGTATAGAATTCGATTTATTATTTGTTAGTCTTTTTTCTAATGTTATGAATTCTGAATGAAAATTTAATGAATTTGTTTTGTTCTTTTGACTAGAAATTATTTCTGCTTAAAACCTTTAAATTAATATTCATTAGGATATTACGTGTCAACAAGAAGGTAATATATTGTTATAAACTGTTTTATATAATTTAATTATACATAATTGGTTGGTTTGTCAATTTTAAAGTCTTCATTATTTTCCTTTATAACATCAATCACCATGTTATGTCCGTTTGTTTATTTCTTTTGGTCAGACAAAATTATTTATCTGCACAAATAAAGACGATCATGATGTGTAGCCGTTTTTGTTTAATGAATCTACTTTCATGTCTCATTCTTTATACAGCCATCACGGTTATACGCACTGATTGGATTTCAATTAAAAAATAATTGAGCACCTCATTTTTTAAAATTATGTTTTCTAAATAAGTTCTACGTGAACATTGTTATTCTTATTAAATTTAATAAAACTATGAGTGTGCAGGTTGTTTAATAAATAATAATTAGGAAAGTGAAATTAACCACCAGATTTCGAATTCCATCGCCGTTCTTTACGTTCACTTTCGAACAAATATCATGAAAATATCTCTTCTACCTCAACAATGGGTTAAATAGCCGCGAAATGAATGAATGAACTCTCTTGCCTTGAGATACCAATCTGTTTACGAGAAGGAAAACTCTGAATTCAAAGCCATCCTGAAAATGGATAGGTTCCGCCAGGTCATCTTATTTTAGCTGCAGTACACGTGGTATCTCTATGACCATAAACTGTTACGCTATCGTAAAATATGTGAAAAATTATATATGCAATATATAACATAATATATCCCATTTTTGACTTGATAAAAATATTTACATTGTTGATTCTTATTATGAACAGAAGACTACACTGATTTAAAAAGTCCACATTGATTTGGAACACTATTTTATTTTAATCGGTATCCCCCATGTAGGGTAAAAAAGCCACTAAGATGCAAAGAGTTTCAGAGTGTTGAAAAATTAGGAACATAAACATTAATAATGAGTTGGAAGAGGAAAGAGTAATCAGGAGGTCAGTAGATAGCGATTGACATTGCATTTAAATTTTTGCAGATTAAAGTTGGCTGGAAAGCATGGAGCCGGAAGGGAAGAGGAATGAAACCCTTAGCATAGAATTTAGGGCTACATCTAGCAGCAAATCTGTAAATTGATGAGATCGCGACGCCAGTTTATTACTGCGCTTAAATTCAAAAAGTCAAAGTATCATAGTTTATTTTTGCCAAGTAACAGAAATCTTTTAATATTCTATTTACTTTTTAAAACAAAGAAGCATTAATGTAAACCTTCTTCTATATTTTACTTGTAATCTCAGGAAGATTTCATTGAAGAAACATTTCTCATATCAACCAATTAATAATAGGAATAACAATTCAGATTGCAACAATAAAAGTAACAAAGAGTTTGATACAAAATATTCAGATTTCAAGTCAACTTGTGAAATACCGAGTGCATGGAACATTCATCAAATTGGAGATCCTTGCCTCAAAAGGATCAGCTGATCTAACGTTGGACCGGACTTGATCGTGCCAAATAAATAGTAACCTTTCCATTATAACTACAAGAAATATTACTTATTTTATTTAAAAGGAGTATTTCATTGCAATAGAATCACACTAATAAGTCATTCAATGGAGCTATCCAGATGCATTCATAAGTGATGTCAAGATCAGTTTTAAATATATAGAGAAAATATTGTGATAACAGAAGAGTTCAATGAATTTTTTAAATATTTTGTTAAAATCAACTTACTATTAGGTTTTTCATCAAACATTTGATTGTGTATAATTTACCTGAACAAAAAAAAAAACAGTTTCTGTAACAACACGGACATTAAAAAAAAAACAGACAAATAAAAAAAAACATCTTAGTAGAGTTCTTTTTGTTGTTTTTATCAGATAAATATTATAGCTAAATATTTTATTTACTACCAGCTACAGTCATTAAATCATCACAATTTAAAAATAAAACATGAAAAAAATAGTATTTTCGCATACGAATTTTGTACATTCTCTCAACATCAACTATTTCAACAATGAAATATCTCTGACCTTTTAACTCGAAAATCTTTTTAAAAAAGAATTCTGACAAGAGAGGTTAGTCTTCCATATATAACATTTTATGATATTCTTGAAAGCACAAATAGCGTTAGCAAAAAAACGACTGTTGTTCACAATATAATAAATATTCGCATATTCAGAATAAACAATATTTGCTAAAGTTCATGTTGCCTATGAGAAAACCGAATTTGCAAAAGCAGCAGATTTATATTTTTCCACTGTTTTTCCAAAAAATATGCACACGAGGGGGGGGGGGTATGAAAAGTTCACAGTTCGTCCAAGAAAGACCTTTAAGCAAAGTTCTGATATTTGAACATTTGGCCAGATTTTGGAAATTTTATACTGAGATCTTTTCAGCAGTTTCGGTTTAGAATATTAAAAATGTAATCCGCTGGCTAAATTCAGATTAATAATAACAAAATTACATTAAAATACTTTACTCAACTAATTATTCAAAAAGGAATTTAATAAATAAAAATCTTCAAAATGATTTATGAGTTAAGAAATTTAAATAGGAGAAATATACCAACATATTTTTACATTCCATTTGCAAAACATATGTGTCACTCTATTTTACATGCCAACAAAGACATACTTATTAATGTTAAAAGTGTCGAATTTTAAATTAAATCTATCGCCACTCTATTGCTGTTTCCGTGGAAAATATTCAGATGAGCTCCCTTGCAGTTCAGGCATTTACAACTTGGACACGCCTTTCTACTTACTACTGGCCATGATGGCGAATCACCGTCATTTCCCCCGTATTCCAAATATAAGAAGAAAGTTTCGCTCAGACAGCTTTTCCGCAAGAGCTGATATTGAGAAACAGACTGCGGCGAGGATGCTTCCCTGAATGCTACAATCTTCATCTCTTCAGTTCAAGTGTAAATCGTTTTCTGTCCTTCCCTTCCTACCACATTCTCTTTCATTCATATCACACACCTCCTTTGCCATAACCATTTTAGCAGTAACTCTCTATCTTGAGTGACTCTCAGACCTTGCATTGGTAAACTTTAGCGTTAAAAACTGTTGGTTCAACATCCAAAATCTTTATTTATATGGCCAATAATGATTATAAGTGGGTTTATTGAAATCCACTACTGAGTTAAAAAGAAAACAAAAATCATTCCTCGTGTTTTATGTCAGTGTTGAATAATACAAGATGTATTTGGTATTTTCCATCAAGAGAATCCGCCTTTTCGTTTAGGAAATGATTAAGATTTTTGATCCAAGCTGTAATTGGTTGAAATACTGAACAAGTTAAATGAGAGGATTCAGATAAACACGGAGATCAGAATCCAAATGATTTTCATTGCACTCAGCATTTAAATGTTGGCGAGATTTAAAATAACATTTTTGAAGAGCTTTTCACTCTAAATTATGTTGCTTATTTAGCGATAGTGTTAGTTACGTTTTTTTCAACTATTGACTATTTAGCTATAAAATGTGGATGATCAAGATTCTATTAAATATCATTACATCTGAGTTTACTCCCATTGCAGGATTAATGCTAACGAAATGTTATTTTCCGTATGATCCAAGACAGAAGATATGCAAATAATTTTACATGTAAATATGAATATTCCATGTTTTTTTTCTAATCCATATTTCAAATATGCAGATTTCCTTTCTGTGATGACCATTGTGTATTTGTAGTTTTTTATCTTTTACTAAGATTTATCTTAATTGCATTAGGATTGTTTTTCCATAATCATAAAGTCCAAACATTCATTTTCACTCAGTCTAGATAGATTCTAGATCTCTATCATTAAAACATAGTATAATTTCAAATGACTCAGATCGGAATCAGATTGCTTTATAATTGTATCGAAAATTAATATTTAAACAATAAAGAATAAAATGAATTATCACCAGACTCACCATTTTCCCAGCTTGTTTAGACATTCAAATCCAGAAAAAGGAATAAGATTCCAATTCTTCTTATTTTTTTAAAAATATAATGGATGTTCTGTCGCTTGCGGTTTGTCACTTGTTATTATAGTAGTAGTGGAAGCGGCATTACTTTTTCATTTGATTTTCTTGGAGAAAAATTTCTTTGATCTTACCCTTGTCTTTTTGTAGGATGGATTTTTCTTAGAGGAATATAAGAGTACTTGAATATTTTTGTTCGTGTAATAAATAATTTTTTAAAAGAATTGTTGTAAAAATGTTCATATATTTTCTCGACGTTAAATCTTTTTATATGTTGTAAAAACAGTATTTGCTCAAATATGTCTGAAACATTAGCTGAGGCAAACTGGAAATTTGTAAAAAAACAGTTCTAAAAATATAATTTGTCTGAGATTCGTTGTTAAAATTATTTTAAACTGAACCCAGTGCAATGCGTTATCCAAAGTGAAAGAATATATAATTACCAAAAATCTCTCTCTCCCTCTCTATTGTGAATATATATGTGTGTGTGTCTGTGTTTGCATGTATGTGTGTGTGTCGCAGGTTTTATGCTAAATAACAATATAAAGAACATTAATTAAACATTAGAAAGCGTGTGATGGGCCATGAACGAAATAGGGCTTTTTCATTTTTTCGGACCAGACATATAATATAATTTTGTTCGCATCTTTATTATTGAAACAACGTTTCTGTCAAATACCCAAGTGTCCATTATTTTGGATAATATGGGATATCTGTTGATTAATTTGCTATTTTTTAGGTAATGAATCAATATACATTAATTCATGAGGGATGAACAATAATTGGAATCACAGGGAGAAAATAACACAATAATCAAGATATCTCAAATAAGCCAAACAATGAACACCTGACTATAGACAGAAGGACCTTGGTCGAAAGAAATTGTCTTTAATAACATCTATAATAATAATAATAATAATAATAATAATAATAATGAAGATTAGAAACATAGTTCGAATAAATTAAAGTATATTGGCAATTACTCTTCTCAAAAATGAAATACAAAAAGAAAACAATAACAATAGCATAATAATCTGATAAATGAACAAATTCACAATCACAAAGGATTTCAGTATGTAAACTTATACGCAAATCAACATTTTAAGAGTGCAATATATTTAATCCCTGTTGTTTTCCTTTAGTATGACAATAACACATGTATGGCGATTTAAATGAATATAAATTAGTTTTGCAAACTAACATAGACGATTAGTGCTAAATTCTATTCTACGTTCAATCTCATTCATGATGATTTTATCAAATGATGATGCGAAAAGTAATGATTGTTTGTAACTGAGAAACCTCTTATACAACACGGTCTAGATTGATTCCATTATTTTCATAACTGCTTTCAATATTTTCTCAAAAAGTTTTATTTGTAGATAGCGACTGCTTCTCAAATATATACTGTAGCCTAACAAAAGTTCAAATGCTAAGATACAAATGAGTTTTCAAAGAATTCTGTCATGCTTTTCAAAGACATACATTTATTTGTGCCGATTCATTAAGATTACAATCATCTCCAAGTTTAGTTTCCTCTCCACTTTTTCAAGACCAATTAAAGGAAACGCTTAACTTGGAAAATTACTTTGATCAGCATATCCGATTGTTTCAATATCTCTTTTTAAAGTGTGACGGTATTTTTGTACATTCTTTGTATCTTTGCATAGTTTTTCCCTCATCCAATTTTTCTGTTTCAAATGGAATGTTTTTTTTTTTTCGTTTTCCGTCATCGTGAACAAAGTTTCCACCCCTCAATTCTTAAAAAATAACAATATGTCTTCTTTGCCAGTGGATCATCGTGATTATTATTGGATGCTGAACAGAAATAGAAATAAAAGAAATACAACACATTCAGTATAAAACGTTATTTTATTTATATTTCCATTTTTTTATTTTCTCTATTACATATTTATAGTTTTTAGTTCATTTTTATCTTCTTTTATTATTTTAGTTTTTAGTTATATTAGTGTTTTTTTTTTAAATTTTTAATTTTTCCAACTTTTCCTAAGTATTTAAAGCAAAATATATTAATTTACTTTTAACAATTTAGTGTATTATTAAATATCTGAGCATCGGGTTGATTTCTTAACCAACAAAAATATTATGATTTTGAAAGCTTCTTTCGGAATTGTCAAATGTAGCGTCAATTTCTGCAGAGCCATTGACCAAAATCGTCTTTGGAAGCAAAGCTTCCTAAACGTATTCTTCTTTATTTCCTGATCTGCATTTTCCAATCACAAATTTCCGTCTTTTCTATTCATTCATTCCATTTTCCAAAATCCATCTGTTCATAATCTTCCTTTGGCAATTTCCCTTAATTTTTTTTTTTTTTTTTTTTGCATTTTCTGTTTCTTGAAAGTTATTTCCTGTGCATTTCATAACGAAGCACTTAACAAATTCGAATTGTATAAACAAAAGATGCCATATGTCAGTTATTCAGATGGCCTTTATGGAAGCGATTGTTTCAAAAGGATCTATTAGGTTGACTACGTTCATTTAGCGTGTCTTCACGACTGTCTAATTATTTTATTTTCCTTTCATTGTTGCGATTAAAGTGGGGTGGGGGCTGGCCAACAATATAGATTTAGTTCTTACTTGACAGCGAATTTTTGTCTTTTTATCGCTACTTAATATTCCTATTTATATTTTTAAAGTAATATTTCACAAAGTCTCACAAACGAAAGTTAGTTTTGAAATATTTCATGAAATTCTCTTTTTGTTTTAGGACATCGAATATTCTAAAACAAATATGTTTAGTGATTCTCTACTCAAATAAATATGCAAACAATTCTGTGAGTCATGAAACTTTTTTGTACTCATATGAATTGTTGCAATATTACAAATAATCTGAATATCTAAAGTCATAAAAGCTTTTTTTCTTATTTCAAACATTTGATTGTTCATAAATACATTTCATGATTATCACGATGAAGACTTCCTACTGGTTTCACTATTAAGCAAGACAATTACGGAGAAGTGACTCCATTTTAAAATATTTTTCCAGAGAATCTTTGAAATGATTTAAGTATTCTCGGCTAACTTGCAAGATAGATAGATAGATAGATAGATAGATAGATAGATAGATAGATAGATGCTATTATTCTTTTTGTTTCAAAGTCCTGAAAAGACGTCATATCCTATGACGTCTTTTCAGGAATTTGACGATCATTCCTCTCCACAAACTTTTTCAATAGATAGATAGATAGATAGATAGATAGATAGATAGATATAATTATTATTATTATTATTATTATTATTATTATTATTACTATATTTCGATTTCTAATATGGTCACACTACTTACGAAGTCTGCAGGAAGACCTAAGGCAGTTAGTGGTGTGTTGTTATGGCTACATTTCACAATTTGTTTTTCTAACTCCCATAATATCACTAGCGTTACATGGACAAAGTTCTTCTTAGTTTGTGGCCTGTTCTTAACAAGACAATTTTTTGTATTTTTCTTAAGCTGATTTTTCCAGGGATTTTTTTCATTGTGTTGTTGTGTTTCTTTTTATCATCCCAAGCGCACCTACTATGACTTTTTCTATTTCGATTTCCAGGTCTTTATACTTCGATAATTTTTCAAATTCCTTGGTTGCTATGTTACAGTTCGCTGGGCAAGCCGTATCAATTAGTAGGCATTTATTTTTCCTTTTCGGATTTTGGCAATTGTATTCGGTCTATTTGCTTCATCTTCCTGTTTGTAAAGATGGTTTAATCCCATAGAATTGTGATGTCTTCTATTCCAGTAACCGGTGCTGGGTGATATTCATACCAAAGTTTTTTAACATCATTTTCAAAGTGTTTGCACATTTTCCAGTGAAAATATCGCCCCACTCTATCGTGACGATTTTTATATTCATTTGGCGCAAGTACAGAATATCCTGAGATGAGATGGTTTATGGTTTCCCCATATTTGTCACAGAATTATGTATGATATTTGTCTGAAGGTTCTTAGTGAAAAGAATCTGGTCTTGCGCTGCCAGAATAAAGCCTTTCGTTTCAGCCTTTAATCCAGTTGCTGGTAACCATCGACGAGCGTTAACTTTATCAATATCGGCTAATAAAGCACGTTCTGGATATTGGCCATGAAGAGGTTTGTTTGGTTCATCTGTTCAAGAGCTTTATGCTTGGCTTACTTTTTTATTTTGTTTTTAGCTACAACAATCGTTTCTTGGGTCCTGTTTTGGTTTTCTACGGAATCTACTAAATGTAAATCTCGGCGTTTTTACAACCTTCTTTCATGGTAGAATATTTTTCTTTCTGTTTTCATGTTGTTTAATTAATTGTATTAGTACTTTGTTGTTTTCATGTATGTTAGTAAGTCAATAGTTGTTGTCTTGTATGATAATTCTAGCTGAATAAAACCTTTTCCACTTTCTTTACGGGATATGCATAGACGGTCTGCATCAGCCTTTGAAGGATGCATGTTTATGCTTAGAAAGAAGCTTTCTATGTCTTAGAATCCAGTCGTCTGATGTCATTTAGAGTCCAGTTCATGATTTTGAAACTATTTTGAACCATTGGAATCGCAAGGCCATTAATGGCCATAATTCTGTTCTGAGAATTCAATTCAGTTCTTAATATCAGTCGCACCCTATTATAGTACTCTTTTTGTACTATTTCCTTGATTTTCTATGGTGAATTCCTGCACCCTCAGTTACACCGAGGTACTTATAACCTTCTTCTTTCTTTTATTGTTACTCCAGGCTCTGGACTAATTGAGGAGGTTTGTTGTAGTGATCCTCGTAAAATTGTGGCTTTAGCATATTTATCCAAACTGAATTCCATTCTAGACACAACACTGAAGCATTTTGTTGTTTTCAGACCTTCCAGCTCATTGCCATTCATAACACACCAATTTAAATCATCCATGTAAAATAGATGGCTTATTTTCTTTGATATACTTTACAGCATTATTCCGTCCTGTCAAGTTCGCTGATTATGCTATTAGGGATATACAAAATAGTAAGAGAGACAAAGAGTCACCTTGAAATATTGCTATTATTATTATTATTATTATTATTATTATTATTGTTGTTGTTGTTGTTGTTGTTGTTGTTCTTGTTGTTGTTGTTAGTCTTTTTTCATATGCTATGGCCTCTTTTCAGGACATCGACAAGGATGCTTCTCCACAAACATTTTATCTTTTCTTGCTCGAAGCCAGCTTTGCCGCTTTAATTCCACTCTTTGTTTTTTTGGCTTTGTTCTGCTACCTGTTTACTTAAATTCCTTAAATTATTGACCCAATGTTTTCACCTTCAATACGTTCTCTGTGTATTAAATTCTTCAAACCATCTTTCTCCAGAAATGTCAACAATTTATGACTAACTTATAGTACCAGTGTCCTTTTAATTCATATGTTCTTAAAATTTTCTTGTTTCTCACATGGTATTCACTGCATTCGGCAGTATAGTCACATCTGTGAAACTTCAATTCTTTTCTTCATCTGTGAGACAACTGTTCCGCATGAACTGCCATATAGTAAATTAGATATTAGAGTTTACCCCTGTTTTCTTTCTCCTTAAGAACAATTCCTATCCCTTAATATTTTGCTTAGTTTCTGAAAGGAATCGTTTATTTCTTTGCACCTTCGTATTTCTGTTACATTTCACATCTACTATACTATACTAATAAGGAAGTTATATTTGTGCAGCTGCCTATATTGATGCCTCCGATACGTAGCTCACAACTGGGATTGTATCTTTTGCAAACGTCTAATAATTCGGAAGTTCTTTTACCTTAATGGTTAGTCTATTCTTCTTGTGTTCCATTACTACCTTGTCAAAGAGTTCTTTTAGATTTCATTCTGAGAGTCACTCGTTTATCTTATATTGTTAAGATTATGTACGCCAATAGCAAATCCTGGTATCTCTTCTATTTTTCTTAGTGTTGCTATATAAGTTAAATAAATCTGGTAAGAAAACTTATCCTTGTCTTACTGCTGTGTCTCTATTTTTCTATTCATGGAACTAGTGCTCTATCCTCACGCAGGTTGATTTTTCCCACTAGAGGTTAAGGATTATTAAAATATTTTCCCATGTAGATCAAGCACTTCTAATATTTCAAAGACTTCTTTGTACTCTGACCTATCAAATGCCTTTGGGTAATCTGTAAACTATAAGTATGTATCCTTATCCATTTGTATTGTTCCTTCTACTAACATTCTGAGCGTAAAATTAGCATGTCTTGTTCCAGTGTCATAAACAAAGCTACCCTGTCCTTGCCCTATTTATGGTATCATTCTACTTCAAGCTCATTTCATTAAAATCGTCAGGATTAGTTATATGAATCATCGAATAATTGTTTAATGAATTTTGCAGTCATTTGCTCCTGTTTTTTAGT